>OZ024754.1:3452745-3457745 GCA_964016885.1 Eledone cirrhosa | reverse complement strand
TGACTGAATCATCAGTCAGCCTTTTCTTTTTTTTTTTCTTTTCATCTTTATCTGAACTTCCCCTCCGCCACTAAAAAAAACCCTCTTTTCTTCTACCATCACCACCATCTTACCATTTTTGTTTCAAGGGGTTTAAGGTTACCCTCTCCTTTAGTGTAGTGCTCTGTTCACTAAGGATCTGTTTGTCATCTAGGAAATTTTATTGCGAAATAGAAATATATTTTCTTGTCCATATTTATAATTCCTTTTCATTTTTTTGGATAATTCTAATAATAATAATAAAGATGGTGGGTTAGCAAAATTAGTAGAGCGTCAAATAATATTATTTGTAACAGTTATTATGGCCCTTTAAGTTGCGTTCAAATCCCACTCAGGTCAAATTTGCCTTTCAGAGTTGATAAAAGTACCAGTTAAGTACTGAGGTTGATATAATTGACTTCACCCTCTTCCCCTCCTCCCTACACACATTGCTGGCCTTGTCCCAAAATTAAAAACCATTATTATTATTATTATTATTATTATTATTATTTGTGTGTGTGTATGTGTGCATGTGTGTTTTCATAATTGAAATTGAAATCTTTGATAGTTAATGGTGAACCAACACTTTTCTAGGGGACAAATCTCTCCCCACACCATCAATGTATATATATATATATATATGTATGTATATATATATATGTATATATATATATATATATATATATATACATATACATATATATATATATATGTATATATAGTTCTTGTCACTATGGTTGTTATATTGTTTTTTTTTTTTATTTTTCGTCCTCCTACCCATTCACCTCTCTCTCTCTCCCTCTTTCTCTCACTCTCTGGTCCTTATATACCCCACCCCCCTCTCTCCCCATATATTGTCACACAGTGGACAATTTGCTGGAATGTCTGTCATATTTAATGTTTTGGAACATTATCAAAAGATTTTAAAAAATTTTTTTAATAAATCAGTGCTGATTTTTTCTCTCTTGAAAGAAATTATTAAAAAATTACTTATTTTTCTATTAAAAATATTGAAATGTACAAAAAAAATCTTTAAAAAAAAATTACATGGATTGTTCACTTCACTTCCTGTTTAAATCTTTATTTATTATTATTATTATTATTTGCCTTTCATCCTTACAGGGTCGATAAAATAAAGTACCAGCAATGTACTGGGTTTGATTTAATCGACTTTCCCCTCTCCCTTTCAAATTTCTGGCTTTGTGCCAAATATAGAAAGAATTATTATTATTATTATTATTAAGGGCAGTGGATTGGCAGTAATTGGTAGAGCGTCAGACACCATGCTTCGCGGCATAGAGTTATGACCCTTTACGTTCTGTGTTCAAATCCCACCGAGGTTAGCTTTGCCTTTCATCCTTACCAGGTCGATAAAATAAAGTACCAGTAATGTACTGGGGTCAATTTAATTGACTTTCCTATCTCCCCTTCAAATTTCTGGCCTGGTGCCTAAAGTAGAAACCATTACTATTATTTATGTGGTGTTTTTTATTTAATTAAATTTTTTTTTTGGGGGGGGGGTCTATTTCCTTCTCCCTGCCCCTCACCACTTCCTCCAACTCTTGTTTCAAGTTACAATTTATATGAGAATGTCGAGAAAAACAACAATAACATCAACAAAATTTCTAATTGGCTGCTTGTCCTAACTTAATCAAAATTTTGTTCTAAATCTCCCATTTTTTTTTCTTTTTGTCAGATGGGGTGTGGATTTTTTTTTTTTTTTTTTTTTTTTTTTTCCCTTAAGTACCAAAACACCTAAGGCTGAAGATACTCTGGGAATTGAACCTGTCAACCTCTTTCTAACATCCCGAATGTCTTCATTCTATGATATTTTCTTTACGGTTTTTCTTGTTAAATTTTTTTTTTTCTCATTATTATTTTTATTATCATTATTGCAAAACTGCACAAAAATCAAACTTTTGGTAAGGCACTATATTATAAATTAGTAATTATATGTATGTGTGTGTACGTACATATGAATAAATACAAGTGTGTGTGTGTATGTCTGTGTGTATTCATGTATTTATATTGTTATTATTATTATTATTATCATTATTATTATTATATAAAAGTAAGATGCATTTTTTCTTATCAGATGGGTAGATTTTGTCTCCGTGTTCATTCAGCTCTTTGGTGAAAAAAAAACAAACCCACTCACACACACACACATATACATACCAACATACACACTTACACTCTCACATGCAGATACACATAAAAGAGAAAATAAAAATGAGACACCTGCCCTATGCATTTCCAGCTCATTTTTTCAAGCCTTTTTTTCCTTTCTAATAATAATTTTATCTAACTGATGATTTCAACAATGTTTAAACAGACATTGTTGAGCAATATACCCATGTATATATAATTATAAACAATACCACCAACAACAGAAAAGACATACATGCAAATCAGGATGGAAGGGGGTTGTTGTGTTGTTGTTGTTGTTGTTGTTTATTTTTTGTGGTGGGGGTTGGGTGGGAGGTATTTTGAGAATAAGTTGTCATAAAGCACAGCTAATTACTATCAGTGATGAGGAGTTTAGTTCTTGGGATGGAGAAGAAGAAAGTCGTTATTGTCTCTGGCAGGTAACAGGCACTACTATAGTGCCTGTTCTGTTGAGATGGGAGTCACTGGTAACGAAAGGGATAGTTTATCAATGGCTTAAATATAATGAATGAAACTACACACATCAAATATTTCAACACATATTTGTAAAATAATTTTTTTTTTTTTTTAATGATTTAATTTTAATATTTAAATGAGAACATTTTAAAAATCATAATAATTATGATAATAATAATAATAATAATAATAATAATGATAAGAACATTTTGAAAAATTATTGCAAGAATATTATTTCATTGAACTGAAATATTTTTCTGATAAATATGAGAATATTTTCAACATAATGGTGGTGGGGCTGGAATGGGTGTGAGGATGTGTAAAAAGAAAGGCTATATATTAATAATGATAATAATAATAGTAATTGTTGGTCAGCGAGACAGTTTACATAAAAAACAAAAGGTGCATTAGAAACCCCCATTGGTTGTTCAGAGTCAAAGGATATGTGCTAGGGGACAACATAAGGGATTTCTTTTAACAATAAAACGGGCACCTTTTTTTTATTTTTATTATTATTGTTATTATTACTATTATTATTTCAGTGGTATGGCTAATATAACATTTTTTTTTTTAAAGTCCTTTGCTGCAAAATGCGAAAAAAACATATTTGTAAACAAATAATAAATTAAATATTTACCACTCATTTTTTTGGAGGGTTTTTAAAAAAAAAAAATATTTTTTTTTTTTAAAAACCCCAAACCAAGAAACTTTGTCAGCCAAAAAAAATATCAACAACTGAAGAAGTCTAATAATAATAATAATAATGATAATAACAAATTCATGTTAATGTGTCAATGCCATAATGTGATCCGAAATGCGCTGCTCTAATAGTGATTCAATCTTGGTGAAAATTAAGTCTCCCCAAAATATACCGGGCTATATATATATATATATACACATAATATATATATATATATATATACACATAATATATATATATATATATATATATATATATATATATATATATATAAAGATGACTATTTTCACTTTGATATCACCAAAATGTGCTATGCTAGTACTCCTCCTCTTCAATATTTTCTTCTAATATTCTTTTATCCCCGTAACCCCCCTCCATCTCCCCACTGCCCCTTGCTCTCTACCTCTCTGCCCCCTTATCTCTCTCTACCTCTCTCCCTACCAATGGTGACATCTGTCTGTGTGTTATACATAACATGTAGAATATAATTCTTCCTTTTTTTTTTTACTATTATTATAATAATAATTATTGTTTTGTTTTGATTCTGGCCAGACTTTCTCACTATTAGAGATATCATATCTAACATGCTGACTGTCATATGTGTGTGTGTGTACACAGATGTATGTGTATATATACATATACATACATATATATATATATAAATGTGTATATATATATACATACATATATATATATATATACACATATACATATATATATATGTATATAAATATTTATATATATATATGTATATATATACATATATATATATATATATACACATATATATATAAATATATATATATGTATATAAATATATATATGTATATATATACTTATATATATGTATATATATACTTATATATATGTATATGTATATATATGTATATATATACTTATATATATATATACATATGTATATAAATATATATATATATATGTATATATAAATATATATGTGTATATAAATATATATATGTATATAAATATATATATGTATATATATATATATGTATATATATATACATGTATATATATATACATGTATATATATATACATATATATATATACATATATATATAAATATATATATACATATATATATAAATATATATATATATGTATATAAATATATATATGTATATATATATACATAAATATATATATATATACATATATATATAAATATATATATATATGTATATAAATATATATATATATGTATATAAATATATATATGTATATATATATACATATATATATATATATATATACATATTTGTACATGTGTGTCTGTGTTTGCTCCAACAACTTATATTTTTTTCATTTAAATGGCCTACTTGTATAGTATTATTAAGAAAAACACACTTTTATAAATTCTATTTCCAAAATACACTTAATAATATTGATTGGTTAAGTGAACTAAATCCCCTCTCCCAACTCCCCCTCCTTGAATCTTACAATTTTTATTTAATTAACCCCTTCCTTCCCCCTTCTCCATTCTGCTTCTCTGTAATATATATATATATATATATATATATATATATATATATATATATATATATATATATATATATATATATATATATAAGGTCCTTAAGTATGAAATATCCAATTCGAAATTAAATATTTCACATCTAATGACCTGAGATAGAT
>OZ024754.1:3440245-3445245 GCA_964016885.1 Eledone cirrhosa | reverse complement strand
ACATTCTGGTTCTCAACAACTCAGAAATGAGATCGTGCTCAGAATTTTCTCTCTCTATATATATATATCTATCTATGTATGTCTTGAGTGTGTGTAGTTAGTGAAATCTGGAGATATTTATGTATATATTTCATATTTGCATATGAGTTGTGTTCACATTGTTTTGTTTTGTTTTTTCTCTTGGTTCAATTGTTTTTTTAATACTTAGATAAATCTTTACAAATAAGTTTCTGTATTAACATCAATATTTTGTTGAAGTGTTTAGCTTTTTACTTGTTTTGTGTGTATTTTCCCACCCCCAACACATTTCTAATGATTATTGTCACCATTGTATCTATCTATGAATCCAAATATAATTCTTCTTGTTCCACCCAACATATTACACCTCATCCATTCTTCAAAAATCTCTCTTAAGCTGACCATTGACAGAATACATGTCAATGTCTTGCTGTGATTATCTCCCTTGATTTACATTCTCTAATTGTGGAAACGAAGAAATCGATCGGCTCAAAGCAAAACATCCAAATGTCTCATCTGTAACAAGTTGTTATTTATTTTAACTATTTTTAATGTTATTTTTATTAGATTTTTTTTTTTACTTAATTATTTTTCTAATATCACCCACTACGCTCCCTCCACACCCTTCTTCCTTCCTTCCCACCCCCCTCACCTTAAAAAACTGAAAAAAAAACAAGTAAACTCTTCACTGAAAATAGGTTTCCAAAAAAATCATGGTTTTCTTTTTTTTAATATATATAATTTTTAATTCTAAACTGGTTGTTATTTTTCAATTTCATCTCATTTTTACCATCTCTCTCTATCTCTCTCTCTCTCTCTCTTCTAATGAATTTCCTCAACTGTAAAACTGCCTACATGTTTCTAATCATATATATATGTATATATATATATATATGTATGTATATATATATATATATATATATATATATATTATTGTATTATATATGTGTATATAATATATAATCTGTATATATAATATATATATTATATCTGTGTATAAATTTTGTATCATTTATCATATTATTATTATTATTAATATTATTAATATTATTATTATCATCATCATTATTATAGTGCACCTGCCTAGAACATCCTCCTCCTCCTCTTCCCCCTACTCAAAAAGAAAAAAAAGAAAGAACTTTAAAAAAGAAATATAAAGAAAAAATAATAAAAAATTTAAAAAATAAAAAACACACACAAACAAACAAATGAGGAGTTTTCAAAAACTAAATAAAACAAAAAATAAAACAAAAACACAAACAAAAAAAATAATAATAAACAACAAGAAACAAACAAAACTTGTGTCCTAGGTGTCTGTGAAAGTGACTCCTAGGTCAACAATGCTTGTGACCCCCTATTTTGGCTGAATTCTCTGTATGGCAGCCATATTTATTTTCTCACCGCTACAAGTTGTTTGAAAAAAAAAAAAGAAACCATTTTTAGTTGAGCTTGGTATATTTATGGATGTTTTGTACGACTGTACTAAGTACATTCAAGTTTTAATAAACATGTTGTCCGGGATGACCTTTTTTAGTGTCTTGTTTCTTTTATTTTTTTATTTATTACTTATTTAAATTTCTTCTTCGTCTTATTCTTTTTATTCTTTTCCTTCGCCTTATTCTTCTTATTCTTTTCCTTCGTCTTATTCTTCTTATTCTTTTCCTTCGCCTTATTCTTCTTATTCTTTTCCTTCGTCTTATTCTTTTCCTTCGCCTTATTCTTCTTATTCTTTTCCTTCTTCTTATTCTTCTTCTTATTCTTCTTCTTATTCTTCTTCTTAGTCTTATTCTCCTCCGCCATCTTCTTTGTATTCCTCATGCTTCGTCTTTCTTCTCCTTTTTCTTCTTTTCTGTCTTCTTCGTCTTTTCCTTTTTTTTTCTCATATATCTCCTCCTTCGTCTCCTTCTTTCCTTCATTTTCATCCTTCTTTTTCTTTTTCTTCTTTCTCTTCTTCTTCTCATACACCTCCTCCTTCTCCTTCGTCTCCTTTTTCTTCGTCTTCTTCTTCTTCTTCAGTAATGTCATTTATCTCTCATTCCTTCACCTATTCTTTGCATCTTTTTACAATTAAAATTAAAAAAAGAAAAAAAAAAACTCCTGAAATTATTTCTTTGTAAGATTCTCCAATAAATTTAATCTCCTAATATATTTTCCTTCCATTTCTTCTTCTTCTTCTTGGTGTTGCCTTCTTCTTCTTCTCTTCTTCTTCTTTTTCTTCTTCTCGTACATATACATGTGTGTGGTATCTGTGACTACATATATACATAAGTGTATATATATATATATATATATATATATATATATATATATATACGAATAAATATATAGATATATTTATACGTATAGCTATATATGTGTGTGTGTGTGTATGTATATATATTTAATATATCTATATATGTATATATGTGTGTGTATGTATATATATTTAATATATCTATATATGTATATATATACATTTACATATATACTGTATATTTACACACACACACATATATATATATATACGTACGTGTATATATATGCATATATATATATATATATATATATATATATATATATATATATATATATATATATACATGCATATATATTTATATATATATATATACATATGTATACTGTGGACACCCCATAGTATCTTGGAACGAAGACGGGAGAGATACGCAGTGGTATACATATGAAAAATCCTGGAGAGACTAACACCAAGTGCCAAAGATCCCGTCTTTCATATCTAGAACTGGAAGCAACTATTGCAATAGCCTGGGTTTCAAAGTTGCAAAGGTACTTCAGAGATCTGCATGGCTTCGACGTGGATGTTTTCAAGAAAGATATTAACACAGTGCTATCCAGCATGGTACGAAGGTAACATCAGTGCAGCAGTAACGATCTCCATCTTACATAAAAGACCACCCAAAGCAGGCTACATACATATAGCTAAATAAATATATATACATATATAAATAGATAAATACATATAAATATATATATATACATAAAGAAATATAGCTAAATAAATACTTATATGTATATATATATATATATACGTGTGTATATATAAATAAACATATATACATATATCAATATATACAGAAATATATATGTGTATAAATATATATATATATTTATATATATATATACATATACATATATATGTATCTTTATATATGTTTGGCTGCAACAGGTAAAAACGTGTGTATATATATATATATATATATATATGTATATATAAAATATATAGATATATATTTATATATATATATATATGTAAGTATAAAATATATAGATATATAAATATATATATGTGTGTATGTATATTTGTATATAAATCTATATATATAGTTATATATAAATGTATATACATATTTATTTATCTATAATCATTTATATATATATATATATATATATACATGTTTATATATATATATATATTTATATATTTATATGTATGTCAAACATGGTAACGTTGGGTTCGTTTATTTCAATCCATTGCTTATACATATTTTAGTGACAGCCATTATTTGCTGTCATTAAATCAGGCAGAAAAAAAAGGAAAATAAGATGTTGTAATGGGTTCTACCCTGTTAAATGCATCGATAAGTCCAGGTCAAGGTCAAGGTCAAGGGAACTTGAATCATATATATGTATATGTATATATATATATATATATATAAATGTATATATATAAATATATATAAATATATATTTATATATAAATATATATAGATATATATTTATAAATATATATATATTATATATATAAATATATATTTATATATATATGAATATATAAAAAATATAGATATGTATAAATATATTTATATCTATATATATATATATATATTTATATATATCTATATATATATATATATATATATATATATATATAAATATATAAATATATATAGATATATATTTATAAATGTCTATAAACATATATATAGATATGAACGTAAATATATATATATAAATATGTATTATATATATATATATATAAATATATATATATATTTATATATATATATAAATATATATATATATATTTAAATATATATCTATATATATATTTATATATATATATGTATATTTATACATATATCTATATATATATATATATATATATATATATATATAATACTAGCAGCACTACCCAGCATTGCCTGGGTAGGTAAAATAATATCTGCTTTGATGAAAAGGTGTTGATCTTAGCGACTGCTTCTCGATGACTCATCTATGGCCACACACAGGCCATGCGGGGGAGGGTGGGGATGACCTATCACTGAGAAACGCGGGTGACTGACGAAGGGGCATGCTGGGGGAGGGAGTTTCGAATTTGAATGAAATCGGTTGAAAAATGTGGGAGCTAGAGCCGAAAAGGCGGAAATTTGAGCGAGAAGGTGGTATTTTCGAATATTTAAGCTGCTGCTTCGCCGTCCCTGAACAACAAATGCAAAATATACAGGGATTACAGGATGTGCAATGATGAATTCTATTTTGCTTTAAAAGTTGAACGAAATCGGTGGAAAAATGTGGGAGCTAGAGCCAAAAATCTTATTTTTCGATACCTAAAAAAAGGTGAGTTTTATCTGCAGAATGACCCCGGAATAAAAAAAAAATGATACGCTGATATATAGAGAACATTCCCCGATGACTAATGTATGAGCCAGTAAAGTTTCACGAAAATCTGTCGTAAGATCTAGGCCACTATAGGTAATACACAGACACACATACACACACACACACACACACATACTTAATTTTATATATATACAGATATATATATTTATATATATAAATATATATTTATATATATATAAATATATATATATGCAAAAGTTTTATATAAAATTGTTGGGTTACAACAACTAAATATTTTATAACTGATATAAAGCACTCGACAAGTTTTGGAGTAGATATACGATATTAAACTGTGCTTAACACTAAATATTTGTAAACATCTCACTACCAAACCAGCTTTTTACATA
>OZ024754.1:3427745-3430245 GCA_964016885.1 Eledone cirrhosa | reverse complement strand
CGTGGTTTTGTCTTTGCGTGCAATTGTTCACCCGCTCACATATGACGTATTATCTTCGTTTTTTTCCGTTCATTGCCAGAGAATGTCTCTATGAACCACCTAAGAGAACATTAGTCTACGACTTCTTTTATACCATAAACGTGGTTCTGTCTTTGCGTGTAATTGTTTTTCACTGCTCCAAATAATGACGTATTATATTCGTTTTTTCCCGTTCTTTGCCAGGGAACGTTTCCACGAACCAAAGTATCGTCTTCCTGTCTTCCTCCGGTTGCAACGTTTTTTGAAATATTCACTTCTGCGTTTACAGATTGACTTTGTTAGTTTCAGAAGATCCCGTTAAGGGTGAAAGCAGCGATTCTCTGCTTAAACTTTAATCTATTATTTTAATAAATATACACACTCATATATATATACACACTCATATATATATATATATATATATATATATATATATGTGTGTGTGTGTGTATTATATCTATATGTAATATATATATATACGATACTATATATATACATTTTATACATATATATATGTATATATATATATATATATGTGTATATATATATATATATATATATATATACATATATATATTATATATATATATATATGTATGTTTATGTTCATATAACATATATATACGATATATATATTTATATATATATATGTATAATATATATATTATGTATATGTAATATTAATATGTATATATATATGAGATATATATATATATATATATATATATATATACACATATATATATATGTATAAAATGCATATATATACTATATATATGTATAATGTATATATATATACTATATATATATGCTATATATATATATATATATATATAATATGCATAACTGTCAAAAGTTTCGTATTTACACAGTGTAATGTATGTGACAGAGATTACAAGAGAATTGTATAATAATTAAAGCAGTATAGAGAGTGCAAATGCGATGACAACATTAATATCCATGTATCTATATGATTGTTCAGTTGGATAGGAAGTTAATTATATGTCCAAACTTTGCTAGTGCTCCGGGGATTCCAAACGAAAGTTTGGAAGAAACGATTGTCAGCAATAAAATGATTTGAACACAGTTTTGATTATTGTGTAATTTATATATATATATATATTATACATAGATAAATATATATATAAACCGTAGAGCAAATATTTATTTTAATACATATACAGATATATATGAACAATGTTATATGTATATAAATATATATATGCATATATATATATGCTATATATACATATAAATATATATTTATTATCTATCAATGAGTATATTTATATTATATATATATAAACCGTAGAGCATATATATATATATATATATATATATATAAACATATATATGTAGTAAATATTAATTAGATAAAATATATATCTAGATAAAATATTAACAAAATAATTGTGCTTTTTTTATGACAATTAATAAAAGACGTTATTGAATTCAATAAAATTTATATATATATTAATTTGTCTCTCGACTGTATATATCTCATATTTCCGTCGATTGGACCTCATACTTGAGCTAGACTTCAGAATATTTTACAATTGATGTTTCAGAAGGTGAATAATTTATGAAAAAGATAATATAAAATATACCTGATTGTAATGGATACTTAGTTACTCGCTAATTCAATTGTTTTCTCCTCTGTATATTCTTTGCATCTTTAACCATGATAACCGTGAATATATATATATCTAGAGAAGGTGAATATACCACCTAAAACGTGCTTCAGGCCTAGCAGGTGTTTGAAATTTCCTTTTCTGCTTCGCCTAATATATTTTTATTTAAGTTTGGATCATTACTTAACAAATTTTCTGACAGACAAATATTTATAGCTATAATTTTCAAATATTTTTGAAATTAATCAAAGATTTGGCGGAATTTTGTAATATAATTAACTTCCTCATTACTAAGTTGGTGTTTGGAAGATAACTTAAGGAAGGTTATTATATAAATTATGATGGAAAGGTTTTAGAACAACATAAAATCTTAAACCATTTCGTTACTATATTTAAAATGAAATACACTACCTACGAATTTTAAATAATTTTGAAACTAGTCAAGAATTTGGAGGGATTTAGTAATATAACTAACTCTGGTTGAACATAATTTAACACAACTCAGATCTCTACTGGAAGGTTTTTAGATGAATCTATACACTTTGACATAAACAGCTTTATATCATAAAACAAGTTGTCTTATTATTGATCGTGTTCGGAACATAACTTAACACTGGTTCTTATATAAAATTATGAGGGAAGGTTTTTAGATGAATATAAACTCTTTAAAATAAACATCTTCGTATCATAAAATCAGGAGTTTTCTTGTTATTTATCTGGTGTGTGGAACATAACTTGGCAAAGGTTCTTACATAAAATTATGAGGGGAGGTTTTTAGATGAATATAAACACTTTAAAATAAACATCTTTATATCATAGAACTATGGGCGGTTCAATATCAAAATCATTAC
>OZ024754.1:3405245-3417745 GCA_964016885.1 Eledone cirrhosa | reverse complement strand
GGTGGTTGTTGTGGTGATGGTGGTAGTGGTGGTAATGGTGGTGATGGCGAGGGTGGTAGTGGTCGCTGTGGTGGTAGGGAAAAGAGTGCTGTTGTTGTTGTTGGTGGTGGTGGTGGTGGTGGTGTTCCTAATAGCTGTACTGTAGACACAAGGACAGTAAAAGGGGTGGCGGTGTGAGGTTAGCCATGTTAAGAACCACCCGTCATACATTAAGGGTATATCTAAACCGGAAGTCAGCTTTGACCTCATATAATGTAGTGGACCTTGATAAAGACTTCACAGACTTATACTGGACATTGATCGGCGGGGCGGCGTTCTTCTGTTGTTATCTTGTGGTAGTAGTAATGGTGGTGGTAGTGGTGGTGGTAGTGGTGGTGGGGCTAGTGGTGGTTGTGGTGGTAGTAGTGGTGGTAGTAGTGGTGGTGGTGGTGGTGGTTATGGTGGTAGTAGTAGTGGTGGTAGTGGTGGTGATGATGGTAGTGGTGGTGGTAGTAGTGGTGGTGCTGGTGCTGGTAGTGGTGGTAGAAGTAGTAGTGGTAGTAGTGGTTGCGGTGGTAGTGGTAGTGGTGGTAGTATGGTGGTGGTACTAGTGGTGGTGGTGGTGGTGGTGGTTGTGATGGTGGTAGTGGTGGTTGTGGTAGTTTGTGGTGGTGGTAGTAGTAGTAGTGGTAATGGATATGGTGGTTATGTTAGAAGTAGTGGTGGTGGTAGTAATAGTAATAGTGGTGGTGGTGGTAGTAGTATAGAGGTGGTGGTGCTGGATGATTATGTCATAGAAGAAAATGAAGACAGACAGATAGATATGTTTCATTATTAGCCAGAGGCGTACAAAAGAAGGGAACAAATAGAAAGAGGGAAGTAAAATAAAAACGTGTAAAATACTATCACAAATGCAATTTAAAAATTAATCGATTTTCCCCAATAGGGGGAGACATTACATATGGGTAACACATACCCCCGAAAAAAATGTGCAACCTTCATCTTCAGATAGATATATTTCTTTATTAGCCACAGGGGCACAAAAGAAGGGGACAAATACAAATGGGGAAGTTTACATACAATAAAAAGATAGATAGATATGTTTCATTAATATTATTCTTAAATGAGGATCCTAATGTGCATATAATTAGCGTGTATAATATATATATAGGAACGAGTAGGACCCCGACGGCTGAGCTCAAGCCGTTTCGACGGCTAATTCTGGACTAAATGATTTTAGTCCAGAATTAGCCGTCGAAACGGCTTGAGCTCAGCCGTCGGGGTCCTACTCGTTCCTATTACCCACTCTACTACCCTAAGTATTGAGTACTTTGGTGCGTTATGGTCCATCTGGTTCCTTACCACATTTCCTTCGTTATATATGTGTGTGTGTGTGTGTGTGTGTGTGTGTGTGTGTGTGTGTGTGTGTGTGTGTGTGTGTGTGTGTGTGTGTGTGTGTGTGTGTGTGTGTGTGTGTGTGTGTGTGTGTGTGTGTGTGTGTGTGCGTGCGTGCGTGCGTGTGTGTGTGTGTGTGTGTGTGTGTGTGTGTGTGTGTGTGTGTGTTACGTAATTCCAAAGGAAAAGCAAAGGAAAAAAAAAGAGTGCTCTATGTATAGAACAGAGCTATTTAATTAGAAAGTGAACAACACAAAATATAACTACTCCATTACCAAAGGTTTCCGGATCACAGACGATAAAAATATACGTCTGGATCGGTCGTCAGATTGAGATGTATTCCATAACATCTCTATCTTTAAAGAATGAGCTTTTAATGAACTCCCTTTTCTTTAATTCCTTTAACCAATGACCTACACCCATTTCGATCCCCACGCTTTCCTACCACCAGATAAGGAAAGATATAAATACTACCATTTTACTTGGACAACCAGCTTCCTGATGATTTCTCACGAATGAAACAGTTCTAGTCCTGTAGAAGCTCTTCTATATTAAAACTATATATATATATATATATATATATATATATATATATATATATATAAATATATATTAAGCGAGAATCGTATTTCGGCTGGTAGAAAAAGCGAAACGAAACGCAAAATCGTAGAAGTGCTGGCAAGCGCTCCAATAGTTAAGAAAAACTAGAGCTAAACAATATGTTAAAACGCCATACAAACTGAAAAGTGGTCAAGAAGGCAAAAAACAAGTCAAGCTAAACAGGTCAAACAAAATAAATGATATAAACAGACCTGGACCCAAGTGGAAATGATGGTAAAATCCAAATGCAGGGTTTCTATGACACCTAAATCAATAATTGTTTCTACTTTAGGCACAAGGCCAGCAATTACCCAGTACATTACTGGTACTTTATTTTATCGACCCCGTAAGGATGAAAGGCAAAGTTAACCTCGGCGGCATTTGAACTCAGACTGTAAAGGGACGTAACTATGCTAGAAAGCATGGCGTCCAACCCTCTACCGATACTGCCAATTCACCGCCCTAAATCAATAATAATGTCTGCTTAAAACTATAACCTTTCAGCATAAAGATCGAACAAGGAATATCGCGTTATCAACAGGTATTTTGTTCTTTAAACAACTTTGTGAATGACACAGAACCTTGTAAAGGCACATGCGTATGTATGTATATATTTACGCGCGCTTGTGCAATCTCAGTTACACACTTTGTATTTATACAGATATAACTTTATCACACACTTCGACTGCTAGAGCACTTCTTAATATACATCTTAATTAATTCCAACACCAGCGATAATTATAAGTAAATTATTTCAGAATAATTGTTTCTAATACTATGATATATGTATTTATATATATATATATATATATATATATATATATATATATATTTATATACCCATCAGTTACATGTTTATTTCTGGCTGATTGGATGATGTACACGTCTTCTGATGAGAATCCAATAAGATCCGAAACTCGATTAGGGGAAATTCCTATTTTCTGGTATGTTTAGATACGTCCATATTACATGTGTATATATTTATACATGTTGATGCAGTCTCGGTTACACTCACTGTATTTATACAGATATGACTTTATCATACAGATATGTGTGTGTGTTTGTTTGTGTATGTGTGGTGTGTGTGGTGTTGGGTTGTTTCTGTGTGTGTATTGTATGTGTGTGTGTATGTGTGTGTGTGTGTGTAATCAATTTATTGAGCGTGTTTTGCTGTATTTTTTTATAACTAGACTATCATCGATCTTTCCTGTTGCTTTTTCATTGGAGTTCACCACCACCAGCAGAGTGTTGGCCCTTTACGTTCTGGGTTCAAATACCGCCAGGTTAACTTTGCCTTTCATCCTTACGGGGTCGATAAAATAAAGTACCAGTAATGCACTGGGATAATTGCTGGCCTTGTGCCAAAAGTAGAAACGTTGTTGCTGTTGTGTGCTACCTACCCCCTTTTTCTTCCTACTGTCTCCTTATTTCTTCCCCCCACCCCACCCCCAACGTCCCACCCCCATACACTGAGCTGGCTGCCGCCCTCCAAAAAACAAAAAATAATAATAATAACAAACAAATAATGTTTTTTTATTTAAAATAAGAAATTTAGTTAAAATTCTGGGGAAAAAAACTGAAATAAAATTGGCAGAAAATGAAATGTTTTTAGTGTTGGTTGTAAGAGAGGGGGGAGAGAGAAAGGAAGAAAGAGAGAGAGAGAGGGGGAGAGAGAAGGGAAGAAAGAGAGAGAGAGGGGGGGGGGGGAGAGGAAGAGAGAGAAGAAGAAAAAGAGAGGAGGAGAGAGAAAGAGAGAATGATGAGATTTAGTGACTTTAATTCTACCTTTAGTTGTTTTTGTTGTTGCTTTTCTTCTATCACCAGCAGCAGCACTAACACCACTACTACCACCAACACTACCACAGCCACATCCACCACTACCACTACCACTACCACCAACACTACCACCACCACTATTACTATTACTACCACATCCACTACTACAACCAGCACCATTACTACTACTAAATACCACCAACACTACCACCACCACCACTACTACTACTAAATACCACCAACACTACCACCACCACCACTACTACTACTAATACCACCAACACTACCACATCCACCACCACCACCACCACTTCTACTATTACTACCACATCCACTACTACAACCAGCACCACACCACTACTTCTACCATAACGACCATATCCACTACTACTACCACTACAACCAATACTACCACCACCACCACCACTACTACCAATACTACTACTTCTACCAGCACTACCACCACCACCACCTTATCCACTACTACTACAACTACCACTACCACCACCATTACCACTACTAATACCACCATTACCACTACTAATACTACTACCACCATTACCACTACTAATACCACTACCACCACTACTACTAATACTACCACCACCACCATTACCACTACTAATACCACCACCACCACTACTACTAATACTACCACCACCACCACTACCACTACTAATACCACCACCACCACTACTACTAATACTACCACTACCACCACCACCATTACCACTACTAATACCACCACCACCACTACTACTAATACTACCACTACCACCACCACCACTACCACTACTAATACCACCACCACCACTACTACTAATACTACCACCACCACCACCACTACCACTACTAATACCACCACCACCACTACTACTAATACTACCACCACCACCACCATTACCACTACTAATACCACCACCACCACTACTACTAATACTACCACTACCACCACCACCACTACCACTACTAATACCACCACCACCACTACTACTAATACTACCACCACCACCACCACTACCACTACTAATACCACCACCACCACTACTACTAATACTACCACCACCACCACCATTACCACTACTAATACCACCACCACCACTACTACTAATACTACCACTACCACCACCACCACTACCACTACTAATACCACCACCACCACTACTACTAATACTACCACCACCACCACCACTACCACTACTAATACCACCACCACCACTACTACTAATACTACCACCACTAAATAATCTCTTCTTCCTCTTTTTTATTTTATTGTCAAATTTTATTCATTATTTAAATATTTTTTCAGGAAGGAGGAGAATGATGTCGTTCATGTTTTTCTTATACACACACACACCAACATACATATATACATATACACACACACACATATATACATATAAATATATACACACATATATATATATAAATATATACACACACACATATATATACACATACTTATATACATATAAATATACACACACATATATATACATATATATATATATATATATATAACACACACATACACATATATATACACACACACACACACACACATATACATATAAATATATACACACAGATATATATATATACATATACACACACAGAGATATACATATAAATATATACACACACGCATATATACATATATATAAATACACACATATATATAAATATACACACGCACACACACATATATATATATATATATATATATACATATATATACATATATATACACACACACATATATACACACATATATACACACACACATATATACACACACACATACAGACGTTTTATTTCTTTTGATTTCTCAAACACGAAATCTCCACGTTACACTTTTGATCTCCTCAGTTTCCCATTCCTGCCTCAAAACAAACATATTATTATAATTACATACTAATTACATTCTAATTAGATTTTAAGCGATGTTTTATTTATTTATTATATCTTTATCTTGTTGTTGTTGTTTAGTTCCTATCTTGTCATCAATTCTTTTCCTCTGTTTTACGTTTTTATGTATGTTTGCTTTTTGTTTTGTTTGCTTTTTACCTTTTTAAATAGAGGTGGATTCGAACTCAGTACCTTAGCTAAGCTGCTTACTAATCGGTAGAGAGTCGACGCCAAGCTTTGCGGCATAGAGTTACGGCCCTTTATGGTATGAGTTTAAATCCCGTCGAGGTTAACTTTGCTTTTCATCCTTACGGGGTCGATAAAATATAGTACCAGTAATACACTGGGATAATTGCTGGCCTTGTGCCAAAAGTAGAAACAATTATTTGGTAGACTCAAAGGCGGTAGATTGGCGCTATCGGTAGAGCGTCGGACAACATGCTTTACAGCATAGAGTTTCGGCCCTTTATGATCTGAGTTCAAATCCCGCCGAGGTTAACTTTGCCTTTCATCCTTACGGAGTCGATAAAATAAAAGTACCAGTCACGCACTGGGGTCGATTTAATCGACTTTCCTCTCCCCCAAAATTGCTGGCCTTGTGCCTATATAAGAAACCATTATTTAGTAGACTCAGTATAGCTGATTGGTTAAGAAGTTCACCTAGCAATCATAAGCTTCCGAGTTCGATCCCACTGCAGGTCATTTTCGGCAAATGTCGTTTGTTATAGACTTGGCTTGACCCATTTTATCTTCTCCTTCCATCTCCTCCTCCTCCTCCTTCTTGGTCATCTTCGCCATCATCATCATTATAATCTCCTTTGACGTCTTCATCATCTTCTCCTTCTCCTCGGGCGTCTTCGCTATCATCATCATCATCATTGTCATCTTCTTCGTCCGGTTATTCCTGAGAGGGTCATGGGGCCAGAGTCCTCAAGCTCTCCTCCCTGCAGGTCCTGTCAAAAGCAACCGTCACCAATTGACCCCACTACTGGATTACAACAACTTTTAACGACTTAGAAATTTTTAGAAAAAAGTGAAAATCAAAGTTGACAATCGATGAGATTTGATCTCAGAGAGTTCAGAGAATTAAAAGGACACTTCCCCTCCTCACGATGTTCTACTGACCCCCACTTTTCTGCTGACTCTTGCCTCAATTACGGTTAAGCTAATTAGAACAGCGGAGATCTTACTTCCGAAACAGTCCTGCGTCAAACGGCTTTTCACTTACAGAACAATAAATCTCCTATGTAACATCTCCACTTTGTTCTTCTTCTAAACACTCTGCTCTGCACCGAGTGCTCACTTCGGTGCTCTCTCCAGTTTTCTTCAGATTTACTGAATTTTCTGCACACACAGACAGACATACACACACACACATATATATATATATATCAAAAAAGAGAAATAGGACGAAGGTAAACAGTTACAAAAGGATTTAATCCCTACCAACCTGTCGAGTCACCTTAACGTATGTTGATAACTTTCCTCACAACTTGTTCTACCAAGCTTTGGAATATTTCTATTTACTGAATATATATATATATATATATATATATATATATATATATATATGTGTGTGTGTGTGTGTATGTATGTGTGTGTGCAGAAAATTCAGTATATATATATGATGGCTGCAAACTCTGCTAAGAGTATTGCAATCGCTTGTCAGATTATAGAGCTTGGTGCACTTTTAGGCTATGTCCAGCCACACAAACCTGTAAAATATCCTGAACAAGCAATGTCTGTGCTTTGAAGGTTTTTTTAAAGAGGGGAAAGGGCTTGTATTCTACTAATCCCACTCTCTGAGCATCGAAAATACTACCCGAAAAAGGAGAACTGGTCAACATCATCGGATGCTTCCGAAGCTGCAGGTTTTCTTTTTTTTTCAGAATTTCCCCCTCTTAGAAAAGTGTTGTGACAACAACTGGGAGCCTTTCACATATATACACTCCCATTTTAAAAACATTTATCCAAGTTACATTTACACAAAGACAACACAAGTGGAATAATTTCCAGAGAGTTCTTATACACTCAATAATATTAGAAAAGAATTATTTACCTCAGAGTGGACTCTTACGTTTTTCTGAAGGAAAACACCAGGAATAATCTTGTAGACGGCTTGTATGCATACAAGCCGTCTACAGTAGACAACAACAGCAAATACACACTTCTGCAAGTAAACGACATTGGGGGGAAAGTAAACACCGGAAAAGGAAGTGAGTTTGATTCTGCGCATAAGCAGTTACCCGGATTGATCACGGTTTCGATACTATTTCATTATCATTGCCCACTCGTTAAGAAAAATCCTACCGGGACGTATTCTTATGAAAACAACATCAGGTGTGTGTAAATATATATATATATAACCAAGAATTTGTGGTAAGGAACCAGATGGCCTATAACGTACCAGAGTACTCAATACTTAGGGTAGTAGAGTGGGAAATAGTAAAAAGTATGACCCCGACGGCAGAGCTCAAGACGTTTCGACGGCTATTTCTGGACTAAATTAGAATTTCTGGACTAAATTTAGCCAGGCTAAAAATTCTAATTTAGTCCAGAAATAGCCGGCAAAACGGCTTGAGCTCTGCCGTCGGGGTCATACTTTTTACTATATATATATATATATATATATAAATATTAATTATATATATATATATATTATTTTTATACATATGTATATTATTGGAAGAGGAAGACCGAGGTTAACATATGTTGATGTCCTATGGACAGACACTGGTCTCTTGGAGACGCAGGACATGGCAGCGATGATGAGGGACAGAGACCGCTGGAGAGAACTCGTCCATGGATCTCGGGAATTTTACCCGCCCCACACACACACACACACACATATATATATATAAATATATATATATATATATATATAATACATATATATGTGTGTGTGTGTGTTAGGGTGTGTAGTGTAGATGTGTCTTTGCACATATAATCTCGCATATCTGATGATATGTCGAAAAAGATTCTGGCCCTGTCACCTTCATTGTACTCCGAGTTGATCAATATCGAAACAATTTTATTGTGCCAAGAAAGTTTGTACATATGCTGCAACACTGACTTCGAACCTTTAGATATAAATATATATATATATTAGAATTGGTGCTCTGAAATAGCGATATATATATGAATGTATATATAGTGTATTTTGCAATACACTGTATGCTTAATTAAAAGCATTTCGAAGACCTTACGCTATTGTTTTAGAGTAGTGACAGTCTCACTTACTTTAAATTTTCAGCAAACAGGCGATTATTACTACAACTCTATAAGAATCAAACATTCATGATTTTCAGCAAACAGGTGGAGTACTTAGCTTTGATAAGTACCAAAAAGTACGAAACAGAGCTCTGTCAGCTTTATCTCCCCTGTTTGCAGAAAATTTAAAGTAAGTGAGACTGTCACTACTCTAGAACAATAGCATAAGGTCTTCGAAATGCTTTTAATTAAGCGTACAGTGTATTGCAAAATACACTATATATACATTCATATATATATATATATATATATATATATATATATAGATATATATATATATATAGAGAGAGAGAGAGGGGGGGCGGACGTTAAAACCTCAATGATGATATATACAGGGTGTCCCCCCAAAATGTATATGCACTTCAACAACATTCTAATGTGTATACATTTTTTGGTGACATTGTATATATATATATATACATATTGAATGAACTATACAAATATTTCGAGTGATTTCTTTCTCTCTCTCTTCCCCCTTCTCTCTCTCCCTCTCACTCTCTCCCCTGCTCTCTCTCCCTCACTCTAAATCTCTCTCTGTCCCTCACTCTAACTCTCTCTCTCTTTCACTCTAACTCTCTCTCTCACTCTAACTCTCTCCCTCTCACTCTAACTCTTTTTCTCTCTCTCTCTCTCTCACTCTCTCTCTCTCTTAAATGTAACATTTTTGTGGGGTTATTGTTTCTTTAATTATTTCCAGATGCTTCTTCTAGAAAGTTCGGTCAAAAACACAGAAGGACCATCGTTGTTCGCGCTAACCTACATTTTACCATTTCTTAACAATTTTTTCAACTGACGCAATTTTTAAGGAATTTTAATCTTGCCCTAACAACCCCACCACCACCACCTCTATTCCTTTCTTTTCTTCTTCCTTTCTTTCTTCCTTCGTTGTTTTTTTTCTTTCCTTTCTTTGAGTCTCTGAAAAGGAAAAAGAAAAACCTTTTCGCTCTATTTCCCTTTCTTTTTCTTTTCTACTTAACACTTACACTTTATCTGTTTCTCCCTCTCTCTCTATCTCTCTTCCTGTCTATCTCTTTTTTACTTTCCTTCACTCTCACTCTTTCTCTCTCTCTTCCTGTCTATCTCTTTTTTACTTTCCTTCACTCTCACTCTTTCTTTCCTTCTCTCTCTCTCCTTATCTCTCTCCCAGACTCTCCCTTTCACACTCACTCTCTCTCCTTATTTCTATCCCTACATAATTTCATTTCTTTACTTTCCACACATCATCTCCATTGTTCATTCTTTCTCCCGCCCTCCCCCTCTCTCTCCATCCTCCACCTCTCTCCCCCTCTCTCACCCCACCTCTCTCTCACTCTTCTCCTTACATTTCCTCTCTATCTATCATTATCTCTATCTTTATTGGCTGTGCTTAAGTTTTATTCGTCAACACACGATTTTGTGTTCGATTCCACTGTATGACACGTTGGGCAAATGTTCCCTACTTTACTCTCGAATTGACGCATGCCATGTGAGTAAAATTTGGTAGGCAGAAACTAGGTGGAAGCCCGTTATATATAATCTATTAATTAATTATCTTAATATCTATTACTTTGACAGAACGAAACCCCGGTATAAACACGAATTTGGAGGTGAAATTATATTATTATTATTTTAAAACGTAAGTCGGTGAATTGGCAGTATCGGTAGAGCGTCAGATACCATACTCTGCAGCATAGAGTTATGGCCCTTTATGGTCTGAGTTCAAATCCCACCGAGGTTAACTTTGCCTTACGGGGTCGATAAAATATAGTACCAGTAATACACTGGGGTACCAAAAGTAGAAACAATTATTTTAAAATGTATTTTTTTGCTTGCAATGATTATTTTTAACATGCTGTACATCTTTACACCTAAATATAGTTTTGAAAGAATGAAGTTCTGCATTTTATATTTTTTAGTCTAAATATTATTTGAGGTATTTAGGGTGTTGTTGTTACAGCTCACACCTGTGCAGGTTTAGCTGGCCTCCTCCAAGGTATATCTCGTTGGGGGTGTCTTGGGTGATTTAATGATAGGGACCCCAGTCCTATCATCCCATTTCTACAGCTGAGTAAACTGGAGCAACGTGAAATAAAATGTCTTGCTCAAGGAAACAACACATCACCCGGTTCGAGAATTGAACTCACACCCTTTCGATTGCAAGCCGAATGCTCTAACCACTAAGCCACGTGCCTTCACATTTAAGGTGTATTATGACTGAAATAAGCTAACATGTTAAAAATCTTTTTTTTTTTTCCAGGTTGAAGGTTAGGGTCTCTACGGCACTTTAAACCCTACCTGTCATACATGTCTTGTCACAGCTGACTGGCCCCACGGTGCAGTCGGGAGGTGGGGTCAACTTGGAGGCTTGATATGCAATAAAGTTTTGTGTCAAAGTCTTCAGAAACTTATGAAATCGTCAAAATTGTTCACGGGTTAACTTTCTTGATCCACGCGAAGTGAACACAAATGAATGTGTTCTTAGCATAGCAATGCATATCTGATGAGTTATCGATATAGAATCGATACCCGACTGATCGATATCGAAGCAATTGTCATATGCAATCAAGTTTATTTATGATGCAATCTTGACCTCGTTCCTGCTTACTTTTATATACATATATAGTGCGCTCCCTATTTTGAATATATATATATATATATATACATATATATACATATATATATATGTGTGTGTGTGTGCGTGTGTATGTATGTATGTATGTAAAAGGTAAACAGAAATAACAACACAATCGGTACAGTATATGGAAGGAATATATTAGTTTAACGCTTGAAATAGCAGTAAGAGGGTCTGATTTAAAATCGCCCGATTTTTATATAACAGATATCAAGCACTCAACTGGTTTTGTTTATCAGTCTGACCTCTTGCATATCAAAGGATATTTACATCTCCTGTAGATTTTATCTGAAGAGAACATGTTTCACTGATGTTACACATAAGCCAAACATCTTTGAAATACGTATAATAAAATAACCTAAATAACCGTCTTATTTGACAGTATCGGTAGAGGGTCGGACGCCATGCTTTGCAGCATAGAGTTACGGCCCTTTACGGTCTGAGATCAAATCCCGCCGAGGTTGACTTTGCCTTTCATCCTTACGGGGTCGATAAAATAAAGTACCAGTCACGCACTGGAGTTGATTTAATCGACTTTCCCCTCCCCCAAATTACTGGCCTTCTGCCTATACTAGAAATCATTATATATATGTATATATATATCTTTTATATATATATATATATATCTTTATATATATATAATCTTTATATATATATATATCTATATATATATCTTTATATATATATATATATATATATTCAATATAATTGTCTCTACTTTAGGCACAAGGCCAGCAATTACCCAGTAAATTACTGGTACTTTATTTTATCGACCCCGTAAGGATGAAAGGCAAAGTCAACCTCGGCGGGATTTGAACTCAGATCGTAAAGGGACGTAACTATGCTGGAAAGCATGGCGTCTGACCGTCTACATATACTGCCAATTCACCGCTCTATATCCTTTCAATATAATTGTTTCTACTTTAGGCACAAGGCCAGCAATTATCCAGTGCATTACTGG
>OZ024754.1:3390245-3392745 GCA_964016885.1 Eledone cirrhosa | reverse complement strand
AATTGATTTTAAAAAAACAAAAAAACCAACAATAGCAGTCCACTACCGCGTACGACTCTCTCTCTCTCTCTCTCTCTCTCTCTCTTTCTCTCTCACACACACACACACTGCCTCTTTTTCTAGCTCTCTAACAAACTATCTATCTAACTAACTAATTACAGGGGCGGTGGAACGAGAGGGGTGACGTGCAACCCCTCCTCCAGTATATATATCGGAGATGAATAAATTGGATATAATACCAGTTTATTACCAAATGGGAAGAAACTCGATATATTAACCCCCTAGGAAAGAGTTAAAATTATATATATATATATATATATATATAGGGGCAGTGGAACTGAGGTGTGTGTGTGGGGGGGGGGGGACTTGCTCCCTTCCCCTAATAATTATATTTTCTCCCAAAACTATCAAAACACACATCTATTTGGATATGCGCTACAATTTATATACGTGTTATGTTTATCAGAAGTTTTCTGGCCCTGGCCATTTTAGAGTGCAAAGCGCTAAACTAATCTCTACAACAGACTTGACCAACTTTTCCCCCACCCCCCTCTACTCTATTCAGAAATGCTTCCACCGCTCCTGAACTATATATTTGTCTATCTATCTATCTAACCTTCTATCTATCTGTCTGTCTATCTACCTATCTGTCTATCTGCTTGTCTACAACCGATTTGTAACGCCTCTTCCCCACTGGGGATTTTGATTGTTGAATTTGTATGTTCAAATTTTTTACACGATTATATGTAAAATCCCCGGCATATGTCTTTGTATTGTCCCCTTTTTTCTTGTGCGCCCTTGTGGCAAATAAAGAAATCTATCTGACCGTCTGTCTGTCTGTCTGTCTATCTACCTACCTACCTGTCTATCTATCTTTCTGTTTACCTATCTATCTAACTAACTATCTATCTATCGCGGAAATGGCCCGAGTGATTGGGCCTTCTCTGTTTATAAGCCTGTAGGTTGAGGAAGAGAGCAAAAGGAAGAAAGGAGCACTTGCACAACACGCTCCTTGAGTTGAGGGTTGTTCTATCGACGGGGTATTAAACAACCCATTTGTGGCGCCTCCCCCCTATTGGGGATTTCGATTGTTGAAATTGTTTGTTTTTATATTTTTTACACGACTGTATGTAAAATCCCCGGCATGTCTTTGTATTGTCCCCTTTCTTGTTGCGCCCTTGTGGCTAATAAAGAAATCTATCTATCTATCTGTTTGTCCCCTTCTTTTGTGACCCTGTGGCTAATAAAGAAACATATCTATCTATCTCTTTTATTAATAGTTTTATTTTCATATACCTGTATGTAAACTCCCCATTTGTATTTGTCCCCTTCTTTTGTGCCCTTGTGGCTAATAAAGACATTTATCTAGCTATCTATCTGTGTCTGCCTATCTAACAATATATCTATCTATATAACCCCGGCATGTCTTTGTATTGTCCCCTTTTCTTGTGCGCCCTTGTGGCTAATAAAGAAATATATCTATATAACTATCTATCCAGCCATTTACCTATTTAGCTCTCATACTCTCTCTTTTTCTCCATCTCTGGAAGAAATCGTTTATGGTGAGACGTTGGGGAGAGGAAATGGAATCTACCAGGTTTAAACTGGCCAAGACAGGCTGGCCATACGTACAACATCTTATATCAACACCGCTATTTTCCTCTCTATTCTTCTTTTCCACCATCATTAATTATTTTTAGTATTATTTTTTCCTTGTATTTTTCCATGCCTATTTCATTTTCTGCATATGTACTTGAAGCTTTCAACAAATTCTTTCTCCCTCTTATATTTCTAGTGATAATATGATTGATGGCTTTATCAATCTTCTATGATATCTCTTTCATTTTTTACTCGTTCAGCCTCTCGTTCATTTTACCTCTTTCATTATTTTTGAAAAACCCTTGTCCCCAAATGTCATTGTTTTCATAATTTCACCTGTGAGTGTCACTATCATTTTGTGTTTTTCACTTCAGCCATTGTTACTACATGGAAGTAAATCTCTTTCCTCTGCTAATTTAAACTCTACACCACAGTACTCTCTAATTCATCTCTACACTACAATACTCTCTAATTCATGTCTACCCCACTGCAGTACTCCCTAATTCATCTCTACACTACAATACTCTCTAATTCATGTCTACACTACAACACTCTTTAATACCATCTCTACACTACAATACTCTCTAATCAAATCTTTACACTACAGTACTCTCTAATACCATTTCTACATTACAGTACTCTCTACTCCCATCTCTACACCACTACAGTACTCTCTAATTCATCTCTACACCGCTATACTCTCTAATTTGGTTTCTACACCACTACTCTCTGCCCTTCCATCCCCACACCACTATACACTATAATTCCATCTATACAGCACCATTAGCTATTTTCCCACCACCTCTGTCTCGTCTGTCATCTTCCTCCACCAACTCTTCCACTCACCCGTCTTTCTTTCATCCCTTAGTTTCGTAGATAGTACAGCCACCTTTGATGAGCT
>OZ024754.1:3382745-3385245 GCA_964016885.1 Eledone cirrhosa | reverse complement strand
TATGTATATATATATGGACATGTGTATATGTATATATATATATATATATATATATATATAGACATGTGTATATGTATATAGATATATATATGTACAGTATATATATGGACATGTGTATATGTATATGTATATATATATATATATATGGACATGTGTATATATATTTATACATGCACATGTGTATATGTATATATACATGTACAAAAATATATGCATATATATGTACATATATATATGTATATATATATACATATATATATGTATATATATATACATATATACATATACAGATAAGTACATATAAATATACATGTATATACATAAATATCTACATGTATATACATGTACTTATACATGTATATATATACATGTAAATATACATGTATATGCATATATATACATGTGTATATGTACTTATATATGTATAGATACATGCATATATGTAAGTATATGTACATATACATGTGTATATGTATGTATATGTACATGTACTTATACATGTATATGTATGAATATATACTTGTAAATATACATGTATATATACATGTGTATATATATATGTATATATACATGTATATATGTATGTACATATATATCTATATATGTATGTATGTACATGTATATGTATGTATATATACATGATTATACGTATGTATATGTACATATATATGTATATATAAATATATATATATATACATGTATATATATATATATATACATATATATATATACATGTCTGGATGTTCTCACTTTATACATTATTAACAACAATAACATCAGTTTCCATGTTACATATCTTCTCGTTTACATAAACTGATGTCTTGGGGGGGGAGGGGGAGAATACAGCTTCTCTCTCTCTCTCTCGTGTTACGTTTATGTGTGTGTGTGTCTCTATATTGTATTCATACATATATATATATGTGTGTAAATATATATATATATACACACACACACACATATTTAGAGAGAGAGAGAGAGAGATAATAGATAGATATATAGATAGATGTACAACCATCACCACCACCACCACCACAACCATCACCACCACCACCATGGTTATATATATAACCACCATGTATATATATATATATATATATATATATATATATACATGTATATATATATACGTATATATACATGAATATATATATATATATATATATATATATATATACACACATGTATATATATATATATATATATACACATGTATATATATATTCATGTATATATATACATATAAATATATATATATACACATGTATGTATATTTGCAGTATTTTACATAATCAACTTAAAAACCAATTGCAAACTTCAATCGGCACCTACTAAACATGTACTTTAAGCCGGGAATATTTCTTTCAATGCTAACACAAAATCAGTGACTATAGACCAAGGAAGATAAGGAAAAATACACACACACACACGCGCGCGCGCGCATACATACATACATACATACATACATACATGATGATGGCTGCCCCCTCGTTCTCGAGTATGGCCATTGCACGAGAAGAAAAAATAAATAAATAAATAAATAAATAAATAAATAAAAAAAATAAAATAATAATAATAATAAATAAATATATTACATACATACATACATACATACATATATATATATGAGTAAATTGCCAGAGATATTTACCACGTTGGATAAAATGCTTTGTGTTATTCGATTCGGCTTTCTCTTCTCTTTGAGTTCAAATCCCACAAATGTCAACGTTGCCCTTAATATTGGTACTGAATGTAGTTACTAAAGACAAAACATTTAGTTAACAATTTATCCTGTATTTAGATACAAAGTGACTCTCTAATTGTTATTATATCTTACCTCTAACATACTTTTTTCTCTTAAGTATCAGTCAAGTATATTTGCCAGACTTTGCACTTTTTAGCCGACCCTCGTGTGTATATATATATAACCAAAAGTTAAACAAGACTGCCAAGACTGGAATTGAACCATCAGCACAGTTGAGGTATGTCAATTTATATATTTTATCTGATGAGGACGTACTGAGGAAACAGCTCAGTACCTCCGAAATATATATAATAAAATCTATTTGATTACATGAATGTATATATTTATTAATATTTTGAATTAATATATCTTTATATATATATATATATATATATATATATATATATATATATATATATATATTTCATGCTATTTCTAGCTTATTTACATTTTCTTAAACGAAAATCTCATTACTGAATTCTAACTCGTAGTGAATAGTTGAATTTCACTACTATATACTTTCTGATGAAGTGTAATAAATAACTAAGTATTGAATATGATTGAACAATATATATTGTAGTCAGCATATGTAGACAATTATAATAGACACAGAAACATATGTTAAAGCAAATAAATTCATAATCTCTTCACGCCGACGTTTTATTTTTTTTGGGTGCAATATTTGCTTTTATATATATATATATATATATATATATATATATATACGAGGGTCGGCTGAAAATTTCAGAGGCTGACCAA
>OZ024754.1:3372745-3377745 GCA_964016885.1 Eledone cirrhosa | reverse complement strand
GGGAAACTCTGGTAGAAAAACATATCTTTTAACTTAATCGAATGAATAAAAGGCAAAATTGACTTCGGTGGGATTTGAACTCAGAGCGAAGAGAGTAGAAATGAATACTGCAAAACATTTCCACCCGACTCTGCCAACTCATCGCCTCCTGATCAGTTTACAGTGGGCTTAATGGTATTTATTGATCTTTAATTGAATTATATTACGTGGGAGACATCCATTGTATATGGTATCCGTTGAGAAGGACAATAAAGAGGTTATCAACTTAATTAATCGGAAACTCTGCAATTTGAACCGTTTTTACGAAAACCGTCTCCAATTAGTAACACCTCCGTAATATTTCTGGTAGCGTTCACTTGTTCACTCGATATATCTTTCTCTGTGATTCCTCTTTTTCCAGAACATGAGGGATCATTCGTCACTTTCCACGATGATCAATCAGTTGTTCGATCAAACCAAACATCCATCTCGTTAGTAAACCTGCAAGTGGTTGAGTATTCCACAGATTATATGTATCCTTAACGTAACTCTCAAACCGAACCGGCGCAACACATTGTGTAAAAAACCTAAACTTTTGTATTACACTATGTAACAGGTTTTTTGTCCTTAGGTAGCAACTATTATTTCCTATTTGCTTATGTTTAGAAAGTATGAAAAATGGTTAATATTCCCTTAAAACTTTGCTTTATGCCCAAGATAATGATATTTCTAGATTTACCTAAACTCATTGAGAAAACTGCTAAAAGCGAATATTCTCGTTCAAACAAAGTTTGAATAAAATGATATATGATTCAAAACGTAGCATTTATTTATTCTAGGATTACTAAAAAAAAAATGGTGGCTGGGTTTCCATGCAGTTTCCGTCTATCCAATTCCACTGACAAGGATTAAGTTGTCTCGAAGGTATGGTAAAGACAGTTTCCCAAGATGTTACGATAGGAGAGATCGAACTCGGTATCTTATGATTGCAAAACAAACTTCCTAACTTCCTATGTATAGATAGAGCTTAAAACCAATCTGAATAAAAAACAAAATGTCGCCCCAAGGAAAATTAACAGCGATATCTATCATTTCTCATATAAAATTACTTTGAAAATGAAATAATATCGAAGATTAGCAAGTTCCTTCGAAGGAATAATCCCGCCTAATATAAATCAACCAGGCTTTCTCTACTGACAGAAACTACCGAAATCAATCCCCTTTATAGAATCAGAATAGTTAATACTTTAACACTTTCACTGTGATATATTTCTTATAAAAGACACAGCCTGTGATTTTCAAGTAATTATTTAAATGATCAAGACGTTTGGTAAGGTTTCGTAACATAACTTACTTTCTCTGTATTAAAATGGTATGTGGTAAGGTTTAGTAACATAATTTACTTTCTCTGTATTAAAATGGTATGTGGTAAGGTTTCGTAACATAATTTACTTTCTCTGTATTAAAATGGTATTTGGTAAGGTTTAGTAACATAATTTACTTTCTCTGTATTAAAATGGTATGTGGTAAGGTTTAGTAACATAATTTACTTTCTCTGTATTAAAATGGTATTTGGTAAGGTTTAGTAACATAATTTACTTTCTCCTTATTAAAATGGTATTTGGTAAGGTTTAGTAACATAATTTACTTTCTCCTTATTAAAATGGTGTTTGGAATGGATTATTAACATAATTTACTTTCTTATTAAAATGGTGTTTGGAATGGATTATTAACATAATTTACTTTCTTATTAAAATGGTGTTTGGAATGGATTATTAACATAATTTACTTTCTTATTAAAATGGTGTTTGGAATGGATTATTAACATAATTTACTTTCTTATTAAAATGGTGTTTGGAATGGATTATTAACATAATTTACTTTCTTATTAAAATGGTGTTTGGAATGGATTATTAACATAATTTACTTTCTTCTTATTAAAATGGTGTTTGGAATGGATTATTAACATAATTTACTTTCTTCTTATTAAAATAGTGTTTGGAGAATAATTTAACAAAAGATTTCGCGTAAAAGTTGCTTTTTTTTTTTAGATAAATTTAAATACTTTTAAAATAACAGTTTCGTTTCGTAGGACCCGGGAATATTTCACGTGATTCGGTATGAAAAGGGTATGTCACGAGTATTGATAATACACACTATATATATATATATATATATATGTGTGTGTCTGGGCCTATATATATATATACCCTTATGTGTGTGTGTGTGTGTGTGTGTGTGTGTGTGTGTGTGTGTGTGTGTGTGTGTGTGTGTGTGTGTGTGTGTGTGTGTGTGTGTGTGTGTGTGTGTGTGTGTGTGTGTGTGTGTGTGTGTGTGTGTGTGTGTGTGTGTGTGTGTGTGAAATGAACCTCGGCAAACATTTGACCAGATAGGTCTACAAAGACTGTCATCAGAAATCCTACAACTATGGATTACTGGAATAAATAAATTTATTTCAATCTAATAAAATCTTTAATGGCGTTATATTTGTAATTGGTTCAATTCAGTTTAATCTAGTTGGAATAAATCTTGTCCAGTATAATCTATATCGTCAAATCAACAACCTGAACTCATAGAAAGTCTGAAAGCTTTACAGATGAAAACAAACTGTGACAACTCCTAACTCTAATGAAATAGTCTCACGTGACTATAAGAAGGACAGGGGATGGTTTCTGAGGGAAGCCTTGTTGATTTATATATATTGGGGAGATTATTCTTTCGAACGAATTTACTAATCTTAGATATTATCGTGCGTTCAAAGTAATTTAACGAGGGTCGACTGAAAGGTACATAAACTGACCAAGATACTCTCATGGAATGACCAAATGAGGTTTATGTTTCGACATAGTCCCAGGAAAAGAACAATGCAGTTATTAACAAGAAGAGTTGAAATAAACTGTAAAGTTCATAAGCTGACCAAGATATTCTCATGGAATGACCAAATGAGGTTTATTTTTCAACATAATTTTGACGATAAACATATACAAAGTTACAGGTAATGTAAAGGATATATAAATACATAATATGAAAGAGTACTGGTGGAATGTTCCAGTCAAAGACTCAATAAAATGCAAGCATAACCGATCAGACATTGTGATAGGAGACAGAGAAAAGAAGACATGCACAGCAGTGTAAGGCAGCTGTCCAGCAGATGTCAATATAATATTAAAGATTAGTTAAAAGGAGAACTAATGAAGATTCTGCAGATATTTCACTGACTATACCTTTAAATTTTGGACCTGTGGTTATCGAGGCTCTGGGTTACGTTACTAACTGCCCCAAGATGGGCTTCACAGAACCAGAAAGAGCAGGACTAGTTAGCAAGTTCCAGGTACAGTCCATTAATGGAACTGTGAAATTATGTTAAACATTTCAGAAATTCAGCATGTAATAACTGCATATACACTGCATATACACACATGTATAGACAGGAAGACATACATACATGGAGACATATAATTAAACATACAGATCCACACATACAATAACATCCATGTCCACACACATATATATACACACATACATACACATACACACACACATATATATATATATATATATATGTCAGAATGAGTGAACATATATAACTATATATATATACAAAGATATATATATATATATATACATACATACATGTCAGGATGAGTGTACATATATAACTATATATGTGTGTGTGTGTGCGCGCACATATGTACATGCATATATATTCACAATCTTTTCTGTATGACGATGAATTTTTCATCTTATCTCTAAACCATCCGTGTATATACGGATAACTACACACATACACTTGTACATACAAACATACACACATGCAAACACAAGCATATATTTATATATATATATATATATATACATTTACCTATATCGATATATATATATATATATATATATATATATAGATATGGGTAAATAAATATATACTCAATATATATACATTCATACACACATAGAGAGACAAAGAGAGGTGTATATATATATATATATATATATATATATATATATATATATATATATATATATTAAAATAACAGATTAAAGTTTAAGCAAAGAATTTGGATTTTAGTCTATAAATTTATTATTATTACTATATATATAATTTGTGTGTATATATACACACATATATATATATATATATACATACACATATATATATGCACACACACACATTATATATATATATACACACACACATATATATATATACATATATATATATACACACACACACATATATATATACATATATATATATATATATATATACACACCAGTATAGATATGTAGGTAGGTATTTATATATGTTACAAGGTGTGAGAATTATAGATTTATGGTATTTATGTTTGAAATATTACACACACACACACACACATATTGAAATATGTGTGTGTGTGTGTGTGTGTGTGTGTGTGTGTGTGTGTGTGTGTGTGTGTGTGTGTGTGTGTGGTTCCTAAACATATATCTATATACGTACTGACGTCCACAAACGTCCTTTCCATTTGTTTTGTAGTTGTTTTCCTGCGGCTACCATTGTTTTTGTTTAAACTGACATACCCCCCCCCCCCCATCCCTCACACACACACACACACACACACACCTTCCTTCAGGCAGGTGGGTAATCTTATTTTTACTCCTCTTCTTTCTCTCCTCCTTCTCCTCTGCCTTCTTCTTCGCTTTCTTATTCTTCTCTTTCTTCTCATTCTTCAACATTACCACCACCACCACCACCACCACCATCCACCCGATCACATCTATCAACAACAGCCACCCACCTCCCCCACTACCACCTTCATTAACACCTTCACTTCCCACACCACCACCATCAACACCACCCCCAACACCACCACCATCACTAACCCAACCACCTCCACCATCACCACCACCACCACCACCACCATCACTAACCCAACCACCTCCACCACCACTACCACCACCACCATCATCATTACGGCTGTCCATCCTCACACCTCACTCTCCTCCCCCCTCTCCACATTTCCTCCCTCCCCTACCACGACCCCTGT
>OZ024754.1:3357745-3370245 GCA_964016885.1 Eledone cirrhosa | reverse complement strand
CTCGTCCCATGGACTGAGTGTTCTACTCTTATGGATATAACCCCCCCCCCCCCCACACACACACACACAGTATTCTACTATTATATATATATATATATATATATTATATATCTAAAGGCTAAACAAGGTTCAATGAATAAATCAAAGAATGACTGAATCTTAACCATCTACTATGTCAGGGTATGTCATGTATCATCTTATTTTATCTGATGAGGACGTACTGTTGAAGATAGCCCAGTACCTCTGAAATATGTATAATAAAATATACTTGATCACACGAATGTCTATTTTTGTTATATTTTGAATTCATATATATATATATTATATATATATATGAAAAAGAACACAAGAGCGTCTACAACATCAAAAGATTTTATTGGCTTACAATGTTTCTTCCTTACGTAACCGTAGGATTCGTCAGCGCTATAAAAGGGGTTTGATTGGTGGTATACAATACCTAACTCCTATTAACCTAAGTATATATATATATATATAATATAAAACCTTCTGTGTGCGTGTGTGTCTGCTGGGCACACAAGCAATAGCACTGTGTTTTTCCTGCCAGCGACATATCAAACACATCGGGTATCATCGGAGGATTCCGTTCTCATAACGGCAACAAATGCATGAAGGACTTCTCGATTGCATGGAGAACCGTGGAAATAATTATAATGATTAAACGATATATGTGACCTTAGCATCTTATTTTATTACATATATATATATGTAGATAAACAAATATCATTATTTCTGAAGACAGCATATATATGTGTAGGTATGTATATTCCCTCTGATAGTTTGTAAATTTTTTACATAGATCTATATGATATACATAACAACACACACATATATATCCTAGAAACGATCGTAAAATGATGAATTTTTTAATATAAGGAACTGTTTCTTTGTTTTTATTCATTTATATATATATATATATATATATATATATATATATAAAGGGAATAAAGACCCCATATCTCCTTGTGGAGTCTTAACACAGCTGATTTTTTTTTCTATAGAGGAAGAACCGGCCCCAGTACTTGACTGGTATTATTTTTTACCGACCTCGAAAGGAAAAAAGTACCAATCGTGAAAATATAAGTATTGAGGCGATTAAAATCGACTAAATAGAGTCAGTGTCCCAGTATAGCTACCGTCGGTGAAGTTGTGAGTTCGATTCTCGGACCGGGTGATGCGTTGTGTCCTTGAGCAAGTCTCTTTATTTCATGTTGCTCCAGTTTACTCAGCTGTAGAAATGAGTTGCGATGTCGCTGGTGCTAAAATGTATCGGCCATTGCCTTTCCCTGGGTAACATCATATAGTGTATATATATATATAGTGTATATATATATATAGTGTATATATATATATACATTGTATATATACACTATGTATATATACACTTAGTGTATATATACATAGTGTATATATGATTTGTGATGTCACTGGTGCCAAAGCTGTATCAGCCATTACCATTCCCTTGGGCAATATCAGTGGCGTGGAGAGGAGAAGACTGGTTATGCATGGACGACTGCTGGTCTTCCACAAACATCCTTACCCAGGACTTGTGCCTCAGAGGTAACTTTCTAGGTAGAAAACCTATGGTCATTAGAGACTGAAGAATGAGAGAGGAGGGGGGGGGGAGAAAGAGAGAATGAGAGAGTGGGAGAGAATGAGAGAGAATGAGAGAGAAAGAGAGAGTGAGTGAGAAAGAGAGAGTGGAAGAATGGGAGAGAGTGGGAGGGTGGGAGATAAAGAGAGAGTGAGAGAGAATGAGAGAGTGAGAGAGAATGAGAGAGTGGGAGAGAGAATGAGTGGGAGATGGGAAGAGAGAAAGAGAGAGAGTGGGAGACAGGAAGAGAGAGGGTGGAGAGAGAATGAGAGAATGAGAGAGTGGGAGAGAGAATGAGAGAAGGAAAAGAGGAAATGGCAGTAAAGAGGGGGAAAAAAAAAAATCAATATTTAGAATGTTAAAGAAGTTAATTGAATAATGAAGACTGACTTACTGAAGATGAAAGCCTGGGAGTAGGAGTGGGAGGTGTGGGAGAGAGAGGGGGAAGTAGAGGCAAGAAGGTGAGGGGGGTGAAGAAGAAGAAGAAGAAGAAGAAGAAGAAGGAGAAGAAGATGGAGAAGAAAAAGAAGTAAAACAAAAAAGTAAAAGAAGAAAAAGAAGAAAAAGAAAAAAGTAAAAGAAGAAGAAGAAGAAGAAGAAGAAAAGAGAACGTAAGGAATAAGTGATTGAGTGATGAGTGATGTGGATGAGTGATTGGATGATTGAGTGAATGAGTGATTAATTGAGTGATGAAGGAGTGTGTGGTGAATGAGTGAGTACAGAATTAAATGAGGAATCTTCTGTTGTTGAGTAAATGTGTGAATTCAATGATTGAATGAATTAATGAAGAAATGTGATGAATGAATGTCTGATTGAGGGAAGAAGAAAGAAAGGAAAGACAGAAGGAAGGAAAGAAAGAAAGATGTATAAAGAGATGAGAGAATGAAAAAAGAGGATTTGAAATCAGAAAGAAAGACAAATCTGAGAAACACACACACACATTATATATATATATATATGTATATATATATATATATATATATATATAGTGACGAAACATAAGTCAATTGCATGAACTCATAATCCTTTATTTACTGCTATATATATTTCGATGATAGCCACTTGAATGGCTATGACCTCATCAGGCAGTTAGTCAGTTCTTAGATATGCCAGCTCTGTGGTGTATAGTGTTGATGGTATCAGAGCCTTGGGACATATATGTATATATATATGAAAAGAGTCAGGACCCCGACGGCTGAGCTCCGGCCGTTTCGGCAGCTAGATCCTAACTGAGTTCGGATCTAGCTGTAGAAACGGCCGGAGCTCAGCCGTCGAGCTCTTTACTCTTTTCTATTACCCACTCTACTGTCCTAAGTATCGAGTACTTTGGTGCGTTATGGTCCCACCTGGTATCTTACCACACATTCTTTGTTAGAGAGAGAGAGAGAGAGAGAGGAGAGAGAGAGAGAGAGAGAGAGAGAGAGTAGAGATGAGAGAGAGAGAGAGAGAGAGAGAGAGAGATTTTTTTCCCCTGGATTTCACTAAATTCTGTTGGGATAAATCTATATCCTGATTCTTTTTGAATTGAGTTTGAATTATTTTTCCCACCATCTTACGTTAACTATTTTCCCCCATTTTGACGCTATAAGTCACTTATTATAATCACTTATATATTATGGAATACTGTTGCTTCTTGCTACAATACTTTCTATACCTTCATTTATATATATATATATATATATATATTGAGTTATAAACTCAAAATATTATTTTACAATTAAATAGCTCAAAGAAGGGAATATTCCCGAGCCGTGTAATACAAATGAATATATGAGAGGGATGAACACCGATACAAGTATACATGTGTTCGAATTGTAAATGACCAAGTTAGTTTTCAACCTAGCTAACTTGGTCATATACAATTCGAACACATGTGTACTTGTATCGTTGTTTATCTCTCTGAGAGAGAGAGAGAGAGAGAGAGAGAGAGAGAGAGAAGAGAGAGAGAGAGAGAGAGAGAGAGAGAGAGAGAGGGGAGAGGGAGAGAGAGAGAAAGAGAAAGAAAGAGAGAAAGAGAGAGAAAGAGAGAGAGAAGAGAGAGAGATAGAGATAGAGAAAGAGAAAGGAGAAAGAGAGAGAGAGAGAGAGAGAGAGAGAGACAAGATGGCGTAGGACAGAACAAAGGAGAAGCACAAAAAAAAGAAAAGAATCCCAGTCACTGAAGAGGTCACAGAATGTGTGAAGAAAGAACTTTGACAATATATAAACAACCATCTGGTTGTGGAACCAACCAACCAACCAACCGGAAATTTATAAATTCCTAAATTTAAAAATTTATTATAATAAATTGAAGTGAAAGCAACTGGTGCGTGTGTTTCTTATTGGCAACATGACCCTCCCAAAGTATAACAACATCGGTTTCAACACATGTTTTCAGATAAAGAATCTTGCTAAACAAATTCAGAAACGAAATATATATATATATATATATATATATATAACGAAGGAAATGTGGTAAGGAACCAGGTGGACCATAACGCACCAAAGTACTCAATACTTAGGGTAGTAGAGTGGGTAATAGGAACCAGTAAGACCCCGACGGCTGAGCTCAAGCCGTTTCGACGGCTAATTCTGGACTAATTTTAGTCCAGAATTAGCCGTCGGGGTCTTACTGGTTCCTATATATATATATATATATATATATATATATATAACAAAGAAAGTGTGGTAAGATACCAGGTGGTATATATATAACCACAACTCGAAAAAAAAAAAACGAAAAAGAAACATGTTGAGGGAGGTTGTGGCTTGATGAAGCTGGTCATCATAATTTCAAATATTGTGGGTTGGTTTTACTTTCCATTTTATTTAATTGTGCAGTTGTATTTTGTGTAGTGTAGGTTTGTTTATTAAGTAGGGTTATATAAGAAAACTTTTACACGCTCACACACATACAATACACAAAACACACATATATATACATATATTGTATATATATATATATATATATATATATATATATAGATAGATAGATAGATAGATAGATACGTGTACGTATATATATATATATATATATGGATAGATACGTGTACGTATATATATATATATATATATATGGATAGATACGTGTACGTATATATATATATATATATATATATGGATAGATACGTGTACGTATATATATATATAAATTTGATTTCATTTTGAATATATGTATACACACACAAACACATAAATATATATATATATATATATACAGTATATATATATTTATATATATATTATGTATATATTCACAAAATGTATACAAACTAATTGGGTAAAAACCAAGCCCAATGACATTGAACATCATAATTGAAGAGGTAAGTTGCAAGGGAGACAAATTCATGAACCAGTTTCGTTTCCCCATTAATAAACCAATTCAGTTCTCTTATACCGTTAATGGTCACGAGAAAGGCATGAACATCAAACAATCGTATTCTCCTCCTTCCAATAAATATCTAGTTCTGTGTGTTAGTGGTAAGGTGGGTGGGGAAAAAAAATCAATATTTTAAACAAAACGTAATCCATATGAAAAGAATATTTAGAAGAAAAATGTAACATATGAGATGATAAAAACATAAGATTGATGTAAAATAAAAAATCCGATACACTCAGTTTTTTGAGAAAAAAATAATATTGTATGAATATATCTTCTAGCGAATAGCCATATCCTATGAGCAGTTGATTTAATGGATATAAAATAGTTGGAGATAATGTTGATTTTACATATGTGAACTAGTTTATAAAGATGTTCGCAGAAAAGACCCAGTGTGTCGTCTGTTTTGTAAATGGCTTTTTAATAGGCAAATATGTTTTAATGCTATAACTCACACTTCGCCATTAAATGACTTCATACACACACACACCCACACATATATATATATATATATATATATATATATATATATATATATATATATATATATATATATATATGTATGTGTGTGTGTGTGTGTGTGTGTGTGTGTGTGTGTGTGTGTGTGTGTGTGTGTGTGTGTGTGTATATTTATGCATGCTTGTGCATCTTTTTTTGTGTGCATAAGTGTACGTATGTAGGTACGTATATAAATATATATATATATATATATGTATAATATGTGTGTATGTGTGTAACATATATAAGATATATTTCTGTCTTACAGCCTCTTTAAACAGATATGTGTGTAAAGTGATATCTTTAATACGTTATGTGATAACATAATTGTATATAATATTGTATTATATGAGTATATATACATACACAAACACATATATATATGTACAAATATATATATATATATGTGTGTGTGTACATATACACACAAATGTTACATACGTACATACACACATCCATCCATCCATCCATCCATCCATCCATACATACATACATGCATACATGCATGCATGGTGGTTGCCAACTCGTTTTCGAGTACGGCCACTACTTTATATCCATGTAGGAGAACCCCTACCGATGCGCTGAACGAGTGTGACTTTTTAGTCCAGCCAGCGACTTGAAAACTCTGGTACAAACACTACACTTGTGACAATTATTGACACATAGTGCTGGTCCCATGAGTATGTGTCTCTAGATTAAAGGTGGAAAACTGGGAGAGGGCACTTGCCCTGGTGGTCAGGGTCACTGTGGCTTTTTAATGGGCTTTCTCCACGAATGTCCCTCGGAAGTCTCTCCCCTATTGGGGAATTTTTTCATTGTTCTATTATTACATCCTGTTTCTTGTTTTTTTTACACGCATAAATGCCCTTTTGTACCGCCCTGTATTGTCCTGTACTGTCCTTAATGTCTACTTTATGTAAACCCTTGTGGTTAATAAAGAAAGCATCATTATTGTTGTTGTTGTTGGTATTATTATTATTATTATTATTATTATAGAGTACTAATGAAAGGCTTTCAGGGTTTGTTAAGACTCCACATCATTCCGGGGTGATTTTTCAAGTCTTTGTATGTATGTATGTATGTATGTATGTATGTATGTATGTATGTATGTATACCTGTGTGTATGTGTGTGTATGTATGTGTATGTATGTGTGTGTGTATGTATGAATGTATGTGTGTGTGTGTGCATGTATGTATGAGTGTATGTATGCGTGTATATGTATGTGTGCATATGCATGTATGTGTGTATATACGTATGTGTGCATATGCATGTATGTGCGTATATGTGTGTATATGTATGTGCGTATGCATGTGTATATTGTGTATGCATGTATGTATGTATGTGTGTATGTGTATGTATGTATGTATGTATGTATGTGTATGTGTGTATATGTATGTGTGTGTTTATGTGAATGTATATGTGTATATGTATATGTGTGTATGTATATGTGCATATGTATGTGTATGTATATATGTGTATAAATATATATATATGTGTGTGTATCTATATGTGTGTATGTATATGTATGTATATGTATGTGTGTGTTTTTACCACTGGCAAGCGGACGTTTTTGTTGATTGTTTAACATACAAGACCACTTATAACAATAGGAGGTAATTACAGTAGTAGTAGTAGTAGTAATAGTAGTAGTAGTAGTAGTAGTAGTAGTAGTAGTAGTAGTATCATTAGTGATAGCAGTAGTAGCAGCAGCAGTGGTAGTGTCAATGGCGAAAAATTAAAATCACTGTACCTCCAATTTTTTTTTAAAAAGAATAAAACAAAAAGAAACTTAAAAAACAAGCAACATAACAACTAAACAAGCAACATAACAACTAAACAAGCAACATAACAACTAAACAAGCAACATAACAACTAAACAAGCAAACTAACAACAATAAAAACATAAATAAATGAAACATTGGAAAAAAATGAAGGAATTCTGTAGAAAATGTCAAATTGGAACAGCTAAGAGATTATCAACTACAATTCTACTGGCTTGTAATATCGATGGAAGGAAGTGGTACACTGCTCCACCTAGCTATGGCCCCCACGACTCTGGGATGGTGGGTAAAGAGTTCGTGACAACTCTGTAAAGTCCTGGAGGGCGTGGTACACTGCGCCACCTAGATGTGTCCCCACGACTCTGGGGTGGTGGGTATAGACTTAGTGACATCCCTGGAAAGTCCTGGAGGGCGTGGTATACTGTGACACCTAGCTGTGGCCCCACGACTCTGGAGTGTGTGGGGTGAGGGCTAAAGACTTTGTGACAACCCTGTAAAGTCCTCGCTCACAACCTAGTTTGATGGAGGACGTGGTACACTGTGCTACCTAGCTGTGTCCCCACGAATCTGGAGTGTGTGAGGGTGAGGGCTAAAGACTTTGTGACAACCCTGTAAACAAGGGCCTCGTTTCAGAGAGGTACCAGGGGACAAATCCACCCCACTTTTTCAAACGTCTATATTTTTTATCTTTTGTTTATTTGATATAAATTTTTTTTAAGCTTATTTTTTTTATATCTGAACTTCATTTGAATATATAAAATTTAATTAGCGTAAAATCTTACTTATGTGATAGGGTCCAGGAAAGCATAGGGTCCACCATAAGCAATTTATGCTCCTTTAAGAATCAACAAATGTTGCTTTGTCCCCCCCCCCCCCCTCACATTTTTAAGGCAAACGAGGACCCTGCCTGTAAAGTCTTAATACACTGTGCTACATAGTTGTACCTCTGTGTACCTGGAGGGGAAGACTTCGCAACGATCCTGTAAAGTCCTGGCTCGCAACAGAAGGGAATGGAAAGAGTTGGTACACTGCTCCACCTAGCTGTGTCGTTTCGTTGTTCGAAAACTGGAACACTCGTCGTCGAAACCGACGGAGGAACCTCTCTCTCTCTCTCTCTCTCTCTCTCTCTCTGAGAAAGGACCATCTTACAAGATGTGTATCAGAGAGGTGTCATAGTAAACAACGAAGATTACTTTACACAGATCTTAAGATGAAAACAAATCTATTCTGGTTTTACCATGAGACTTCTAAATGTTTGATAAAATCCAAAGAACGGAAGAAAGTTATTCTTAGTTGTTTACCAGACTAATACATACTAGCTCGTACACACACACACACACATATATATATGTACATATATACATCAACACATACTTACCTACCCACACATACGTATGTGTCTACATATGTACATGTGTGTGTGTGTGTGTGTGTGTGTGTGTGTGTGTGTGTGTGTGTGTGTGTATGTGTGTGTGTGTGTGTGTGTGTGTGTGTATAATATATATATATATATATATATATATATATATATATATATATAGTAATAATAATAAATGTGAAGACTAAAATCTGAAGAGGGCTCGATAAGGATTATATATATATAAACTATATAAAACCGTAGAGCAAATATTTATTCAGAAGATCCCGTTAGGGGTGAAAGCAGGGATTATTTGCTTAAACTTTAATCTGTTATTTTAATATATATATATATATATATATATATATATATAGGAGAAAGTATGACCCCGACGGCAGAGCTCAAGCCGTTTCGACGGTCCAAAAATAGCCGTCGAAATGGCTTGAGCTCTGCCGTCGGAGTCATACTTTCTCCTGTTACCCACTCTACTACCCTAAGTATTGAGTACTCTGGTGCGTTATGGTCCACTACCACAACTCCTTCGTTATATATATATATATATATATATATATATATATATGCATGGCTTGACCAATGAATTGTGAGATAAATTTGGTGGACAGAAACTATGTTGAAACCCATCATATATATGTGCGTCTCTGTGTGTGTCTGTTTGTCTGTGTTTGTGCGCGTGTGTGCGCGTGTGCGTGTGCGTGTGCGTGTGCGTGTGTGTGTTTACGTTTGTTTATATCCCGTAACTTGACGGTTCGACAAAAATGACGAATGAAATAAGTACCAGAATCGAAGGTGGGGCCCCAGCATGGTCGCAGTCTAATGACTGACACTATTAAAATAATTTTTAGAAAAAAAAATTTCTGTAATCAATGTGATAGACTAAATACCTTCAAGGTGATGCCCCAGCATGGCCGCAGTCTGATAAGTGAAACCAGTAAAATAATTATTTCTTTCTAGTACTTTATGTAAAAATAGAAGTAGGATAGTTAAAATAATGACGTTTCTGTGAGAATATGAAAAAAAAGAAAAAAAAAGAAAAAATCCCAAAGCCATACTCAAAAGACATTTACTACTAAGAGTTGTCCACTGACTGGAGCTTACCAAAATAGTTTATGTTCCTTGCCAACGTATTTTACGGTCCTTTAATCTAGGTAGTCTAAGAATCATAAAGCAAAAAAAAAAAATAAATAAATAAATAATGAGCACAAAAAAAAAAAACACCACCAATATTAAACCTTTGGAATAGTTCCAGCGATTTAGTTGTAAGCATATTTATTGAACATAACTTCCACTAACTCAGAGTTATTGTCATTACTAACAACATCCAAGACTAGTTGGAGCCATTTTAATATTCGCAACCACACTCTTGACAAATCCCCGACGTCATTTGAAACTTTTCTCTCATTACTTACAATACACTGACAGTATTTAAAATTCCGTGTCGTCATTTTTAGACACTGTTGCCTCTTAATAGCAACTACTAGAAACAATTATTATTATTATTATTATTTTATTATTTAATTTCCCTAACATAATTTATAATTTAATGCTATCAGTATTAAGATTTCCTGTGTTTTAAATTTTACGGTCATCGTTTTAAGATAAGAGTGACCTCGTTTTGAATTCAGTTCAAAGTCGCCATATGCAATTCTCGGTCGGCAAAATATTGCTGAATCTCCATTCATTTGGTCGCACAACTAAATTCGTTATCTTTTCCCGTTTTACGATTTATCTAACGGACTTTGTTATTCCCAAGTGTAAGATTATTTTAAGAGGCATGTGAGAGCTCTAAAAACAAATCTACAACTCTCTTTGTTTTTAATCTTTTTACTGCTCTTCTGGAATGATATTGTATTTATATGATGTTAAACTCATTTCTATTCCATTCATCACAAACACTGTTACTGACCAGAGGTTCAACGACCAGGATAACTCGGACAGTGGCATTTAATTGAAGAGCAAACAGAAAGTGAATAACAGTATTAATACATGTATTTTGGTATTTGTTAGTTTTGTTTGATATTGTTGTTGGCTTTTTTTTTTTGTTTCGTAATACAATCTATTTTGTTTTCCTATGGTAGCAGTGAAATTGTTTGTGTGTTTTTTTCTATACTCTAGGTTCAGAATACACGTGTATGTGTCAGAAAACAGCGACTGGATTCAATTATATACAAAGGAGTATAATAGACAGCTTTTAATACAAGACAAAACAAAAACAAAAAAGCGGCGAATTTGCAGTCATCAGAGGGTCGGATAGGTTGATTTGTGTAATATATTCCGGCTTTCTATACTCTGAGTTCAAATCCCACTGAGGTCAACTTTGCTTTTCAACCTTTCGAGGCCAATAAATAAACTACCTGTCCATTACTAAGGTCCATTTTTCCTCAATAAATGTTTTTTTTTCTCTCTCTCACTACTTCGCTATAACTTTCTCTCTGCCTCCCTCTCTTACCCATCTCTCTCTCTCTCTCCGTCCCCCCTCTCCTATCTATCTATCTATCTCTCTGGCTGAACTCGACCGTGTTTAATTTTTCCTCAATTAATCTTTTTTCTCTCTCACTACTTGGCTATAACTTTCTCTATGCCTCCCTCTCTCACCCATCCACCCATCTCTCTCTCTCTCTCTTCACCCTTCTCGCTTTCTCTTCTCTCTCTCTTCGCCCTTACCTCTCACTCTCTCTCTCTTCACCCTCCCCGCTTTCTCTCTCCACCCTCCCCCTCTCTTCGCGTGTAAAAGAAAATACCAAGAAAAAGAAGTTAAAACTTCCCTGAAAAATATTTCAACGTAGAGTAGAGAGCAGGTGTGTTTTAAACAATTACACGATATATTTCACCTGGTCCCCCAATATCGGACGTCTATTTCACAAAAGATCGAACCAGCCAACTGTTAATTACTGCATTCAGGTTTTCTTGACCCGTTTCTTCAAATAAACGGAATAATAATTATTTCTCCTTCAATTATACAACTTTAAGATTTGTTTTAATCAATAAAAATATTTCTTTAAGAATTCTGGCTCCAGCAACTGTTTCTAAGCGATAATAATAAAATAAAATACATCAATAGATAATGGTTTCTTATATAGACACAAGGCCAGCAATTTTGGGGGAGGGGAAAGTCGATTAAATCGACCCCAGTGCGTGACTGGTACTTTATTGTATTGACCCTTTAAGGATGAAAGGCAAAGTTAACCTCGGCGCGATTTGAACTCAGACCGTAAAGAGTCGTAACTCTATGCTGTTTTCTAAGCGATAATAATTGTTTCTGATTTAGGCACAAGGCCAGCAATTTAGGGAACGGGGGAGAGTCGACCCAGTGCATTACTGGTACATTATTTTATCGACCCCCGTAAGGATGAAAGGTAAAACTAACCACGATGGGATTTGAACTTAGACCGTAAAGGGCCGTAACGCTGTGCCTCAAAGCATGTTGACCGACGCGCTACCTATTCTGTCAATCTACCGCCCTTAATGGTTTCTGGTTTAGGCACAAGGGGCCAACAATTTAAGGGGTAGGGAGCGAATCCCAATATATCGACCTCAGTATTTGACTGGTATTACTTTATTTTATTGACGCCAGTTAGATAAAAGATAAAGTTGACCTCGGTGGGATTTGAACTCAGAAAGTAAAATAAATGACTGGACAAATATCACGAAGTATTTTGTCCAACACTCTAACAATTCTACCAACACACCACCATCCTTAGAAAGAAAAAAAAAGAAAATATATATATATTGGGTGTGTAACATATATTCCCGCCGTTTTTTTTATTAAGAAGTTTTATAACAACGGCGGGGATTTATGTTACAACCCAATATATAGACAAATAGACGGGAAAAATTAATAAAACAAAACACAAAAATAAAAGTTAGAAATGACT
>OZ024754.1:3342745-3345245 GCA_964016885.1 Eledone cirrhosa | reverse complement strand
TCACTCTCTCTCTCTCACACACAGATAGGTTCATTCTCTCTCTCTCTCAATGACAGGCTCATTCACTCTCTCTCTCTCACACACAGATAGGTTCATTCTCTCTCTCTCACTGACAGGCTCATTCACTCTCTCTCTCTCCCACACACAGATAGGTTCATTCTCTCTCTCTCTCACTGACAGGCTCATTCACTCTCTCTCGCACAGATAGGTTCATTCGCTCTCACTCTCTCTCATTCTCTCTCTCTCTCACTGACAGGCTCATTCACTCTCTCTCTCTCACACACACAGATAGGTCCATTCTCTCATTCTCTCTCTCTGTAACACTAACACTCTTATTCTCTCTCTCCCCCTCTCTGTAACACTAACACTCTTATTCTCCCCCCCCCCTCTCTATAAATATATCACACTGACACGCTTATTCTCTCTGTCCCTCCCTCTCACACTCTCTGTAGCTCCCCTCCCTCTCTCTCCCTCTGTCCCTCCCTCTGAACCTCCCTCTCTCCCTCTGCCCCCGCCCCCACCAGTTCTAAATTAAACTACTTTACCATGGACAAGAGTTAACACCTTTCTATGGTTTTTAACATTTAAACAATTGTTATTATTATTATTGTTATTCTCTTCCTCCTTATCATCATCATCATCACCATCACCACCACCACCACCACCATCACCACCACCATCACCATTTTATTTTTACTTCAAATAATTATTTAGTGGAAATGTCTGGTGTTTGGGGTTAGTAGTAGTAGTAGCAATAGTAGTAGCAGTAGCAGTAATAGTAGTAATAGTAGCAATAGTAGTAGTAGTAGTAATAGTAGTAGTAGTAGTAGTAGTATTCTGGTCCTCCTCCTCCTCCTTCTTTTAACACCCCCACAGAGAAGTAACTATTATTTCTCCCGTTGATTTCCCTCATGGTCACAGGTCTCAGAAGTGTGATGGTGGTGCTGGTGGTGGTGGCGGTGGTAGTGGCGGTGGTGGTGGTGCTGGTGCTGGTGGTGGTGCTGGCTACGGTGATGACGATAGAGATGAAGAGGGGACTGAGAAGATGAGGAGGGAAGTGTGATGTTCATTTTCATCAGCGACATAACTGAAGATCTTGCTCAAGGTCTACCCCTGGGTCTCCTGCCGGTTGGTCTTGCCCGTAAGATCTATCCAGCGATTCTTTCCTTATGTCCATAATATCGGAGCTGTGATCTCTCAATTCGGAGAAGTAGCGGCTGTACCTGGAGTGACTGATTTCTGAGCTACAAATATCTCCAGCGATTCTTTCCTGAGACATTCTTACCAAATATCCATAGTAATCAGAGCTGTGATCTCTCAATTCGGAGAAGTAGCGGCTGTACCTGGAGTGACTGATTTCTGAGCTACAAATATCTCCAGCGATTCTTTCCTGAGACATTCTTACCAAATATCCATAGTAATCAGAGCTGTGATCTCTCAATTCGGAGAAGTAGCGGCTGTACCTGGAGTGACTGATTTCTGAGCTACAAATATCTCCAGCGATTCTTTCCTGAGACATTCTTACCAAATATCCATAGTAATCAGAGCTGTGATCTCTCAATTCGGAGAAGTAGCGGCTGTACCTGGAGTGACTGATTTCTGAGCTACAAATATCTCCAGCGATTCTTTCCTGAGACATTCTTACCAAATATCCATAGTAATCAGAGCTGTGATCTCTCAATTCGGAGAAGTAGCGGCTGTACCTGGAGTGACTGATTTCTGAGCTACAAATATCTCCAGCGATTCTTTCCTGAGACATTCTTACCAAATATCCATAGTAATCAGAGCTGTGATCTCTCAATTCGGAGAAGTAGCGGCTGTACCTGGAGTGACTGATTTCTGAGCTACAAATATCTCCAGCGATTCTTTCCATAGTATCGGAGCTGTGATATCTCAATTCGGAGAAGTAGCAGCTCTACCTGGAGTGACTCTCTGATCTCCTAAGACATTCTAACCACATATCCATAGTATCGGAACACGTTATGTTATTTACCAAAATACTCCAGCCGTAAGAGCACAACGTTAATTCTATAGAAAAGGGATGGATGTTAACACATCTCTTATTTGCCTTGTTAAAAAATCTCAACCTTCAAGCTTACGTAAGAAATATTATCTCATTTATTCTTCTCATAACAAACCGTCTAAAACCATCTTGTGTTCTATGAAAGAAAATTGACTGCTGCAAAGAGTTTATATTTATTTTAACAGCTTCCGTAATAGTTTTAAGTAAGAATCTTGTTAAGTTATATTCCAAACACTAGATTTAAGATATAGAAAGTTATCTATATTACTAATTCTAGATTATTTTAAAAATGATATTGAAATTATTTTACTGCAATTTATACAGAATTGGTTTTCGTTAATTTAACAACTTAAATATTTCTACGCTTCTTAAGTTAGTTTCTTTGTTAACACTTCAGCAAGGTTCGTCTAAAGGGCTCATAGGCTGACCAAGATACTCTCATGGAATGACCAAATGAGGTTTATTTTTCTACATAGT
>OZ024754.1:3332745-3337745 GCA_964016885.1 Eledone cirrhosa | reverse complement strand
TATATATACATATACATACATACACACATATATATACACATATATATATACATATATACACACATATATACACATATATACACACATATATACACACATATATACACACATATATACACACATACACACATATATACACACATATATACACACATATATATACACATATATATGGATGCACACACACACACACACATTATATATATATATATATATATATAAATATATATACATACATACATACATACATACATATGTGTATGTATGTGTCTCTATGTGTGTGCCTATTTATGCTTATATATTTTTTTTTATCAAAATATCTTTTTTGTCTTCTATTGTCTCCTTCACATAAACAAATTCACATTTCTGGAGGTCTAGTTAGACGCTTGCTCTAGATTCACCATTCTTGGTGGAATTCCAACCACGTTGACTCACCCCCTCTGCATGTGTTCTTCTATCCTCTTTACATTAAACAACAACAACAACAACAACACCAACAACAACAGTGATGATGACAGAAACTAAACGAAAAGAAGAAATGAGAGCGGGGGTGGGGTGTGGGGAGGGGGATTACTGCTGAGGAAAATTAAAGAAAAGGTGAGAAAAAGATGGAAGGAATGGAGAAGGGGAAGATAATGAGGTAGTGGTAACAGTTGTGGTGATGGTGAAAGAAGAAAAAGAGAAAGAAAAAAAAGAAAACGAAAAAGAATTAGTGTCCGAAACGTTAAGACTCTCTCTCTCTGCTATTTCAAACATTAAACAAATATATTAGTGTCGTTTGTTTTCTTATTTCCTTTTGCCATTTACACACACACAAATATATAAATATATATATATATATATATATATATATATATATATGATGTAATAATAAGAACAGTACTCTACGTTATGCAACTCATCTATGGTAGACAATGAAACCCATAGCTGATACAGAGTCTGAACACACAGAGTTTAGTGCCCCTAATTTTTCTACCAGCAGACCGCTTGGTTCTCATTAACTGCATGGCATTGTCTATGAACAACCCCAGCGCCCCCATTGGTCGCGCTTACCAAACCCACAATGCTTAGTATTGATAAATGTGATATTAGGAAATTGTTCGCCGCAACAAAATACCGAATTTTGTGGGCCATCTCCGAGTCAAGTATATTATCTATTCTCGATTCTTGTTTGCCGTAATTCCTTTTATTGACTAACTAATTATGCAATCCGAACCTGATAATGTCGCCAAGGTCTTACGTCATGATCGGATGATGTAACTTAACCATTGAAATATGTATAATGTTTTATGCAACATTAAAACTTTAAAAGGATATTTCCAGTCTGGTCTTCTGTTATATAAATATATACATGTATATAATATACATATACGTGTGTGTGTGTGTGTGTGTGTGTGTGTGTGTGTGTGTGTGTGTGTGTGTGTGTCTGTGTGTCTGTGTGTCTGTGTGTCTGTGTGTCTGTGTGTCTGTGTGTATGTATGTATGTATGTATGTATGTATGTATGTATGTATGTATGTGTGTGTGTTTGCCTGTGTGTGTACGTATGTATGTATATGTATATATGTACATATGTGAGTGTGTGAATGTATATATGTATATCTGTGTCTACGTCTGTGTGTGGGGGGGGGGGGGGGTATGTGTATGTATATATATATATATGAATGTGTCAATGTATAAATATCAAAGGGTTTCGTTTACATTTAAGCGCCATCTTTTCGTCTTACAGTTCTCGCCTTAAGATCACACACACACACATAATCTGCCCCCTTATATCAATATATTCCAGCCCCCTTACACTATCTTCAGACCCCACTACCAACCCAATATTGCCCCCTCCCCTCCTATTATTTCCCATGTGTGTTCAGCAATGTTCAAAATAAGTTCGCTATCTTAATTGTTTGCTAATTACTGCCTCTCATCCAATTCACACTTTTCCGTACGGTTGTTGCTCTTGTTGTTATTGTTGTTGTGGTTATTGTTACTGATGTTATTGAGGTTGTTGTTGTGGCTGTTATTGTTGTTACTGTTATTGTTGTTGTGGTTATAGTAACTGTTGTGGATGTTGTTATTGTTGTTGTGGTTATAATAACTGTTGTGGATGTTGTTATTGTTGTGGTGGTTATTGTTACTGTTGTTATTGTTGTTGTGATTATTGCTGTCGCTGTTGTTGTGGTTACTGTTATTGTTGTTGTGATTATTGCTGTCGCTGTTGTTGTGGTTACTGTTATTGTTGTTGTGATTATTGCTGTCGCTGTTGTTGTGGTTACTGTTGTTATTGTTGTTGTGGTTATTGCTGTTGTGGTGGTTACTGTTGTTGTGGTTATTGTTGTTGTAATGGCGGTAGTGATGATGGTAGTGATTGTGGTGGCTGCTATTATTGTGCAGTTGTTTTTGTTGTTGTTGCAGTTGTTTTTGTTGTGGTTGTTGATGTCAACGTTGCTATGGCTATTGTTGTTGTTGTTGATGATGATGATGATGGTGATGATGAGGAGGAGGAAGAAAAGGTTGTTTTTCTCGTTGCTATTATTGTTGTTGTTGTTATTGTTGTGGTTTTTACACTTCTCATTATTAATCTTGTGGTTTTCATTTTGCTGTTGGTGTTGTTGTTGTTGTTATGTCATTGTAATGTCGTCGTCGTTGTTGTCATCGTCCTCGTTATTATTGTTGTTGTTGTCGTCGGCTTGTTTTTTTTTTTGTTTTTTGTTTTTTTTTCGTTTTGTTTTTTTCTTCTTGTTTTCGTTTTGTTTTTCAAAGCAAGGTGTGATATCCGAAGCAGATATCAGTTCCACCTTTCTTTCTACCATGGAGACATCACACGATCAGCGGCGACCGACTTTGTAGAATTTTAATTGTGAGGCCAACATCCCCCCCCTCCCCGACACACACACACACACACACACACGCCACCAACGCCACCATCACCAACATCACCAATGCCATCAACACTACCTACCAAGACCGAAACCACCACCAATTCCACCAAGACTTCCATTACTGACAACAACACCAACACGATCACCAGCACCATCAACACCACCAACACCACCAACACTACCAACACCACCACCACCAACAAGACAGCAACCACCACCAATTCCACTAAGACTTCCTTACTGACAACAACACCAACACTATCACCAGCACCACCAACACCACCAACACTACCAACACCACCACCACCAACAAGACAGCAACCACCACCAATTCCACTAAGACTTCCTTACTGACAACAACACCAACAACGACATCCACACCACCAACAACACCAACACCACCAACACCACCACCACCACCACCACCAACATCTCGGTCACATCATCACATCACAATCACCATCGCCATCAATATATATATACATATATACATACAAGATTATTCAGTGAAAGTCAAAACAAAAATTTGACATATATATAATTCTTTTTCTTTCATTATTCTATTTTTTTCTTTGAAATAAATAGAAGTAAATTAATTGCCAAACCATATGTTAATGAGTCATTAACCAGCAGGAGATTTGATAAGTTACTTTAGTGATTTCACAATATTCTAGATTCTGCTTTAATGATTCCATAATTAGCATGTGGATATCAAACTAGTCTTGCCTACGAAGGAGAAGTCATTAATAGATGGAACTGGCTGGACTACTGTGGAATACTGAATTACTCATTAGCAGCTATAGTAAGTTTTACCACTGTACGTCAGAGGGAGCCACCTACACACACGTTCCTGTTACTGTTGGAGAAATGGTCATATACTTATGTGCTTGGGTAATTTTGTGTGTATGTATCTATGTAAGTATGTATATATATATATATATATATATATATATATATATATATATATATATATATACACGCACACAGATGTATGTATATGTGTTTGTGTGAGCTTATGTATACGTAGGCTTACACGAGGTTCCTTCGTTCGTTGGGTCTTAAGGCAAATTTCATCTCTCGGCTCTTTTTTCCTTTCAGTTTAACGACTGGCTGCTTCAATTTAAGACAGAACTCCATAGTTTTTTTACATTTCAGCTTTTTCGATTGAGATCCTTTTTATTGTCTTATGTAGTGAACCCCACCAAGCTTGCTTGGCGAAGATGGTAATATTAAACACCACCCTGCGGGAAGAAAATCAAAACCCGATTGAGGGCAGGGGAACTCATAAGAGTCAACAGCCATCCAATCTTAGGAAATTGCAGATTCAAGAAAGGAAAGAGTGAAGAAGAAAACGCGTGTTGACCTGTGAATATTGTAAATATGGGAAGAGAGATGATGTTTCAAAGAGGAAGACAAGTACTTTTTGAGTTTAAGTATACATTAGAAGATTGTAGCCTTAGAGAATAGGGTATTTTCCCCTACTACAAAGAGCACAACTCGTTGAACCGTTGGATATGGTCTGGACTTTTCATAAATTCTCCAGTTTATTATATGAGGAAAACTCCTGTCTTTCAGTTGCCAGACTTGTTTCACAATTGCCGTAGCTGTTTAAAAGACGAGATATGGGAATAAAACATTTGTTTAAACTTGTCTTGCACCATAACTACATATCTTTTACTCCACACTGATTGGTTGGTGTTTACAAATGTAACTTCGGCCTCATACATATTCACACAGATACATATATATATATATACATATTATATGCTCTGAGTTCATATCCCACCGAAGTTAACTTTGCCTTTCTTCCTTACGGGGTCGATAAAATAAAATACCAGTAATGCACTGGGATAATTGCTGACCTTGTGCCAAAAATAGAAACAATTATATATATATATATATATATATATATATATATATATGTATATATGTGTGTGTTTATATATACATATATATATATATATATATATATTTTTTTTAATTTATGTGTATAAGTATATATGGACGCATATATGTATGTATATGTGTATAAATAAATATATGTATGTATGTACATATGTATGTATGCAACATATGTATGTATGTACGGGTGTTTGTAACTTGATATCTCACACTAACTTTACTTT
>OZ024754.1:3287745-3327745 GCA_964016885.1 Eledone cirrhosa | reverse complement strand
TGTGCAGGCATGTAGGCGCATGAGTATATTTTAATCAATATTTCAAATGTGGGTGTTGTGTGGGTGAGATATCCGAGGTTTCGGAAGAGAGAGACAAAGGCACTAGTTATTGGCTTACACCGTTATATTCACTGTTACTATTACCACACCGATCTTTATCTTATACCTATATACTTACATATATTCTTATGTTTACATATACACACACACACACACACACACATAAACACACACATATATATATAATATAGAAATGGCTTCTACAGGACTAGAACTGTTTCACTCGAAGGAAATCATCAGGAAAACCACACACACACACACACACACACATATATATATATTATATATAATATATAAATGTATATATATAAATGTATATATATAATATATATATAATATAATATATATATATATAATATATAATATAATATATATATAATATATATATGGCTTCTACAGGACTAAAACTGTTTCATTCGAAGGAAATCATCAGGAAAGCCACACACACACACACACATATATATATATATGAAAAGACTCAGGGGTCTTTTCCTATTACCCACTCTACTACCCCAAGTATCAAGTACTCTGGTGCGTTATGGTCCACCTGGTATCTTACCACACCCTATCTGACGTGTATGTATATATATATATATATATATATATATATATATATATATATATATATATATAGGAACGAGTAAGACCCCGACGGCTGAGCTCAAGCCGTTTCGGCGGCTAATTCGTCCAGAATTAGCCGTCGAAACGGCTTGAGCTCAGCCGTCGGGGTCTTACTCGTTCCTATTACCACTCTACTACCCTAAGTATTGAGTACTTTGGTGCGTTATGGTCCATCTGGTTCCTTACCACATTTCCTTCGTTATATATATATATATATATATATATATATATATATAATAGTGACAAAGGCACTGCGTATGCATGTGTATAATATACATATATATGTGTGTGTGTACATATATAAGCCACATATATATGTGGTTTAATATGTATTTGTTATGGCTTAATACGTGTTTGTTATGGCTTTAATATGTGTTTGCTATGGCTAATATGTATTTATTATGGCTAAATATGTGTTCGTTATGGTTAATATGTTTGTTATGGCTAATATGTGTTTGTTATGGTTTTTAATATGCATTTGTTATGAGAGAAGGAGTAGCGTCCCATGATCTTTACAGACACCGGTAAGTCTCAAAATTTGGTAAAGAAACCGTCGCATAAATACAGATCAAGTCTAAATTAGTTTCTCCGTAACTTCTCTAATAATTGTTTCTACTTTAGGCACAAGGCCAGCAAATACCCAGTGCATTACTGGTACTTTATTTTATCGACCCCGTAAGGATGAAAGGCAAAGTGAACCTCGGCGGGATTTGAACTTCTCTAATAATGGTTTCTAATTTAGGCACAAGGCCAGCAATCTGAAAGTCGATTAAATCGACCCCAGTGCATTACTGATTCTTTATTTATCGACCCTGTAAGGTTTAAAGGCAACACTATCCTCTATGCCACGAAACATGGTGTCCAATGCTCTACATAACAATTGTTTCTATTTTGTGCACAAGGCCAGCAATTATCCCAGTGCATTACTGGTACTTTATTTTACCGACCCCCGTGAGGATGAAAGGCAAAGTTAACCTCGGCAGAATTTAAACTCAGACCGTAAAGGGCCGTAACTCTATGATACAAACCATGGTGTCTGACCTTCTACCGTTACTGCCAAGCCACCGCCTTACACAATAATTGTTTCTACTTTAGGCACAAGGCCAGCAATTACCCCAGTACATTACTGGTACTTTATTTTATCGACCCCGTAAGGATGAAAGGCAAAGTCAACCTCGGCGGGATTTGAACTCAGACTGTAAAGGGACGTAACTATGCTAGAAAGCATGGCGTCCAACCCTCTACCGATACTGCCAATTCACCACCATACATAATAATAATAGATATTTTTAATGACATTTTATTTACATCGACCTCCATACGTGACTGGTATGAAGGGAATTCTTATGCTGAAGATTCTCCCGTTATCAGCCTGCTACGCCGCGAGTTTCCACCTGCTTATGTTATGTGGAAATTGTGAAAATTACATGGGAGATAATTCTAAATTTAATGTCAAATGAGTTATATCCCTTTAAAATAATTTTCAACTAGAAATGAAATGAATGTTGTTTGAAGAAACAATAGCATCTATAAATTCGGGCGGTGAACTGGCTACACAAATACCTCGTAGTATTTGTTCCGGCTTTTTAAATTTTGAGTTCAGACCCCACAGAGGTCAACTTTGCCTGTCGTTTTTCCGAAGTCAATAAAATAAAAAAAATAATATATATGTGTGTGTGGGGGGGGGGGGGGGGTATGTGTGTGTGTGTGTGTGTGTGTGTGTATAGATACAGGGTGTCCCAAAAATGTATACACACGTCAACAGCATTCTAATAAAAGTGTGTCTACATTTTTTGGGGGGGACACCCTATGCTGCCAACAAATATATATATATATATATATATAATTGTTTCTACTTTTCGCACAAGGCCAGCAATTACCCAGTGTATTACTGGTACTTTATTTTATCGACCCCGTAAGGATGAAAGGCAAAGTGAACCTCGGCGGGATTTGAACTCAGAATGGGTCAAAGCATGGCGTCCGACCCTCTACCGATACTGCCAATCCACCGTTATATATAACGAAGGAGTTGTGGTAAGGAACCAGATGGACCATAACGCACCAGAGTACTCAATACTTAGGGTAGTAGAGTGGGTAATAGGAAAATGTTAGACCCCGACGGCAGATCTCATATGTGTGTGTGTGTGTGTGTGTGTGTGTGTGTGTGTGTGTGTGTGTGTGTGTGTGTGTGTGTACTGTGTGTCTATATGTATATATATATATATATATATATACACACATATATATATAGTTCTTGAAAGATTTTTAACATGTATTTCTTTGTCAGATATTTTCTTCCATATCTTAACTTCATGGATAACTTTTCATATTAGAAATTGAAATATGTTAAACGAACAGATAAAATAGAGTAATGGTTCCCCATCTCTCTCTCTCTTTCTTTCTCGTTCTCTCTCCTCATCTCCCCCTCTCTCTCTCTTACATTCTCTCTCTCACTCTCTGTGTCTCTTTACTTCATCCCTCTCACCATTTCTCTCCCATCCCTCTCTCTCTTTTCACCCTTTCTCTCTCACTCCTCTTTCTCATTTTAATGTAACAAACACACCAACCAAACAACCAGCCAACCAACACACCAACCAACCAACACACCAACCAACACACGAACCAACCAACACACCAACCAACACACCAACCAACCAACCAACACACCAACCAACCAACCAACCCACCAAACAACCAACCATCCAACCAACACCCCAACCAGCACACCAACCAATCAACCAACCAACCCACCAACCCACCAACCAACCAACACACCAACCAACAAACCAACCCACTAAACAACCAACCATCCAACCAACACCCCAACCAGCACACCAACCAACCAACCAACCAGCACACCAACCAACCAACACACCAACCAACCAACCAACCCACCAAACAACCAACCATCCAACCAACACCCCAACCAGCACACCAACCAACCAACCAACCAGCACACCAACCAACAACCAACCAACACACCAACCAACAAACCAACCAACACACCAACCAACCAACACACCAACCAGCACATCAACCAACCAACCAACACACCAACCAACCAACACACCAACCAACACACCAACCAACCAACCAACACTCCAACCAACACACCAACCAACCAACACACCAACCAACCAACCAGCCAACAGAGAAAACCAAGATAAATTCAATAAATATGAGTACAGAAATAATTTCAAAGGCAGCAAGTAATAGAGCAAAAAAAAAAAACCAGATATATTCCTTCTACCTTTTTTTTCTGTTTTCTTATTGTTGTTGTTGCACCCCCCCCCCCCCTCCTCCACCGTCACCGTCACCACCACCCACCACCACCACCACCTTTTTCTATGAGATAATACTACTACAATACTATATCTCATCACAGCTACCATTTCTAACACCAAATGTAAAGAAGGAAGCAAAAGGTTTGCCATAAAATTTGCACCTGCTTCTGTAGAACATAATGCAACATCCGGGCAAGTATTCGGTAAAAAATATATAATAATAAAATAAAATTAATAAGAATGAAGAATATACAAAAAAAATAAAAGATTAGAACATTTTTTTTTAATTAAAAAAAAAACCCACAAAAATTTGAAAAAATTATTAACAAAATGAATATAAAAAAACAAAAACGAAATTTAAACAAAAATAAAAACCTAAAAAAAAAAGATATTTCATTATATTTTCAATATATTTAAAAAATATATTTATTATTATTATTATTATTATTATTGAATTGGCAGTATCGGTAGAGGATCGGGCGCCATGTTTTCCAGTAATGTACTCAGGTAATTGCTGGCCTTGTGCCAAAAGTAGAAACAATTATATATATATATATATATATATATATATATATATATTTATATATATATATTTGTTGGCAGCATAGGGTGTCCCCCCCTCCCCCCCAAAAAATGTATACACACTTTTATTAGAATGCTGTTGACGTGTGTATACATTTTTGGGACACCCTGTATCTATATACACACACACACACACACACCCACACATACACACACACAGGCACGCACACAAACAATTATTATTATTATTATTATTATTATTATTCCAGAAACTATTACGTGCAGTCTCGAGTTTTCTTTACTACACTTACATCATCATCATCATCATCATTAATGTCATCACTATCATCACCACTATCATCATCATATCCAACATCATCATCATCATCATCACTAATATCACCACTACCATCAGCAGCACCGTCACCCTCATCATCACTACCACTATCACCATCATCATCATCACTACCACTATCACCACCATCATCATCACCACCACCATCACTACCACCACCACCATCATCATCACTACCACTATCACCATCACCATCATCACCACCACCATCACTACCACCACCACCATCATCATCACTACCACTATCACCATCACCATCATCACTACCACCACCATCATCATCACTACCACCATCACCATCACCATCACCACCACTACCACCACCATCACCATCACTACCACCACCACCATCACTACTACTATCATCATCATCGTCGTCATCATTTACGTTTTTTTATCTTCTCGTCATCTTTTTTCATCTGCCCCTCACCCCTTTCAAACTCCTCCCCATCCCACCTTCCCCTCTATCTTATCTTTATTCCTCCTCCTACTACTACTACTAAACCCATTACTATACTATAATCTGCTCCTCTCCCTCCTCACACCTCCACCATTTCCCCTCTTTCATAATCTCTATTCAATGAAGCAATATATATATATATACGTGTGTGTATGTGTGTGCGCGCGTATGTTTATATGTGTGCGCGCGCGTATGTTTATATATATGTGTGTGTGTGTGTGTGTGTGTGTGTGTGTGTAAAAAGTTAACAGAAATAACAAAGCATATTGGAGAAATATATTAGTTTACCGCTTGTTTTCATGAGTGAGGGCTGATTTATATATATATATATATATATAAAATACATACATACTTGATGGCTGCCCCCTCGTTATCGAGTATTGCCATTGCACGATATAACATTACTAATTATCAATTAAGCTATCGTGTAATGCCTTGCGTGAAATTTTTTTTAAAGTGAGGAAAGACTGTGCACCGAGTCTTCCCACTCTCTGAGCGACAGTAACTATAACCCGAAAAGAATACATATATATATATATATATATATATATAACTTAAGATAATTTAACAAAGAGAGGACAAGACAACGAACGAAAAATAATTTTTTAGGGGGGAAACCTTAAAAAAATATTTAAAAAAAATAATAATACAAACCATGGTCATTGGCCGTTGATGTGGATCTGAACAGTTTCGACCCCTACCAACGTTATGCTGGTCCACCTGGGGTCACAGCGTCTGACATAATCCAAACGTTATCCAATAGAGTAAGAGACGAGAAACAGATCATTAATTTATAGCAATTAAGCTACAAGTACAGATAGAATTTTACGTGACGTCAAGGGAAAAGTGTGGTACCTCTTATAGCACGAGAGCCATGAATGAAAAAGAAAAAAAATGAGAAGTAAGATATCGTGTTAAAAAAATGTGTAAGCCAATCGAAATATGACGGGAGAAGAGATAACAGGTTCGTCACATTAGAATTGATGTCTTCATGCATTAATTTCAAATCTTATTAATAACTTCATTGTATCTTTCCAGGGACTATGTTGAAAAATAAACCTCATTTACTCATTCCACGAGAGTATCTTGGCCATTGGCTGACTATGAAGGAGTGATGCTAGAGCTGTGAAATCTTGCATGCATTAATTTCAGCTCTTCTTATTAATAACGGCATTGTTTCTTTCCAGGGACTATGTTGAAAAATAAACCTCATTTGGTCATTCCATGAGAGTATCTTGGTCACCCCGTGAACTTTTCAGTTGACCTTTGTATAATAATGAGTTCAAATCTTGCCGAGGTTAGCTTTGCCTTTCATCCCTGCAGGGTCGATAAAATAAAGTACCAGTAACACACTGGAGTCGATTTAATCGACTTTCCCCTCCCCCCAAAATTGTTGGCCTTGTATCTAAATCAGAAACCATTATTTTATGTTCCTTAACTACATTCTTTCTTATAAACTAATCATCACAAATTGGACAGAGACGGTTGTAATAATTGTTTCTATTTTTGGCACAAGGCCAGCAATTATTCCAGCGCATTACTGGTACTTAATCTATTGGGTGTAATAGTAAAAATTAATTACAAAATCCAGCTCCGAAGTGATAAAAGGATAAAAGACAAATTTTATCACAATAAGTAACGCATTGAACCAGAGACAAGATATCAGATGCATTCATATATACACAGTTCCATAACTTTTGGGGGAGGCGTTTTGGTGCCGTAGTGACATACGGCGCTTCTGGGGCATTTTATAAAATCCTAGTGGAGTCTATCTCCTCTCTAGGTCGAAATAGAGCAGTTGTCTTTCAGAGAAGGATAGAGAGGGTGAGAGAATGGAAGGGAGAAGGGTGTATAGAGAAAGAATATCGACCCAGGATTAGACTGGTACTTTTTTTTTTTTTTTATCAATTTAGAAAAGTTGAAAGGCAAAGTTGACCTCGGCGGGATTTGATATATATATATATATATATATATATATATATATATATATACAAGATACAAGACACCAAAAAGCAGCTAGGTAAAGACCTGCCAACCTCTAAAGACCCAAACGGAGAGTACCATGAATAAAATACCCCCAAAACGGGGAGAAATGAGGCAAAATGGGGAGATTTTCCATAATGATATCTATACCGATTTTTCACAAGACAAGACATCTCTCATCCACCCGAAAGTGGGCGGAGAGAGAGAGAGAGAGAGAGAGAGAGAGAGAATTGCCAGGTCTGTAGGTAGTTAGATTGTCACCAATGCTTCAACAAGCTTTACATGATATATCTCCAGTACTGACATGCACTGACATGCTGCGATCTTCCATCGAGAAATTGAGAAAAACCATTTCAAAGCAGAAAACTCAGACACGAATATATATTTCAATGGCGGCTACCCAATAGAGTTTCACAGTCGACAGTGTCAAAAGTAAGAGAGAGAATGTGTGAGTGAGATCAATCGATAGAACAATTATTATATATTTCGTTATCTTGTTATCAATAGAAACCGTTGAGTCTGTCAAGAGTTTTGTAAGTGCTACAGCGCAATGGTGATACTTGTAAGCAAATAGATTATTAACTTGTAGATCAATCATTTAGAAAGGCGTGTTTATTGAACTGCCTTAGAATTATTTCATGAGCTAAAGAGGAGATGAAAAATTGGGCTTTCTCGTGAGGCCTTCGGAGTATAGCGTATATGTGATATATAGACTTTATATATATACCATGTTTATATATATATATATATATAATGTATGTGTATGCGTGAGTGTCTGTGTGTATGTACACATATGTGTGTGAGTATATATTCATACACACACACACACTTATATATATATATATTCACACACACACATATATATATATATTCACACACTTATATATATATATACACACACACACGCTTATATATATATATACACACACACACACATATATATATATATATTCATACACACACACACACATATATATATATGTTCGTACTGCCTCTCTGTTTTGTTCCCGTTCCTTTTTCACTATATATATATATATAATATATATATTCACTCATACATATGTGTATATTCACACGCACACACACACATATATATATATACTCTCACACACACACATATATATATATATATAAACACACATATTTTACAGATGGAATGAAAATCCAATCGTGATATCTAAGAGCGTCTTAGAGTTGCAAAGGAAAATGTGAATGGCGCCAACCACGTTGTGATCTAACACCATCGAATAAGATATTTATCGAAGTGTCTCTACTTTAAATGAAATTTATTATATAAATAATTTACTTTCAAAAAGGAAATGTTTGCAAATGAAGTTTGATAGGTGTGTAAGTATGTAGAGCTGTCACACACACGTGAAGGCGCATGGCTTAGTGGTTAGAGCATTGGGCTTGCAATCGAAAGGTTGTGAGTTCAATTCTCGGACCTTGAGCAAGACACTTTATTCCACGTTGCTCCAGTTTACTCAGCTGTAGAAATAAGATGATAGGACTGGGGTCCCTATCATTAAATCACAAGGTATATCTCGTTAGAGATATACCTACTATTATATATATATATATATATAATAGTAGAACATTGGAGGGTTACATCCGTAGTAGTAGAGCACTCAGTGGTAGAGTTTGGTAGAAGTAGTTCCACAACAGTTCACCATTACCGAGGACAAATGTTTCACCTTATGCAGATCCTCAGCTCGAGCTGGGTAATTCTAACGCCCCTTGTTGTGGTATATCACTCAATAAGTGCACGTGTCTTCTCCCACATTTTTATATATATTTATATTGCGTTTATATATATAGTAATAATAATAAATTTGAAGACTAAAATCCAAAGAGGGCTCGATAGGATAAATATAAGGGTGAAAGCAGCGATTCTTTGCTTAAACTTTAATCTGTTATTTTAATAAATATATATATATGTAGAGGTTATATTTAATTTGTTGGGATGCAACAAGCAAAATATTTTTATAACTGATATAAAGCACTCAACAATGGTTGCATTTTTTCAGGGTATGTCAATATTTATTTATACAACTAACCTATATTATATTTTATCTGCTGATGAAAGCGCACCATAGTTTGCCTTGGTGGCCCTTGAAATATGTATAATGAAATAAATATGATTTTATAAATATAGTTTCCATTTGTTAATATATTGTATATATATGTATATATATATATATATATTGCGTTTATATCTATATATCACCGTTTTACGTCCATTTTGCCATGCTAGACAAAAGCACCACATACTAAAAAATATAACAAAAACACAATCTATTTATAGTTTTGAAAATACCAGGAATTTGCGGCAAACACTTTTATTTTGTTATTGGCAGCTCACAGTATCGGTAGAGCGTCAGACACCCTGCTTCGTGCCATAGAGTTATGACTTATTATTATTATTTGGTGACGCATAGAGTTACGGCCCTTGCCATTCTGAGTTCGAATCCCGCCGAGTTTAACTTTGCCTTTCATCCTTACGGGGGTGATAAAATAAAGCACCAGTAATGTACTGGGGTCGATTTAATCGACTTCCCCCTCTCCCAAATTACTGGCCTTGTGCCTATATAAGAAATCATTATTATTTGGCAGTATCAGTAGAGGCTCGGACGCCAAGCTTTGCAGCATAGTGTTACGGCCCTTTACGTTCTGAGTTCAAATCCCGCCGAGGTTAGCTTTGCCTTTCATCCTTATGGGGTCGATTTAATCGACTTTCCCCTCCCCTAAAATGACTGGCATTGTGTCTAAATCAGAAACATTATTGGCAGCTAATTTTACCAACACATCAAGTGACACCCATGAGGGTGCTGGCTTATTCCAGCATCTTAGTCTCACCACCACCCTGGCTAACCTAAAAAATTAATAAAGGACAACACCATCACCCCTTTTGGTGTATGAGTGTCTTCTCCTCAAACCGAACCCTTTTTAAAAAATATAAATTGTTTAATTCTATATATAATTATGGGAAATAAAAGATATTTCATCATTTTTTATAGTAAAACAGCAAAAAATAAATTGTTTTATTTGTGTATATACGAGGGTCGACTATGAAGGAGTAATGCTAGAGCTGTGAAATCTTGCATGCATTAATTTCAACTCTTCTTATTCATCATCATCATCATCATCCTCATTTTACGTCCACTTTTCCCTGCTTGCAAGGGTGAGACGGGACTTATTCAGCACAGCATCTCTCCTCTGTGAGCTTCAGCGATCTGAGGTCAGCTCTCACCACCTCTGCCCATGATTTTTTGGGGTTTTCCTCTACTGCATTTTCTTATTAATAACTGAATTGTTTCTTTCAAGAGACTATGTTGAAAAATAAACTTCATTTGGTCATTTTATGAGAGTATCTTGGTCAGCCTGTGAACTTTTCAGCTGACCCTTGTTTTGAAAAAATTCAAACGCAGCCATCATATAATCTGCCCTTTACACTGAGAGTGAAACCCTTTGTTATGCTGTTATCACTCTAACTACAACAGTTTCAGTACATCTACTTCCACTGCTAATAAGGTCCCTCAATACATGTGTGAAAGTGACAAGTATCCTACATCTCCAACTAACTTACCTTCCACCTCTTGGTCCCCGTCGACAGAATGGAGATGACAGTGCCACCGGAGGAGGGCAACTGTCATGTGTTGGAACAGCCACTCTGCCGGCTGACAGAATGGAGAATATATTACCCCCCGGAGGACGACAAAGGAGACATGCTGGAACAGCCACAGTGACTGGGTCCCGGCTGACAGAATGGAGAATATATTACCCCCCGGAGGACGACAAAGGAGACATGCTGGAACAGCCACTGTGACTGGGTCCCGGCTGACAGAATGGAGAATATATTACCCCCCGGAGGACGACAAAGGAGACATGCTGGAACAGCCACAGTGACTGGGTCCCGGCTGACAAAATGGAGAATATATTACCCCCCGGAGGACGACAAAGGAGACATGCTGGAACAGCCACAGTGACTGGGTCCCGGCTGACAGAATGGAGAATATATTACCCCCCGGAGGACGACAAAGGAGACATGCTGGAACAGCCACTGTGACTGGGTCCCGGCTGACAGAATGGAGAATATATTACCCCCCGGAGGACGACAAAGGAGACATGCTGGAACAGCCACAGTGACTGGGTCCCGGCTGACAGAATGGAGAATATATTACCCCCCGGAGGACGACAAAGGAGACATGCTGGAACAGCCACAGTGACTGGGTCCCGGCTGACAGAATGGAGAATATATTACCCCCCGGAGGACGACAAAGGAGACATGCTGGAACAGCCACAGTGACTGGGTCCCGGCTGACAGAATGGAGAATATATTACCCCCCGGAGGACGACAAAGGAGACATGCTGGAACAGCCACAGTGACTGGGTCCCGGCTGACAAAATGGAGAATATATTACCCCCCGGAGGACGACAAAGGAGACATGCTGGAACAGCCACTGTGACTGGGTCCCGGCTGACAGAATGGAGTATTGCCTCCGGAGAACGGCGAGGGTGATGTGCTGGAACACCTCTCTGCCTCTGGGTCCCGGCTAATAGAATGGAGAATATATTACCCCCCTGGAGGACGACAAAGGAGATATGTTGGAACAGCCGCTCGGTCCTGGTCGACAGAATGGAAAATACATTGCCCCCGAAGGACGGCAAGGGAGACATGCTGGAACAACCAGTCTGCTTCTTGGTCCCGGCTGACAGAAGACATTACCCCTGGAGGACGGCAAGGGTGATGTGCTGGAACACACAGAAACACAAGTAACAAAGGCTGTAAACATTTTATACAAGATTTATTTATTTTTCTTATGGTAAAAAAGTTAAAATGATGATGATGATGATGATGATGATGAGGATATAAATTGGACATTTCATTAGTAATTACAATTATTAATATCACATTGTATTTACATTAGAAATCATATAAAATAGCCAGTAGTATTACTGTGGTCCTTATTTTACAAATTTACAAGAGTTCTTCTTTGGTATTTCTGAAGTGGAGCCTTTGGAATCGATGGAAAACCACATCAGAAAATATCATCCTTCAAGAATTTCTACACCAAATTTGATTTGGATCTATCAAAAGAAATTAAAACATTGAATATTATTAAGATAGCTTTAAGAATAAATAAAAATGAAAACATTATTATTCACATAATAATTGTTTCTACTATTGGCACAAGGCCAGCAATTACCCAGTGTATTACTGGTACTTTATTTTATCGACCCCATAAGGATGAAAGGCAAGAATAATAATGAAAACATTATAATTTACATTATTTTTCACATGAGTTCAAATCCTGCCGAGGTTAACTTTGCCTTTCATCTTTACGGGGTCGATAAAATAAAGTACCAGTAATGCACTGGGGTAATTGCTGGCCTTGTGCCAAAAGTAGAAACAATTATTATTCACATAAGCAAGGTTGTGTAATTAATTCTCTTCGGACCTTATTTCTAATGAAATATTCAATATTTCAATTAATAAAAGTTTATATATTATTTTTTATAGGTCTTTCCTTTTGTCTTCTAATACTCTTTTACCTGTTCCAGCCATCCAGCTGAGGCCATTCTGGGGCACCATATATTTTCTATTCTTTTACTTTATAAATTATTAGAAATGGAAAATGAAGGGAAAGGCAAGGGCTCTATGGTCTCAGAAGTATGGGAGGAGGAAGGTGTGGCAGTGTTAAGAGTTAATGTTGAGGGATTTATTATTTCATTACTAACCTAGTAACTTAACCCTTTAGCATTTACATTACTCTTTATTTAATATTATATTTTCATGGTAAAGGCCTTATCTATGAGATTTTGATATAATTTATTTTGAGAACAATACCTTAACATCAGTATGAGCAGCTGGTTGCGGCCAGTTTGAACAGAAAGAGATGAGAAAATGCTGGCCGGAAAATTCTGGCCAGTTTAAATGCTAAAGGGTTAACATATAGGACTTATAAAAATTATGCTGGAAGATTTTAATTTAACCCTTTAGCATTTACATTACACTATATATACTATTGTATTTTCACAGTAAACACTATATTCCACATAATCACCTCACATAATATCGAATCTATGAGATTTTGATATTATTTTGAGAACAATACCATAACATAAGTATGAGCAGCCGGTTATGGCCGGCTTAAACAGGAGGTGAGAGAATTCTGGCTGGATATAGCTGGTTTAAATCGGAACCCTTTAAAATGGGTGGTTTTATATCATAGAAAGCAAAGCCAGTTTTGGCCAGGCTGGTATCAAAAGAGTTAAGGATTTAGCTTTGTAACCATAGTTTGGGGTTCAATCCCACTGTGAGGCATGTTGAGCAAGTGTCTTCTATTATAGCAGGGGTACCCAACCTTTTTTGAGTCATCGACCCCGGAAAGATGAAAGGCAAAGCTGACTTCGGCTGGATTTGAACTCAGAACCTAGAAATTCATATCTAAATAACACAAATTATTTTATCCAACCTTCTACTGATGTGTTTGACAATATCTTGAAGACATTACATTAAGAAAAATACGGTTGAAGGGAGGAAACTCTTACGTAACCAAATTGTAATAGTTTGCAGTGTCTATATTGTGATAAGAAAGTTCATAAATATAAATATCAAAAAGAATGTCTTCAAGTAAAGATGGGAACAAGGGACTACTCAGGGACGCCTTCTGCATGAAGTGCACACTAGCATATTGGATATAATAAGCCAATACATTACAATCAACTAATAATAGTGATGAGAACACTAATTGCAGTCATTATTACAGGTGTAATCATCCTTACGGGGTCGATAAAATAAAGTACCAGTAATACACTGGGTAATTTGCTGGCCTTGTGCCTAAAGTAAAAACAATTATTAGAGGTGTAATTTTAATTAAGATTTAGTGGCTCTATTATCATCATCATCATCATGAACATTTAATGTCTATTTTCCATGCTTGCATGGGTTAGATGGGTTACATGTACTGAGGTTAGACAGGTCAGGGGACCACATCCTACATGTATGCTCCGTTTTAGACTTCGTTTCTACAACTAGAAGCTCTTTCTAAGGTCAACCACTTTACTGAGTGCTGGGAGCCATTGTATTGTGCTTCCGGCAACTACCACTTTACAGAGTGGACTGGGTGCCTGTTTCGTGGCACCAACACTACCACTTTACAGAGTGGACTGGGTGCTTTTTATTGTGGCACCAGCATTACATCTTTACAGGGTGTACTGGGTATTTTTTATCATGGCACCAGCATTACATTTTTACAGGGTATACTGGGTGTTTTTTTTATGGCACCAGCATTACATCTTTACAGGATGTAGTGGGTGCTTTTTATCATGGCACCAGCACTACCATTTTACAGGGGTGCACTGGGTGCTTCTTATCGTGGTATGAGCCCTACCACTTTACAGAGTATATAGGATGCTTATTATCGTGGCATCAGCAGTACAGAGACAGACAGGTCATCAACAGGACCGAAGGGTTCTGTCTATGTTACACTGTCTTGGTTCATTTATTGATGATTGAACAGAGTGTTCCAGCTATAGGAAACACCCCCCTCCACACACACAACGAACTATTGGCTTACCTAGTGTAGGCAAACTTTGAAAACATGTCTTTGATAGACTGCTGGCCATTAAGTTGTTTTATTGAAGCAACACTCGGCGATTTCTTCACAGTCTTCTTGGACAGACCAGACACACGACAATTTGGTGTTTTTGGTGATTTGGACATTGCTGTTGAAACTCTAGCTATATCTGCAAGTTAAAATAGCATTTTGTTATTTCATTTATTAGACAAAACAGTTTTGATAACAAACTGACAGAAACTACCCCATTTCAGATGAAATACACAGCCTGTTATTTTTCAAATTATTTTGAAAATAATCAACATTTAGGAAGGAATTAGTAATATAACTAATTTTCTCGTTATTTATCTGACATGGACATATTGAGGCAGTGTTTTATATTAAGATGCTCTTCCTGATACCAACCCTTTAAGTTATGTCTGACAACACACAAGGCTATGATGTACCTATTTTAAACTAGATACATACAGTCATATCTTCAACAATAATCAAAATAAAATGAAAATATATATATATATAAATATATATTTAATTACATACCATTATTAAATATAGGTGTTGCACACTTTGAATCTTGTGATTCCTGGAAAACAAACGGAAAATAAAGCTTTAGAAACAGTAAAATAAAAAGTAGGGTAAAAGAATTGGTCAATTCTTTCTTTACCATATTTCTAATGACAGGCAACTGTCTATGATTTTCAATTAATTTTGAAAATTATCAATGTAAAAGGTTTTAATAATAAAACTAGCTTTCTCATTAAGCAGGGATTTGGAGTGTAATTTAACACAAGGTTCTTACATAAACTTATTACAATAATAACGTAAATTATTGTGTACAGTGCTCAGGTGCACTACAACTCATCAAAGGTGCATGTATAGTATATAGAATAATGTACAAATGTCAGGAAAGTGAGCAGTGTATGAGTCATGATGTACACACAGACATACATGCATACGTGTATGGAGGAGGAATATCAGGTGTAATTTTGGTGAATTTCGGGAAGCATAGAAGTTTTGAAGGATGCAGTGTCCCAACAGCTAACAACTGATGCAGGTAGTTTGTGCCATTATTCAGCAACTCTGGAAGTCATGGCAGTTGTACAGTTTTCTGATTTTATAACAATAACTGCTGGTCTGTGGGGGAATGCTCTCCGACATACAGAACACCTGATGCACGCCATCTCATGGTCCCAGAACAATCCAACAAATTAACTTACCTGTGAACAGAGCATCAATGAATTAATACCAAGGGTAGATTCCTGTGAGGCGGATATAAGTTCACCTGTATCTGGTTCCGATAATGAACTTCCGTTTAGGGTCAATGGGGAACAAGCTATCCCAGAATCAAACAGCTCACTGTCATTCGCTGAACTATCTACAGTTGAATTAAATTGAGATTCATTCCGTGGCGTGGTATAGTTTATGTTATCTGAGTTTTCTGGTATTGGTGAGAGTCCAGACACTTTCTCTTTGTCATCAGAATCAAACAAGACAGGTTCTGGTGATGGTTTGTTGTTGCCATAACTAACATGTCTTGGGCCCCATGAGAATGCTGACAGTATGGATAAAGTTTTGTTTGGAGGTTTAATCTCTTTATTAACACGAGATGGTGAGACTTTCTTGCTGTTATTCTTCTTCTTATTCTCATCATCCTTGTTGTTGCTGTTGATCTTATTATTATTGTTGTTGTTGTTACCATCATCCTTGTTGTTGTTGTTGTTACCATCATCCTTGTTGTTATTGTTGTTCACTGTTTTCTCTTCTGTTACTTCCGAGTTGAATGTTTCGTCCGTATAAAGCTGAGATAACGAGGAAGATTTTGTTATTATATTATCGCCTCTTTCTTCCTTCGGTGATTGAAAATATCTGAATTGTGGGGAGAAAGAAAAGAAAGAAAACTTACATCATGAAGATTAGCTCCTTCGTTACCATATTTCTAATTGTTATAAGTTTCAGATCATTTTGAAAATAATCAAGACTTTAAGAGGGATTTAGCAATATAACTAACTTTCTCATTATTAAGCTGATAAACAGTTTAGTATCGTAGAACCAAGGGCAGTTTGGCATCCAAGAATTAAGCTGGGGTTTCGAAAATAAGAAAGATTCTTCTATAGAATTATAATGGAAGGTTTTTATATAAATAGAAATACTTTAGAATAAATAGCTTTGTATCATAGAACCAGGCGTGCTTTAACCCTTTAGCATTTAAACCGGCCAGAAGTCTCTCACCTGCTCCTGTTCAAACTGGCTGCTCATAATCATGTTAAGGTATTGTTCTCAAAATAAATAATATCAAAATCTCATAGATTCAATATTATGTAAGATATTATGTAAGATAAAGCCTTTACTGCGAAAATACAATAGTATATATAGAGTTATGTAAATGCTAAAGGGTTAAGACAGTTTGGTATCAAAAGTCATGTTTTTACATAAAATTAGGATAGAAGGTTTTTACATAAATATAAAAACACTTTCAAATAAACAGGTTAACATTGTGAAAACCAGGGATGGTTTCATGTGGATTAGTAGTAAAATGGTAAAGGAACAGACTGGAACTTACCGACTGTGGACTTTTGGAGCATTGATATCAAATCTCTTGACTTGTTTTAAAGCAGCAAACCTATTTCTATGCGTGCTCTGTTTTATTTCATTTTCCTTGGATATTTCTTCAATTTGACTCAAGTTCTTTTCCTTTACTGCATCCACTGAACAATCAAGACTTTGGTTTTCCTTCTGAGAGTAGGTGTCTAAAACGGGAGTTTTATTCTGTTTCATGGAAGTGAAGTCTGGTTCCTGGCAATTCTCAACCTCTGCTGTTTTGTCAACTGGACTGTCATCTTGCTCATCGAGTAAAGAACTCAAAATAGAAACAGAGTCTTCATCAACGATGTTGACATTCTCGTCTATTTTGGGCAGCAGCTTTGTCTTTTTAACTGACGGACATTCCGGGAAGTACAGGTGAGATAACTCGTTGTCAGACTTCGATTCCAGACAATTTTCAACTATGGAGAAAGAATATAATAACAACAACAACAATAGTAATAATTGTTTCTACTTCTGGCACAAGGCCAGCAATTAACCCAGTGTATTACTGGTACTTTATTTTATCGACCCCGTAAGGATGAAAGGCAAAGTTAACAACAATAGTAATAATAATGGTTTCTAATGTAAGCACAAGGCCAGCAATGGGTGGGGAAGTTGATTGATGAGACTCCAATACATATAGTCTGAATACTAACCCTCCATCACCTTTTATGGAGAGTCAAATGTATGTATTCCTATTTGACCCCGCTCGTCCTTTCAATCTTTCTAATTTCTCATTCTTTCTTCTGATGAAGGACTAGCATCCGAAACATTAAGACCCTCTTCCTGCTATTTCAAGCGTTAACCTAATATATTCCTTCCATTTACTGTAACAATTGTGTTGTTATTTCTGTTTACCTTTTACATACTTATCATCATCATCGTCTAATGTCTAACTTCTACGCTAGCATGGGTTAGACGGGAGTTGTCCCACTTGAGGCAAGATTGGCCGGGTGACCGTGCCTCGCTCGTATAGAACTATCTGGCAGGTTTTCTAAAAATTTTGTTTGGGGATTTTGATTATTATAATTCGGCTCATTCGGATTTTACTTTACTCTTTGTACTTGAAACAAAAGGTACGCTTCCTTGAGACTAACAATATCATTTTTTATATTTCACAACCAGCAATTTCTAACAGATTACTAAGTTAAGTTATAGATTTGACATTGTATAATTTATCGTTTCAAGCTTGGTGTTCATACATTAAGTGATGTGCTTTTACTGTTGTCGAAAAAATTTATACCTAGACTGGATTTTGTTGTTACATGGGATAATGGATGACACCGAGCTCACATATTAATTATTTTGCTGGAATAGTGCCTAAGGTTTTCATGTTTACATAAAGTACGTTTTTCTTCTATGTATTCAAATTTACTTTCTTTAGTTTAATGAGCTACATCGAAAGCTACTTGAACCGTCCAAAGGACGGGTACATTAGCTAGTATATATATATATATATATATACACATATGTATATCATCATTTAACGTCAATTTTCCACGCTTGTGTGGTTAGCAGGATTGCCACGTTATGGAGCAAGTCAAGTCTAGAGACCACATCATGTTCATACAGATCTGTATTTTGGTGTGGTTTCTACATCTGGATGCCCTTCCTAATACCAACCACGTTACAGGGAGGACTGGGTGCTTTTTGTCATGTCACCAGCAAACCACCTTACAGGGTTGACTGGGTGTTTATATATATATATATACTGCAAAACATTCTATCTGACCTTCTAAGAACTGTGGCAATTTACTGCTTAAAAAAAAAAGATAAAAATGAAAGGAAAAAAACAGAAAGGAATAATTTACCATTTCTGAGTCGTTTTCGTGGTTGTTGAGCAACTTTAAACTCTGCAACGATTTCTTTGTTCTTCAAATTTGTTCGTTCTTTAATTGGAGACTTCTCTGGTTCTTGGAATCTTTTTGAAATAATTCGGTAATTCCTACTCCAAATGCTTAACATATGGGGACCTTTATATTTATCTGCTACACGAGGACCGGCACTCTAGAATAAGATATGAAATGTTAAAAATATCCCAAAACCTTTCAATTAAAAGGAATTTCATAAGTTTGTTTAACCATACAATGATACAGTCTAGAACATAGAAGGAAAAGAGCTGATCTTTAGATTGGACCATGGAAACTATGTTTCCATTCTTGATACTTACCTGTTAGTTGCAACTCTTGTCAGAAGTGTCACCACTTTTCCACTGACAAGAGGCGGGATTGGAACACAGAACGAACAAAGCCATTTTTTCTTTCATAAAATTATGAGGGTTTTTAGACCGATATAAACACTTTAAAAATGAACAGTTTTCTATCATGGAATCTAAGTCAGTTTCAGATGGCTTGGTATCAAAAGGGTTAACCATTTAATAGCCACAAGGGCCACAATTTGTGAAGAATAGAAAAATTGATTCAATCAACCCCAGTACATGACTGGTACTTAATTTTGTCGACCCCAGCGAGATTTAAACTCATAATATAACAAGCTGTAACTAAATATATTGAACCTTTAGCATTTAAACTGGTCATATCCGGCCAGAATTCTTGCACCTCTTTCTATTCAAACCGGCTGTAACTGGTCGCTCATACTGATGTTAAGGAATTGTTCTCAAAATAAATATCAAAATCTCATAGATTCGATATTATGTGAGATAATTACGTGAGGTAAAGCCTTTACCGTGAAAATATAATAGTATATACAATACTACATATAGAGTAATCATCATCATCATCATTTTACGTCCGCTTTTCCCTGCTTGCAAGGGTGGGACGGGTCCTATTCTGCACAGCATCTCTCCATTCGTCACGGTCCTTCGTCATCTCCTCCGTGAGCTTCAGCGATCTGAGGTCAGTAATGTAAATGCTAAATTGTTAAGGCATTATGTCAGATGTTCTAACAATTCCGCCCTAAAAGAGGGTTAACCATCATGAAAAACAGAAAATATTTTAGAAAAGTAAAACTAACTAAAAGAACTTACCAAATCTGTGTCAGGATTGAAGTGTGACATTTTCTCTCTGGTATAAATATCAGTGTTTCCTAAAGCAATATCTACTGCTTCGGAATTTGGAAGATATCTGAGATTTAATTAAGGAGAACTGCTTAACGAGGATGATGATGATGATGATGATGGTGATGACGATGATAATGATGGTGGTGGTAGTGATGATGACGGTGGTGGTGGTGGTGGTGGTGATGATGGTGACAATGATGATGGTGGTGATGACAATGGTGATGATGGTGGTGATGATGGTGACAATGATGACAGTGGTGGTGGTGGTGGTGGTGATGAAGATGATGATGATGGTGGTGTATTTTATGTTAGCCCTTGTGAAATTAAAGCAAACCTCTGGCCCTTTTCAGTTCTAAGAAAGGATACTTTCCAGCATACTGAATGTCACTGGGCGTAAGATCTTCAGCATAAGGGTTGAGAGGAACCAGCCTCCGAGTTAAAGGGTCAAATACCAACTGATAAAGAAATGTGTTCTCAGCTCGGATGAACCCCTCAACATAGTCGTTTGGTACAGTGAATGATTTATTCAAATAAGAAGGGATTTTATGAAGGAGCTGCAATAATAATAATAATAATAATAATAATAAAAAAAATCTCATAGATTCAATATTATGTGAGGTAAAGCTTTTACCAAGAAAATACATTAGTAAATATAGAGTAATGTAAATGGTAAAGGGTTACAGTAAACATGAGATCTCTAAAAAAAAAGATAAGAATTCATTCAAGTTTTAAAATATGATTGAAACAAAAAAGAAAAATAATAAAAATAATAATTACTATTTCTATTTTTGGCACAAGGCCAGCAATTATTCCAGTGTATTACTGGTACTTTATTTTATCGACCCCCGTAAGGATGAACGGCAAAGATAACCTCGGCAGGATTTGAACTCAGAATGGAAAGGGTCGTAACTCTATGCTGGAAAGCATGGCGTCCGACCCTCTACCGATATTGCCAATCCACCACCCTATATTATAATAATAATAAAAATAATAATAATTACCTGTCTAAGATCTGCTTGCCTGGCTAATTTGAAGACTTTACAAGCATTTATTAAACCAATGCCAGGTAAAGAACTTAAGTAGTCACAACCAGACAGAATACACATTTGTCTGAACTTGTTAAAGGTGTAGAATCCATCTTTGAAATCAATAACTTCATTTAACCGAGATTTTTCGATCATAATGCCATTCCCAAAGAAATCCATCTTAAAGATAACCTGAAAACAGAAAGAAAATATTTTCCAGAATGATGACCGATGGGAAGTGCCAGTTGAAAGAAGTGCCAGTTGAAAGAAGACGTAGTAGAGGAAGACCACGAAAAACATGAGCGGAGGTGGTGAGAGCAGACCTCAGATCGTTGAGGCTCACAGAGGAGATGACGAAGGACCGTGACAAGTGGAGAGATGCTGTGCTGAATAGGACCCGTCCCACCCTTGCAAGCAGGGAAAAGCGGACGTAAAATGATGATGATGAATGCTGAATGTATGTGTGGACTTGTAAATGTTAATGGAGTCTTAAGGGGTGTTATCGTGACATTATGGCATGTCTTGGGTATTTTAGTGAAGGCGTGTGGCTGAGTGGTTAGAGAACTGGATTCGCAATCGTGAGATTGTCGGTTCGATTCCTGGACCGGGCGATGCGTTATGTCCTTGAGCAAGACACTTTATTTCACGTTACTCCTTCTACCTGGAGTTGCGTCCGATAGATAGTATTAGCAACTGGAAAGACCAACGGAAACATTGTTTCCTCGGTCCGATTTGACGAATGTCGATCGACAAATTTTTGGGGGTATTTTAAAATCTGGCAGAACCTGAATGTTTGGTAGAAAAGAAAGCAAAGATAAGATGAGATTATGTGAAAAGAGGAGAAACTTACTTTGTCACAACCAAACAGTAACAAATCTGAGTCTTCGGTAACAACAAGCTGAGCAATTCCTGACTGTGACAGGTAGGCCAACTGAGCGTCAGCTTCATATGGAGCAACAATACAGTCAATACCTCGTTGTTGACATGCCTGGTTTAAATAGAAAGAAGGCTAAGTTTTAACATCCTGTACCTCATCAAACCACATTAGCAAGACATTCTTGAAATCATTATCATCACCGTATAAAACAAATACTATTATAATTACTGTTTAACTTCTATTTTCCATGTTCGCATGGGTTAGAAGGTCTATCACATTAAGAAGTTGGCTACATCAGGGGACTATGGGTTAGAAGAGATATCATGTTAAGAAGTCAGGCAGAGCAGGGGACCATGTCTTGCTCACATGCTCCATATTTTTTTTACTTATGTTTCTATGTATGGATGTTGTAGTACCAGTAACACATTGGGATCGATTTAATTGACTTTCAAACTCCCTCAAAATTGCTGGCCTTGTGCCTAACTCAGAAACCATTACACACAAATATCCTGTGTATGCCTCCACTTACACCTTCATTATGAAACACACTGTGTTAGTGCTACTGTTAATTTCACATATACATATATGTACAACGATAGAGTTCCTTATAGTTTCTGTCTATGAAATACACTCACTGATTCATGCTAATACCATTGTCAACTACACACACACATACACACACACACACACACACACATACATACATATACACACATACATACATACATACATACATATACGCACATGACACTACCAAGCTTAAATTTTCCACACTGAAAGGTGATGGTTGGTCCAAGGCTATAGTAGAAGACACTTGTCCAAAATGCCATGCAGTGGGATAGAACGCAAGACCAAGTGATTGCAAAGCAAACCTACCCACACAGCCATGCCAATTGTTGTTAAGAGATGAATAACACAAACAAATATTCTTTTTACCTCGATAAGTTTTCTGGCCATTTCTGAGGTAATATCGACACATCTCTGGAGACATTCTTTAGCTTCACTTCGTTTGCCTTCTTTCAAAAACTGGGCTGCCTTTTGACGGTAAACATTTCGCCTCCTGCCATGAACAAAAAAAAAAATAAAATAAAATAAAATAAATAAATAAAATACATATTATTAACACACATACTATAACTGTTAACATCAAAACCAGCGATAGGAATATTGGGAATCTCAGAACCAAGGACTCTACTCTAATAGCCAGCCACAAACTCAAAATCAACAGCAAACTGGCCTTGGAATGGGGAGACACAGGAAGACTTGGGATGAGGTGATAAAAGCCGACCTTGCTCAGTTGCACCTCTCAAAGTCGACGACACAGCACCGAGATCTCTTGCGTTACGCAGTCTGAAGCTGAAGACTATATAAAGTATACACCACTCTACCTCCCATGAGGACAGGCCATCATGAAGCATTGGTTAGAACAACTAAAAATGTTACTTACTCTTTCCTACGGTCTTCAACATCTTTTTTGGAAGGAAGATGACAGCCATCAAACACAAGAATTGGTTTCAAATTTTTGCTGATCATATAGTTAACATACTTCAAGCAATAATGTATGTACCTAGAAAACAGAAGAGTTGTTGTTATTTAAATATTCAAATGAAGAAATAATGATTTCTAGTATAAGCATAAGGTTAGTAATTTTTTGGGGAGGGAGGGGAAAGTCGATTAACCTTGGCGGGATTTGAACCCATACCGTAAAGGGCCGTAACTCTATGTTGCAAAGCATGGTGTCCGACTCTCTACCAATACTGCTAGTCAACCTCCCTAAATGAAGAAATAATGAACTGACATATTCGAACCCTTTCTTCACCATATTTCCCTTGAAAGACATTTCAGACAATTTTCAAATTTTGAAAGTAATGAAGAATTTGGAGGGATTTAGTATAAATGTGGTATTTGGAGCATAACTTAAAGGTTTTTTAAGATAAAAACACATGAGCAAGACATGGTCATTTGACCTGTCTAGTCTCATGTGACAGTCTGTCCAACTCATGCCAGCATGGAAAATGGACATAAAACGACGGCATATATAAATATATACAAACACACACATATATATATATATCATCATCACCATTTAATGTCCATTTTTCCATGCTAGCATGGGTAATATATATATATATATATCATCACCATCATCGTTTAATGTCTATTCTCCATGCTAGCATGGGTTAGACGCAATTGTCCCACTTGAGGCAAGATTGATCGAGTCTCGCTCATATAGGACGGTATCTGGCAGGTTTTCTATGGCTGGGTGCCCTCCCTAACACCAACCACATTTACAGTGTGTGTATGTGTATGTGTGTGTGTGTGGGTGTGTGTGTGTGTGTGTGTGTGTATATATATATATATAATGGAGGTACATGGCTTAGTGGTTAGGGCATTGGCCTTGCAATCAAAAGGTTGTGAGTTCAATTCTCAGACCGGGTGATGTGTTGCTTCCTTGAGCAAGACACTTTATTTCACATTGCTCCAGTTTACTCAGCTGTAGAAATGAGATGATAGGACTGGGGTCCCTATCATTCTACTGTAAAGTGGACGTGGAGGTGCCACGGAAAAAAGCACCCAGCACTCACTGTAAATGAGGTTGGTGTTAGGAAGGGCGTCCAGCTGTAGAAATCAAGCTAGAATCAGTTCCTGTCCCACCCTTGCAAGCAGGGAAAAGCGTACATAAAATGATGATGATGATGATATATATATATATATATATATATATATATACATATATACACACAGACAAACCATCATTTTTACATCAACTATTCCATGCTGGCATGTACGGGACAGGACTATTTACAGCAATGTTGTACAGTAAGATACCTTCCTGTCACAAATCCTTTTAGTCATTTCTTACAACAGCCAGGAATACACAGGATTCTAATAAACTGGATACATGTATCGTATAAATGTTGTACTTACTGGTCTGTACTCTCTCCAAAGGCCAATTTCTCGGCACAAGAAAACGCTCCTTTGTGCAGCCAACAATACACATCAATGGCCACAGTTGCACCTTGAAACTGCGATATGTTTATCGGTACATGAATCTTTTTCAGAAATGGCAAAAGACCAGTGATGCCCATTCTCTCACGTTGACTGGAGCAAACTAAAAAAGAACCAAAATATAGCAAACAATGTACGTAGTCGAGAGATTGGACTTTGAACTGCTGAGAATATAGAAATTAATGTAAAGGATGAGATGATGTACTCGTGTGCAGAGATGTTATAAAATAGCTAAGAAAATAGAGTGAAGACCCTTAAAAGACAGAAAAAGAAGTTGCCATCAGCCCCTTGAGGTCATTATACATATATATTCACACAACACTACTAACTATATATACATGTACAACAATACAATACTATATATATATATATACAATACAATACTATATATATATTTATATATATATGTATATATATACAGGTGGAGGCACATGGCTTAGTGGTTAAAGCATTGGCCTTGCAATCGAAAGGTTGTGAGTTTAATTCTCAGACCGGGTCATGTGTTGTTTCCTTGAGCAAGACACTTTATTTCACATTGTTCCAGTTTACTCAGCTGTAGAAATGAGATGATAGGGACTGGGGTCTCTATCATTACACTGCAAAGTGGACGTGGAGGTGCCACGGCAAAAAAAGCACCCAGCACTCACTGTAAATGAGGTTGGTGTTAGGAAGGGCATCCAGCTGTAGAAATCAAGCCAGAATCAGTTCCCGTCCCACCCTTGCAAGCAGACGTAAAATGAAATGAATGATGATGAAATGATACACAACACTATATATCATCATCATCATCATCACCGTTTTACGTCCGTTCTTCCACGCTAGCATGGGTTAGACGGGTTGTCCTGTTGTGGGCAGTGTCTGGTCGGCTGACCATGCCTTGCTCATACAGGAACTGATCTGGCTTGATTTCTACAGCTGGATGCCCTTCCTAACACCAACCTCATTTACAGTGAGTGCTGGGTGCTTTTTCGTGGCGCCTACACGTCCACTTTACAGTGTGGGCTGGGTGCTTTTTTGCCGTGGCACCTCCACGACCACCTTGCGGTGGGGGGGGGGGGGGGGCATATTGTTTATATGCTTCAGCATGTACCCATGGGAGGTCGGGTACCCTGTATTACTGCGTGACGCCAGAAGTCACGGTCGTGTGTCATTGACTTTGAGAGGTGTAGTTGGGTAAGGTCGGCTTTTATCACCTCATCCCAAGTCATCTTGGGTCTCCCCACTCCGCGGTTTCCATCAACTTCTAGTGCTCTGCACCTTTTTATGCAGCTGTCATCCTTCATACGCATCACATGTCCATACCAGCGTAACCGCCTCTCCTGCACGCAGCATTTGATTCCTCTTATGCTCAGTCTCTCTCTCAATTCATTTATGCTTTGTCGTTCACGTATATTACTGTTACACATCCATCGGAGCATGCAGGCTTCGTTTCTCTCTAATCTACGTAAGTCTTCCACCTTCAGCGCCCAGGTCTCACTACCATGCAACATCGCTGTTCGGATACACGCATCATACAGTCTGCCTTTCATTCTGAGGGAGAAGCCTTTTGCAGCTAGCAGTGGTAGTAGTTCCCTAAACTTCTTCCATCCCGTTCTTACCCTAGTTATTGTACTTTCTGAGCACCCACCTCCGTTGCTAATTCGGTCACCTAGGTAGCAGAAGCTGTCTACTGTTTCTACAGGGCCCTCCCAGAGATTGGTGGTACTTGTTTCCTGTGGCTGTTTGCTTGCTGTTTCAGCACAGCTGCTGCATGTGAATCCTACATTCTTAATTAAGCTTCCTGAGATCCCGCTACATCTCTTGTGTACCCATTGTTTGCATTTGGGGCAGAGAATGGAGTTCCTACCTACACCTTTCCTACATACTGAGCAAGGCCATTTCCCTGAGGGGATCTGGGTTCTGTTTTCTCGTCTACTTATAAGGACCTTAGTCTTTGTCATGTTGACTTTGAGGCCCTTTCTCTCTAGTCCCTGCTTCCAGGTTTGGAATTTATTCTCTAGTTCTACCATAGATTCAGCTATGAGTGCGAGGTCATCAGCATACAGGAGTTCCCATGGGCATCCGGTCTTAAACTCCTCCGTTATTGCCTGCAGGACTATGATGAACAGGAGAGGGCTAAGAACAGAGCCCTGGTGGACCCCAACCTGTACGCTAAATTCCTCGCTATACTCATTGCCAATCCTAACTTTGCTGACTGCTCCCCTATACATGGCTTGTACCGCTTTCACAAGCCATTCATCTACTCCTAGTTTTCTAAGAGCCCACCAGATTACTGCACGTGGAACTCTGTCAAAGGCTTTCTCAAGGTCGACAAATGCCAAGTAGAGTGGCTTACTTTTAGCTAGGTACTTTTCCTGTAATTGCCTCACAACAATATAATATATATACATATATATATACACAACACTATATATACAACAATACAATATTTTATACTAGACAATGCCACATCAATTATGTAGGACATTATATCTATTCCAGTTTCACAAACATCAAAGTACAAACTCTAATATTACAATACTTACATTAATTCATGTTGCCCAATTAAACTAAACACACAATACCATATCACAGTTTAACGTCCATTTTCCATACTAGCATGGGTCAGACAGCCCGTCCCACGTCATTAGACAAGCCTGACTATAGAAACTTAATTCTATATTCTACCAAAGTACAACAGTTGCCATTAAAATATTTCCTACCCTTTTTTTTATAACCACATTTCTAATGAAATACACCGTCTATGTGTATTAATTAATTTTAAAAAATTTGAAGAATTTAATTAAATAATTAACCATTTCATTGATAAGCTATTTAAATTTTATTTAAAAAAACCTTATTTAATAAAAATTTCCTAAATAAAATTGTGTTGGAAGATTTTAATATAAATATAAACATTTTAATTTAAACAGTTTTCGATCATAAACCCATGGTGGTTTCAGGTAGGTTGTTATCAAGAATGGTTAAATGTTAACATCCTGTACCACATGAAACCGCATTAGTAATTTAAAATTGAAGTCTCTTTAACTCTAATATATCTCCGACTGTAATTCTTTAAAATCTACACCACACATACACAGAATAGATTCCCTTCATGGGGCTACAATAGATGGAAATCGATACAAGAACCAACAGTTAAACTTTGTACATTATTCTATGTACTATACATGCACCTTTGATGAGTTGTGGTGCACCTGAGCACTGTGCACAATCATTTCATTATTATTATTATTATTACTATTAAGCGGGTGGTTGGTCCACTCCTTCTTCAGCCTTGACTTAAAAATAGGGTTTCTCTTATGCAAACCATTAATATATCAAAACGTAAATGTCCAATTTTATCTGATTCTTTATATATCCATCAATCCTGGTATATATGTGAGATATTCTCGGCTCCAAAAACTAAATACATTCAACGTTATTTGCTGTCTACATCTATATACAATAATTAACCAACAGAAATATTTCATATTTCAATACTTACATTAATTTCGCCATCTAATTAAACTAAACAACACAGAATATATAGAAACTGTGTCCCTAATCAAATATTTAATAGTCAATATATATATAGGTATGTCGTGTAAATTTATGAAATAATCTACAATATAAATAAAACAACTTACATTGATCTGTTTTCTGCAAAATTTACTCTTCCCGCGTTTTATTTAATTCAATCGAAGCCGTAGTTTCGAAAATTAATTAAAAACAATAAACAGTATAAAGTCTAATTATTACTTTATTAAATATTAACAAATATTTTAATTCAGGAAAAAGAAGTTAATAAATAAAACAAATGCTTTTATCTTTTTATTATTATTTTTCGAGTTTTTATTTGAATTCGAAACTCAAATTACAAATTGTTCAATTGTAAAGATGGCCGAACTTTCCACCCAGTCCACATCAGCAGGAAATAGTTTTTCCTTGGATATCGACCAACTGGAAAAAAATACGAAGCAAATGCACGAATCTTTACTCACCAAACCTCCTCTTGATAATTCAAATAAATTCCACGCATCAAATGCAGAGTTTCAGTTTGTTACAACATCCAGTAAGTTATAACAACACACCCACATTTCAATTACTTCGTTGTTTTGATTTTGTTATTCAAATAGTTTTTACTTTAACTCAACCACCAAAGCTTTATTTCCTTTTAACGTCTTTAATTATATATATTTGTTTAATGACTATTTTACACCGATATATTTTTCAAGTGTAGATTTCAGTTATTTTTCAAACTTTAAAAAAATATAATAAATATAACGAATTATTGTCTGTGTAACTCAAAGTTGTAGAAATAACATTACGTTCGTGTAGGAAACCAATAATATAATTCTGATTGATAGATAATTCATTATCGATATGAAATCAGAAAACGCAATGGAAATATTTCCTTGATTTCGTTAAGTTTAATGTCAACACAAAGTATTCAGTAAATATATAAAATGAATTTGTGTGTGTGTAATACAGTTATAGAAAAATCAATGATGTTATTCTTATTGATAGATAATATATTATCGATATCAAGTTGTTCATTATCAACATGAAATCGGAAAGCACAATGTATATATTTCGATCTCCTTTGAAGAAAATGAAAACATTCTGTCATTCTCACTAGATTTATCACGCTCTGTTGTCACTCACACTCGAGCCTCCTCATACACTCCATTTTTCGCGATATGTGTGTGTATTGATGATTTCATACGAATGAAACTGTTCTACCCCCTGTAGCATTCCTATATATATATATATACGTTCCCTCCCTATATATATATATATATATATATATATATTGGGAGGGAACGTATGTGTGCAAGATTCAGGCCCCCGTCGCATCTGAGAGGTTGATGGCTCAGCTTGAATACTGACTTGTCCTGTGAAGAACCATCCACCCTTTGCTAGCAGGGATGGCAGATATCATCATCATCATCATCATCATTTAACATCCATCTTCCACGCTAGCATGGGTTAGACGGTTTTGTTCCATTTGATGCAGGAATGGTCGGGAGACCACGTCCCACTCGCACGGAAGCGTCTCTGGCAGGTTTTTTTTACAGCTGGATGCCCTTCCTAACACCAACCACATTTACAGTGTGGACCGGGAGCCTTTTCACTGTGTCTCCTACACGGCCACCTTACAGCATAACCTAAATGCATCATGAGTCAATAAATCTGGACTGGCCCAATCAAACTCAGTGATAAATGGAGAAAAATTCATTGTCTTAGATTGGTAACTATTAATTTGTACAGAATGTGTATACAGTATGTAGGAATCAGACAGAGCATAGCAACAACAACAGCAATTTCTTTAATATATTCTATTCAGACCAGTCCTCACTTGAAGGTGCGATTGTAGGAAATGAGAAAGATACGAGCACCTTACCTCCAGCTTATGGTGTCCGAAACCGAGGCATTGCTGGAACAATTCTTGAGAACAATGGATTCCAGTGGCTCCTTGAAGAAGATTTGGAAGAGGATGTTGCACAGAAACCTCTATTGTGAGTTGTCTCAGTCATATATGGTTTTTATTGTTGTTTTTCTTCTTTGCTCAATTATTCCTGAAAGGGTTGTGGGGGCAGAGTCGTCAAACACTCCTTCCAGTGGGTCCTGTCAGAAGCAACTGTCTCCAACTGAGCCAGCTGGATCCCCCAAGCCAGACCAGCCAAGCTCATGGATGGTATCTAACTATGGGTCTCCTGCCAGTTGGTTTTTTGCCTGTAAAATCTGTCCAGTGATTCTTCCCTGAGACATTCTAACCACATGCCTGTAATATCAAAGCTGTAATCTCTCAATTCAGAGATGTACAGCTCTACCTGGAGTGACTCTTTCATCTCCAAGCTATATACTCTATTAACTAACATTACTCCAAAGAGTATATATTGTTGTTGGGTCTTAATTTAATTTTATATTTTATGGTCTGAGTTCAAATCCCGCTGAGGTTAACTTTGCCTTTCATCCTTACAGGGTTGGTAAAATAAAGTACCAGTCACGCACTGGGGTCGATTTAATCGACTTTCCCCTCCCCCAAAATTGCTGGCCTTGTGCCTATATAAGAAACCATTATATTTTAAGGTCTAATCCAGATTACATTATCTTATTACTGAACTCTTAACACCTTTTAGTGATTTAACAGAAAATATCTAAAAACTGGTTTATTTAGTTAAATGTTTATAATATCTTTATTAATGAGATGCCAGATTTAAGAGGTTCATGCGTGAGCGACCGAGCATGGATGTGTGGAGAGAGAAGCTGTGTTTAAGAGGTATAAGTTGTAGTGTGTGGGAGAAAAGACTGCAATGGTATGGACATGTGACGCGCATGGAGGATGACCGCTGGGTAAAGAAATGCCAGTAGAAGGAAGACGTAGTAGAGGAGGACCACGAAAAATATGGGCGGAGGTGGTGAGAGGAGACCTCAGATTGCTGAAGCTCATGGAGGAGATGACGAAGGACCGTGACAAGTGGAGAGATGCTGTGCTGAATAGGACCCATCCAACCCTTGCAAGCAGGGAAAAGCGGACGTAAAATGATGATAATCTTGTAATAATTTTTTTCTTTTTACCAGGAAAGAACTCTGATATAGGCATAAAAAAGATTTTCCTATTTGTTTTTTCCAGGGAAGAGCTGGATATAGACATAAAAGACATTTATTACAAACTGAGATGTGTGATGTTTCCACTTCCACAATTGGGATTTAACCGGAAAATAGTTCGAGAGAACCCAGATTTTTGGGGTCCTCTTGTTGTAATTCTACTCTACTCTTTGGTTTCTCTCTATGGTCAGTTCAGGGTAAGTACAGGACAGTTTCTATATCTGTGATGGTCAGTTCAGGACAGTTTCTATATCTGTGACGGTCACTTCAGGACAGTTTCTATATCTGTGACGGTCAGTTCAGGACAGTTTCTATATGTCTGAGATTCACAATAGAATACGGTGTGTGTTTTATGCAGTTTTTATGTTAACCGAGTATTTACCAGTCAAATAATGGGGGTAGAATACTGAGGTTGATATAATTGACTGGCCCCACACCCACCCTGCCTTGTGCTGTCAACATTAGCAACCATTATTACTGTTGTTATTATTATTATTATTATTTGTGATGGAGAGTATCGGGAGAGCGTCGGACAACAAGCTTTGTGGCATAGAGTTACGGCCCTTTACGGTCTGAGTGCAAATCTCGCCGAGGTTAGTTTTGCCTTTCATCTTTACGAGGTTGATAAAATAAAGTACCAGTAATACACTAAGGTTGATTTAATTGACTTTCCCCCCTCCCCCAAAAATTGTTGCGCTTGTGCCTAAATTATCAACCATTATTATTTTTGTTGTTGTTGTTATTATTTGTCTAATGTTTATTGTATTTCATAGGTTGTTTCCTGGATCATAACAATATGGGTGTTTGGATCTCTGATAGTTTTCACATTGGCCAGAGTTCTTGGTGGGGAAGTAAGTAATGGTACTTCTTGTCAAACTATTTCAAAATCAAAATAAGTAAACTTTGAAAAATCGATTTGTTGGGATTGGCAGTATCGGTAGAGGGTCGGACGACATGCTTTGACGCATAGAGTTACGGCCCTTGCCATTCTGATTTCAAATCCCGCCTTTCATCCTTACGGGGTCGATAAAATAAAGTACCAGTAATCTACTGGGTAATTGCTGGCCTTGTGCCAAAAGTAGAAACAATTATAATCAATCAAAAATCAATACAAAGTCTAGCAAAAACTGGCTCTCTCTCTCATATGTAAAATAATAGTGATGATGATGATGATGAGCTAAAGTTGATGAAGTTGCAATATAAAAATGTACCTAACTGTTGAGATTAATCAGAGAATCACAACACACACACACATCCAGGGGTTGTTGGTTCAATCCTTGAGCCAGGTGATGTGTTGTGTCCTTGAGCAAGACACTTTATTTCACATTGTTCCAGTTAACTCAGCTGTAGAAATGAGTTGCAACGTCACTGGTGCCAACATCGATGACATGGATGTTTATGCAGGTGTGGCAAGCCTCATATATATTGTAGCCGTTAGAAATAGCAAAATGAATGTTTCACCTTTGAAAGGGGATGATTCAAGAAGAAGACACCAATTATACAGGTAATTTATCTGTTTTTAAACCTCTCTTTCTCTCTTCCAGGTAACCTATTCACAGTGTTTGGGTGTAATTGGCTATTCAGTCCTACCACTAGTTATTATGGCTTCCATTATGCCAGTTGTCCATTCGATGCCCCTTGTCAGTACAGTTTTTAAAGTAAGTATTTCGTTATTATTTTCACTTACTGTATTTCCCAGCGCCGAACACACTTCATCCTCGAGGACACACCCTAATTTTGACAAGCAAAAATTTGAAAAAAAAGCATTGCATTTGGTGTACTTCATATTTGTTTCAGTTGCTGAATACAATGAGGGGTCACTGCTTCTCCTGAAGGTCAATAGTTCTCTTCTAACTCAAGTGGGAACGCCTTTCCAATGCAAATTGACAAAGCCGCATTGTTTTCAGAACCACTACACCGGTCTTTTGATGCATGCAGCTGGAACTACTGCCACCAAAAATGTTAAAATAATTCTATAAAAGAAAATAAATATATAAATAGACACACCAAGTAATAAATTAGTAAATTAGTTCAGCAAAGTTTTATAAAACAGATTTTATTCTTAATTTCCACACACCATCTCTTCCACTAAAAATATAAATTAAAAGCTATTTTATACTGTGGATAGAAAAAGAAAATTTAAAGTAAGGGGAAACATTTTTTAATGCTCAGAGTTTCCGAATCATGGAACAAACTACCTGCATCAGTTGTTAGCTGTCGAGACACTGCATCCTTCAAAACTTACATGCTTCCCGAAATTCGCCAACTGTCTGTTTGTATATCTTGATTCATACTGTTCACTTTCCTGATATTTGTACATTATTCTATGTACTATACATGCACATTTGATCAGTTGTAGTGCACCTGAGCACTGTACACAATAATTTTCATTATTATTATATATTAGCCTTGAGTTCAAATCCCGCCGAGGTTAACTTTGCCTTTCATCCTTAGGGGGTCGATAAAATAAAGCACCAGTAACGTACTGGGGTCGATTTAATTGACTTTCTCCTTCCCCCAAATTACTGGCCTTGTGCCTCTGCTAGAAATCATATATTAGCCTTATATTTATAAAATTTATTATGGGGTCTACAAATCTAACCCCTACTTTGGTAGGGAAAACAACCATAAACCACATGTTGTGGTATTGTTATATTATTGTATTTATTTAGCTTCTCTTTTTCATTTCAGTTCATCGGTGTTGTGTGGGCAGCCTATAGCGCTGGTTCTCTCCTGTGTGTTCAAGAATTACAGCAGAAGAGACCCCTTCTTCTCTACCCTATCTTCCTCTTGTACATATATTTCTTTTCTTTATACACTGGAGCTTAAACACAAAACTAAGACATTTGGAATAAACCTTCCTGGGAAAGAGGAATATGGCTTTCTTTTCCCTATAATAACATTTATATTTCAATCATTAATACAACTAATATATATTGCTTGGATATAGGATATTATCTATATATATATATATATATGTGTGTGTGTGTGTGTGTGTGTATGTATATATTTAATATTGCATGTGCAAGTGTATCTGTCTGTCTTCAACTATATGTATGCATCTATTTATGTTGTACCATGTGATTTTGCCAGAAATTTGATCTGAGATCATGTGTGGAAGCTAAGACACTGGCATTTAATCTCAACTCAAGACATATTCAATGTCTTATATACATATCTATACCTATATATATATATATATATATATATATATGTATGAATTTGAAAAAAGGAAAAGAATGACTTCACTTGTAGTTCTAAACAATTTGATTTAATTTTATATTATAATATTATTAAATTAAATCAAATTGTTTAGAACTACAAGTGAAGTCATTCTTTTCCTTTTTTCAAATATACCTAACTGTACCAAGGATTATACACATTTTCCAATATATATATATATATATATACACACACACACGAGGTATCCACAAAGTCTCTGGACAATTTTATATGTATATTTGTATAAATTTGTCTAGGGATTTTGTGGACACCTTGTATATACTTCTTTATAATAATCATTATTACTACTTAACAATAAGGGCGGTGGATTGGCAGTATCGGTAGAGGGTCGGACGCCATGCTTTGACGTATAGAGTTACGGCCCTTGCCATTCTGAGTTCAAATCCCGCCGAGGTTAACTTTGCCTTTCATCCTTACGGGGTCGATAAAATAAAGTACCAGTAATGTACTGGGTAATTTCTGGCCTTGTGCCTAAAGTAGAAACAATTATTACTACTTAACAATAAATTTTGATACTTAAAACTAAATACAATTGAGAAACGAGGTGAGGGAATACAGTATTAAAATTATAAAGAATGGATATAACAGTACATGAATGTTTTGAATGTTTAAATGGCTGAATGAATCCTGTGTTGTATTTGTCACTACACACACAAGCACAAGCACACAGATATGTGGGTTGTTTTAGCTTTTGTATCTGGATGGAAATATTTCTTTAATAATGTTGTACTGGTATATATATATAAAATATAAAGTATTTCCGTGGAAAAGGTAAAGGAAAGAAGAGTGCTCTATATATAATACAGAGTACAGAGCTATTTAATTATGTAATAAAAAAAAACACAATATAATTATTCCATTACCCCAAGGTTTCATGAACACTGGCGACCTCAACAGAGGCATCGGAAGTCATTCACGAGAAGGAAAATTTAATACCTTCCGATGAATGACTTCGGACACCTCTGTTGAGGTCACATGTCTTCGTGAAACCTTGAGTAATGGAATAATTATATTGTGTTGTTTATTATATAATTAAATATATATATATGTTTTCATCTATAGTACATATTTTTCTTTGCAATATGTACTTTGTATATATGCAATATGTGTATTCTCGTGGGATATATGGTTCTTTCTCTCTCTCTCTCTCTCTCTCTCTCTCTCTCTCCCTCCCTCTCTCAATATACATATATCTATTAATTAGAATTATTATAACTCTGGACAAAATCTATTGAGCTTTTCTGTAGAGAAGAACAAAATACCAAACATATTTGATGTTTTGATACCTTAAATTTGTATATATATATATATATATATGTACACACACACACATTTATATATAATAATACAAGGACGATTTATTAAGCCTTCATTACGTTTATTGATTGGTGAGGTGCGTTTTGCTATTGATCAGCTCAAGGTTTGATCTATATCGATCTGGCCCGACTCATGAATCAAATGCTTGTTGGGCTTCTGTTGTACTAACAACAGAAGCCCGACAAGCATTTGATTCCCGAGTCGGGTCAGATCGAAACAGATCAAACCTTGAGCTGATCAATAGCAAAACGCACCTCACCAATCAATAAACGTAATGAAGGCTTAATAAATCGTCCTTGTATTAATATATTACACTCTGTCTAGCTCTACATCTCGCTACTAACGTGAACTTAAATATCAAGTCCTCACCTGGGTGAACCTACAGTAACTTCACGTTATACTCCCTGGATATATATATATGAAGTATTTCCATAGAAAGGGTAAAAGAAAGGAGAGTGTTCTATGTATATTACAGAGCTATTTAAATATGTAATAAACACAATACAATTATTCCATTTACCAAAGGTTTCACGATATGGATGTAAGATATGAAATTAAAAACAAAGGCCTTTGTTTTTAATTTTTTCTCTTACATCCATATTAAATTTTCCTTTCTGATGAACGATTTCAGACGTCTCTGTTGGGATTGCCTGTCTTCGTGAAACCTTTGGTAAATGGAATAATTGTATTGTGTTGTTTATTACATATTTATATATATAAATGAAGCAATCCTGAAAGCTGTGAACAAAAGATATGACATCACTAAAACTTTATCACATATTTCAATCTTTTAGTGATAATTCTTTTTTTTGTTTTCTAATATTTTCCACTTTTGCTGGGATTATTTCTGCATTTTGACAAATGTTGGTAAATTTTATTTTTTTATTTTAATCCAAATCATAAAATTAATTCATAATCTCATGTCTACTATCATTTTTTTTTTTTTGTTACTATTCTTTTTCTTAATATGAATCAATTTTGTTGTTTTGTTTTTTGTTGTTTTAATGGAAATACATGAAACCTAAGCAATTTGGGTATATTTTTAAACCAGGATATGAGAAATTTACTTAAATAAATGTTTGTTTGTTTTTTTCTGTTGTTATTCTGCATTAAATTGAAGTTATTTTTTTAACACTCATATGTTGTTAACATCTAACTCTGTATATGTACCTGGTTTAGAATAGCTACACCCAGTTCACTCTGTAAAGTGGTTGACAGTAGGAAGAACATCCAGTCACAGAAACTATAGAAAAAATGTATATATATCTAGGTTAGAATAGCTGCACCATATCTCTACACCCAGTCCACTCTGTAAAGTGGTTGACAATAGGAAGAACATCCAGTCAGAGAAACTAGAGAAAAACATCTATATCCAGCTTAGAATAGCTACACATTATCTCTTCACACAGTCCACTGCTTATAATGATATCAAAAGGGTTGAATATTACATTGCACAGGTGTATGAGGGTTAGCTGACTATGAAGGAGCGATGCTAGGGCTACGAAATCTTGCATGCATTAATTTCAACTCTTTATATTAATAACTGGAATAGATAGTGCTGTATCTCTGTAAAAGAGAGAGATAGTTATATTTTTATTACAACTACAGTTTCAGTGTAGTTCTGTAAAGGAAGTATGTTATATTTCATGTGAACCTCTCTATGTTAATGAGACAAATTATCTGATATGATGGAATTGATAAAGCATGAGAATTAAATTTAATCTGATCTGATATGACTCACATATGGCACACAATGAGACTCTGCAATCAGTGGGAAATATATCAGATGAGAACTACAGAATCGTTTTAATGAAAATATGTATTTCTTTGAGAAAATAACTCATTAGCTTAATTGAGCCAGTTATTTAGATAGATAGAGAGAGAGAGAGAGAGAGAGATAGATAGAGAGAGAGAGAGAGATAGATAGATAGATAGATAGATAGAGAGAGATAGATAGACAAGAAAACTGGCTGAATAAAGTGAATAAAAAAACGTTGGAGTTTGATGGAGATGTGAGCAGAAAACAAACTTAATTATATGAGATCAGTAGAACATCATCATTGCTATTGCTGTTGTCGTGTTTAAACTTGTTTTTCCATGCTTGCAATCATCTCTAATTGATCTGGCTGGATCCCCAAGCAAGGCCAGTCGATCCCCATGGATGTAATTCAACCATCTTACTCAGGGTCAACCCCTGGGGCTTTATCCAGTAGTTAAAAAAAAAAAAAAATACAATATACATGGCAATAAGGAAACAGAAATATGATAAGAAAAAAAAAAAGGAATTAAGGAATGCAAGAAAGGGAGTGACAGACTCAACACTCCAATCTGAGCAGGGTTTCAGCTGTGCCCCATGGACATGGCAAAGATATTGCTGCAGAGAATGGCCAGTGACAACTGCTGCAACTGCCACACCATCTCGCGTTAATTTAAATTGTAGGTAAATGTTTAATTGATATCAATGGACATTTTTTTAAAAAGTAGATAGCAATTCTTAACTTATTCAAACTGCTTTAAAAGAAAGCTATACTGATATATATATCTTGGTGTACAGAAGGAAGCATGGCATGTTCTCTGGAGGGTGATAAAAACAACAAAAACAGAAGAAAAAAATCTATTATAAGAGCGTTGTCCGTCTGTCCATCACTTTATATATAGAGAGGGAGAGCAACAAATGAGAGATATGTACATAGAGAAAAGGAACGCCGTGTGTTTTCGAGGTGACAGAAAGTTATGACGTCGCCCTCATAGAAGTGCAGCGCCAAGCGAGATATATGTACATAAATAGAGAGAGAAAGGGAACGTAATTTATTTAGAGAGAGAGAGTGTGTGAGTGACAAAAAGAGGGAGCAAACGTCGCTTTCATCTAGTAATTATAAAAGTAAAGGTCAGAGTTTTCTCCCTTGCATCTCGATTTCTACTGACTGGAAAATGGTATAATTCACCCATAAATCATATTTCACCGTCAATTATTGTTTGATATAATCAGTGTTACAGCGGTTATTTTAAAACCTATATTAGGCTGAGAATTGTTAAATTGTTTTGTTATTATACCCGTCTTGGGCTGCGGGTCGGCAAAATCGTTAGAGCGTCGGACGAAATGCTCGCTCCGGTTTTCTGCACTCTAACAATTCAAACGCTGCCAAGGTTAATTTAGCCTTTCATCCTTCCGAGTCGATAAAATAAAGAATCAATCAAATACTGAGGATCGATATATTCGACTTTTCCTTCAAAATTGCTGGCCTTCTTCCCAATATTAAAACTAACTAATGCATCCATCTGGGTGACCAGTATTATGGAGTTTTTGGGTGAGGGAAATATAGAAGGAACCGAATAATTTACGATTGTTTTGAAGTCCATGTCTATTCAAAACATCAAAAATCGAAGTAAAAACAAATTTCACATTCGAAATTCTAAGCAAAATTATTATTTTGTACGAAGATATGGTTCCATTCTTCATAGCGGCTAATC
>OZ024754.1:3267745-3280245 GCA_964016885.1 Eledone cirrhosa | reverse complement strand
CCTCAGAATTTTCACTTATTCAGATGAGGGTGGTCACCAAACTAGCATGTAAGGCAAATACCCTCACCACAAGAACTCTCTTAAATATGCCCTCTGGGGTCTCCAAGGTTCTCCTCAAATTTTATCTCAAGAATGCTTTCAATTCCTTCAGATGTAATGTCTTCCTCAGCTTTTTTCTCCAATTCTTACTCTTTTCACTTTCTATCTTTTTATCACATCTTTTATTTCTCATTCTATGCCCCGGTGAAGGACTAGTGTCTGAAACTTAAGACACTCTTCCTGCTATTTTGAGCGTTAAACTAATATATTTCTTCATTTTTGCATTGTTATTTCTGTTTTCCTTTTGCAGACATGTGTGTGTGTGTGCATGTGTGTGTTGGATTATTGTGTGTGTGTGCTGGATTATTCGTTAAGGTAAGTAAACTGATTGGGAATTTACTACCTAAAAACTAATGATTTTTTTTTTTCCCAATTCTATAATTGGAAAAAAAAAATAATCATTGTAAGAAATAGCTACTTCCAATTGATTAAATGGATAATTGATTTAAAAAAAAGGTGTACTGATGTGTTTTCCATTTATTACTGGCTAGACATATATTCCTCATGTCTTTTAGAAAGCCATGTCTACACTCCTCTATTGCTTCTCTGTTAATCTAAAAACTTTACATCTAATCAGGGCTGGTGCTACTATGAAGGTCAACAAGGCAGCAGCTAGGTCACAGACATCAAAGGGGTGCATTGCTGACCCTTAAAATATCACAGGCTTATACAAATTTGTATAATTAAATGAAATATATAGTAGTTTCTTGTGATTAAATAAATAAATTGCTGAACATCTTAGTCACTTAGCAGCATTCTTGAGTGGTGTTATGGATTGTCACATGATTAGATGCTGGGAACCGTGGACAGTGAAGTGGGAAATGCAGGCTTAGTGAGATTAGAGCAAGAAGTATCAAAATCTGGGTTTGTATGTTTACTGAACTGTGAGTTGAAATTATTTTATATGGGAGGAGGTGCACATTGTCGAGCTAGCCTCAGGCCCTAAATAGCAAGCCAGGCAGGCTCTTAGCCTCTAAATATCAAGCCAGGTAGGCTATTAGCCCCTAAATAGCAAGATAAGCAGCTCCAGTTGTGATGGGAAATCAACTGTCAAAGTTTTTGATGAGTGGTAATTTAATGGTTTCTATTTCATTGTTGTTGATTGATGGTCCCCTTGAACAGAATGGTAAAGAATATCTTAACATGGACAAAGGCAAGGGTGATGTATTGAAGGAGCCAGCCCAACTTGTGACGCTTGTTCCTGTTGATGGTCACCCTGACTACAGTAAGTAGGGAAAGGATTTGAGTACCAAGGAGGCCAGATATTTACACTAGTATGAGTTAAACTAGAAAACTATAGGCGAGTCATATCTATTTTGTTAGCTTGAAATCTTTAGTCTTTTGGGAAACAAAACCTGAGTCTATCACTGATTTCATCAGGTTGCCATTCGGAGAAAGTGTCGCTGCAAGTTGTATCCTATACTAGGATCTGACCACGTCTGAATGGGAAGATTGTCATACCCTCTAGTAGGACACTATCACCTGACAGCTCTGTTAATTGGACAACAGGTGATATTAATGTATGTGACATATTGTAAATGTGACCTGCACAGACTATTGACCTTCAGAGAATCTGGGTCAGCCAACTTAATGAATTATATTGAATAACAAAACCAAAGAACTTTAGTTGCCATCATCATCATCATTTTGTGCCCACCTTTCCATGATTGCATGAGTTGGATGGGTTTTTCCAGCACAGCATTCTACCACTCATTGTGATTGTTTGTCATCTCTGTGAGTTTCAGTGATTTGAGATCAGCTCTCACAACTTCTACCTAGATCTTTGGTCTTCCTCTACTGCAGCTTACTTCCACTAGGAATTCTTGGTACCTCATCATCCAGAAGTGATGATGACAATGATGATGATATATATAATGCTGCTGCCTTAATAAATAGCACCCAGTAGATTCTATAAAGTGGTCTATTAATTAGGAAGGGCATCCAGTTGTAGAAATCATGCCTGCATGGAAAGCAGATGTTTAATGATGATGATGATGATAATAATAATAATGATGATGATGAAAAGATTTGTTTAACCCTTTACCATTTACATATTATATATATATATATATATATATATATATATATATATATACTATTGCATTTTCGCGGTAAAGTCTTTATCACAAATAATATTAAATCTACAAGATTTTGAAATTATATATTTTGAGAACAATACCTTAACATCAGTATGAGCAGCCAGTTATGGCTGGTTTGAACAGAAAGAGGTGAGAGAACTCTGATCGGATATGGTCGGTTTAAATGCTAAAGGGCTAAATTACTTTTTAAAAACCCAACTAGGATCAGAAATGATCTTGGCATAAGCAATGTTGTATTGAAAGCTAGTAGAAAGGGTTGTTGACTATGTTTAACATTCTTTTAAGACTATATGAGGCATAATTACCATTACACAGTTGGTTTAAGCTACTTTCTATGGCTATATAATTGCCAACTGCCATTGTAATATATAGTCTTAACACCTTTTTTTTGTTTGTTTCCTGTCCAAAAATAACACCTACTCATCTAAATCTAACAAGGTTTTTTAATTGATTGTTCCTAGGCATAATTATTTATTTCAAGCATTGTTAACCATATCTTTAACCCTTTCGTTACCATATTTCTAATGAAAGACACTGCTTGATTCTTTAACCCTTTCATTACCATATTTCTAATGAAAGACACTGTCATTAACCCTTTCATTACCATATTTGTAATATAAGACACTCTGTCATTAACCCCTTCATTACCATATTTCTAATGAAAGACTGTCTTTAACCTTTTCTTTACCATATTTCTAATGAAAAACACTGTCTATGTCATTAACCCTTTCATCCCATATTTCTTAAGAAAGATGAAAATAATCAAGAATTTAACTTTCTCAATGATTAATTTTTTCTTTAATTAATTGAAATCAAATTACAATTATGAAAGGGTTAAACTGAAACATTTAAATATAAGCACTTTGAACCAAGGGGCAGTTTCAGACAGTATTGTCTTGGTATGAACACTTTAAAACTGGTAGAATTATATTATAAAGTGGTGGATTGGCAGTATCGGTAGAGAGTCGGACGCCATGCTTTCCAGCATAGTTACGTCCCTTTACGAGTTCAAATCCCGCCGAGGTTTACTTTGCCTTTCATCCTTACGGGGTCGATAAAATAAAGTACCAGTAATGTACTGGGTAATTGCTGGCCTTGTGCCTAAAGTAGAAACAATTGACAAAGTTAGACAGTTTCACCCAGGTTTGTATCAAATGGGTTGATATATGAAATTCAACAACCCCTCACACTGTAAATATTTCTACATTTTTCACTGAAGTTCAGATCAGATAACATTCACTCCTAAATTAAAAGGTTATCTTAAATGACTCTTTCGTTTAACTTTGCTATTAATAATGGTATCTGATTTAGGCACAAGGCCAGCAATTTTGGGGTGAGGGGGAAGTCAATTAAATTAACCCCAGTGCATGACTGGTGTTGTAAATATTGAGGTAAAAAAGTAGGACCGGGTAAGGATTAATTGTAGGATTAACCCTTTAGCATTTACTTTACTCTATATTTATTATTGTATTTTCACGGTAAAGGCTTTATCTCACATAATGTCTAATCTATGAGATTTTGATATTATTTAGTTTGAAAACAATACCTTAACATCAGTATGAGTGGCCAGTTATGGCCGGTTTGAACAGAAAGAGGTGAAAGAATTCTGGCCAGATATGGCCGGTTTAACCCTTTAGAATTTAAATCGGCTGTGTCCAGCCAGAACTCCCTCACCTCTTTCTGTTCAAACCAGTTGTAACCGGCCACTCATACTCATGTTAAGGTGTTGTTCTCAAAATAAATATTATAAAAAAATCTCATAAATTCAATATTATGAAATATTATCGAATTATTTTATCGGGGTTGATAAAATAAAGTACCAGTATTACACTGGGGTTGGTTTAATTGACTTTCCCTTCTCCCCAAATTGCTGTCCTTGTGCCTATAGTAGAAACCATTATTTTAATTATTATTAGCTATTATATCAAAGTATTTTTTATAAAACATTGGTCATTATGTGTGTGTGTGTGTGTGTGTATATACACACACACAACACACAAAAATAAGATGGTGTAGGTCAGAACAAAGGAGAGATAAAAATAAGAACCTAGTCACTGAGGAGGTCACAAAATGTGTGACAAAAGAGCTTTGACGATATATAAGCAACCATCTGGTTAACGAACCAACCGACCGACTGACCAGAAATTTATAATAAATCGAAGTGAAAACCAACAGGTGTGTGTGTGTTTTTATTGGCAGCCTGACCCTCCCAAAGTATAACTATATATATATAGACACGTATATCTCAGGTATAAAACATTTAAAATGTATTGATCCTCAATACTTGATGGTTATTTCTAATTAAACCGTGGTTGTTGCTAGAAAAGAATCATCCTACACATGTAAACATGAATAGCAGATATGTAATGACGGCAGCAATGATGATGATAATGGTTTCTTTATTTACTGAGTATTTCATTGTTGTTCTACTGGTATTGTATTTCAAGATAACAAGCTACATCTTCCCACACCCTTTGTTATCTTGGATCCTTCTCGTTGTTGTTGTTGTTATACCAAGTTAACAAGTTTATTGTGTAGTTAAGAGGTTCACCTTGATATCCAATATCACCAACCCATGCTAGCATGGAAGATGGACGTTAACGATGATGATGATGATGATCACTAATCAATAATCAGTCCTAATATTTGTTACGATTGGAATTATGGAATTACAACTTTACAATAATTCTAGATTCTACAGTAGGGGTGTACAACATATTCCATTGGAATATGTTGCAGACCCCTACTTTTGAACATTGGAACAACTATTAGGGCCAGTCATTGTCAAAAATATGTAATCTAATGAAAACCACAACTTCTTTCCATAACATGGAACTGGGAAATTATAACACACACAACCCTATCAGTGAAGCCCTTTACTAACAGAAAATTGTATTACGGTTACGAAAAAAAAAATTCTATATAAGCCTACAAGGTAAAAATTAAAAACGGTCAACGTGGGCCACTCTGACTGGTCTGGTGGGCCAGATTGTGGCCCACGGGCCATCTGTTGCGCCAGATTGTGGCCCACGGGCCGTCTGTTGCGCCAGATTGTGGCCCACGGGCCGTCTGTTGCGCACCCCTGTTCTAGAATCTTTGTATTTCGTATTTTAGGTCTTGCTAATTCTACTATTTTCTTGCATTCTTTGTCTACCACCTTTTGTATTATTACAGTATTTTTGTATATTTATTCTTGGATTGGCTAAATTGGTAGTCGGACGCCATGCTTTGCAGCATAAAGTTATGGCCCTTTATGTTCTGAGTTCAAATCCCACTGAGGTCAGCTTTGCCTTTAATCCTTACAAGGTCGATAAAATAAAGTACCTGTAATGCACTGGGGTTGATTTAATCAACTTTTCCCTTCCTTGTATCTAAATCAGAAACCATTATGGCAGTATCAGTGCCATAAAACCAAGCGTAGTTTCATATGTGGGTATCAAAAGGGTTAAATATTAGATTTTAAATAGTTTTTTAAAGCATTTCTTGTCTACAAACAATTGATTTATCTAATGATTTTTCTTTGTGTGAGACAAACTTGTTTACTAAGAATACACGTGTGTTTTAACTATATTGATTTTGTTTTTCTAGAGTAACAGTATGTAACATACTTCAGCTATTACTACCGAACATTAAGACTTGCTCACTCGAAAAGCTGTTGCTTTTGTTTGTAAATTCATGTGGCCACTCCTGTCCTCATTTTTTTTTCTTTTCTTGTTTTCTTTTCTTTGTATTGAAAGTGTATCTTTTTATTTAGTATAGAAGAGGCTGCTTTCTTTGTCTTTACTTTGTTATATACTATTAGTAACTAATAATAGCATTAAACTATACATTTTCGGAGAGTGTCAGGGTCTCTGAAAGAAATTTCGTAAGGCAGTGGTATAAGGCCATATATTTTTGGGAGAGATTGTCAGGGTCTATGAAAGAAATTTCGTAAGGCAGAGGTTTAAGACCATATTTTAAGGAGAGTGTCGGGGTCTATGAAAGAAATTTCGTAAGGCAGAGGTATAAGGCCATACATTTTGGAAGAGCGTATCAGGGTCTCTGAAAGAAATTTCGTAAGGGTGTAGAACAAGGCCATATATTTTGGGAGAGGGTATCAAAGTCTTTTAGGTGGGTAATATGCCCAGTTAAGTACTGTCATGGTCTGTAGAAACCCAACCAGCCCATACCAACATGGAAAAGCAAAATGATTATGACTGTGATGATGATGATTTTATTATTTAATTAAGGGCAGTGGATTGGCAGTATCGGTAGAGGGTCGGACGCCATGCTTTGCAGCACAGAGTTACGGCCCTTTACGGTCTGAGTTCAAATCCCGCCGAGGTTAACTTTGCCTTTCATCCTTACGGGGTCGATAAAATAAAGTACCAGTAATGCACTGGGATAATTACTGGCCTTGTGCTAAAAGTAGAAACAATTATTTAATTAATAGTTTTTTTTTTTTTTTCTGTATATTTTTGTTTTGTCTTCGTTCTTTTACTTAGTAATATTTTTATTCTATGTATAATTCCAGCTGAAGAACTAAACGGTCAGTTATCTCAATGGCTTTCAAAAGTACAGGCAGTCCATTCTCCGGCTAGAGCTATCATTGCACCGTGAGTCAGTTTACTACACCATCAACAATACATATTGGTTTAGTAATATAGACCTCTTTACTAGTTAGTATAAATCTTGTGTACACAAGATATGTAGTTGGATACCAGGCAGACTAACAGAGAAGGTAGACTTTGTATGTGACTAATGAACAGGGCTAGTTAGTAGTAAGAACATCAACAAAATAATCTTTTTCTAATCTCAGGGAAGCTCTATAGAAGTAGTTGATAGTTTCTACTACCTAGGTGACCTAATTAGCAGTGGTGGAAGATGCTGATAGCCTAGTAGCTAGAACAGAGGTTCTCAAAATGGATGCTACAGTGCCCTGGGGGCGTTGAGAAGGTCCAGGGGATGTTGGGGCCTAAGGGGGCTGTGTGAGTGGGGGGTAGACATGATATAATAGTATATTAAATATCAAAGGATACATAGTAGATATATATAAATTAACGATTTTATTTATTATATATTATTTATAATTTACCTGTAGGAAGCTCTCTCTGGAAATAGGTTGGGGTGGGAGTGCTAAGTACTACTACTTTACACAGTACTACTACTTTACACAGTAGATTGGGGGCTTTTTACCATGGCACCAGTACTACCACTTTATACAGTGGGCTGTGTGCTTTTTACTATGGCGCCAGTACTACCACTTTATACAGTAGATTGGGGGCTTTTTACCATGGCATCAGTACTACCACTTTATGCTGTGTGCTTTTTACTATGGAACCAACACTATCACTTCACTGCATGCTCTGTATCATGGCAATGGTACTATCATGTTTCTGAGTGCTTTCTATTATAGAACCAGCACTACCACTTTACAGGGTGAACTGAGTGCATTTTATTATGAAGTATTCCATCAACTAGGGTCTCTAAACTGAAATCCCTCTCTTGGAAATGAATGGAGAAAGATATCAGCAATATATTTTAATTATGAGTTTTTTTTTTGCCCCCATTTCATGTTAATATTTTAACGAATATTTCACATGTATATATTGACATATTATTTCAGGATAATCGAATGTTTGTAATATTTGTGTTTTATTTGTGTTTATCCCAAAGACATGCTGGTTACGTTTACTGTGGAGCATGTGCAGCCCATGCCTACCGACAAATTGATCCTCAAAAAATGTAAGTAACAGCTTATAAACCTACTCAAGGTAATTCTCCTGAGGTTATATTGTGTTAATCACATATATATACCACCATTGTCACCATTGTTGTTGTTGTTGTTGTTATTGTTAGGGTGGTGGATTGGCAGTATCGGTAGAGTGTCGGACAACATGCTTGTGCCATAGAGTTACAGTCCTTCATGATCTTAGTTCAAATCCCACCGAGGTTAACTTTGCCTTTCATCCATACGGGGTCGATAAAATAAAGTACCAGTAATGTACTGGGGTCGATTTAATCGACTTTCCCCTCCCCCCATATTACTGGCCTTGTGCCTATATAAGAAACCATTATTATTATTATTATTGTTCTTTGAGTATCAGTCATTGATGTTAGTTAACTGGAAAGTTTGTTGAAATGAATATCAAGCCACTACCTGCAGCCTCAGATATTCAGGACGTATCGGAGGGTTCTTGCTGTTCCCAGCAAGCATGCCTTTTGAAGTGTTCCAAAAAGCGGGGCGGGGCCAATTTTCTTTAACCATCCCTGGAAACCTTTTGAGATAGTCCCTAGTGCACCTATGACAATCGGGACCACTTTGACTTCATGGCAGTTCCAAATCCTTTTTACCTCCCACTTTAAGTCCTGGTATCGGTTAATTTTCTCCTTCTCCTTCTCTTATTATTATTATTATGCTACAACAGGTTGTCGTTATTGATTAATTATTGATGTTTTATTACATCCACCCCGTTACTGTTCTTTACTTTCTACCTAGCCTCTTCTTAGTGATATAATCAATACCAAAACTACTAACCTCACTTATTAGTATATCTCTCATTTGAAGGAGCGTTTAGTATTATTATTGTTAGGGCGGTGGCTTAGCAGTATAGAGTTTCCGGCCAGCTTTACCTTTAGCAGTATAGAGTTTCCGGTCAGCTTTACCTTTGGCAGTATAGAGTTTCCAGTCAGCTTTACCTTTAGCAGTATAGAGTTTCCGGCCAGCTTTACCTTTCATCCTTTTGAGGGCAATAAAATAAGAAGGATCAACAATTGAAATTGATAACTCTATCTATCTATCTATCTATAGTCCATTGTCATGATCAAACCGCCACCCTCCTTCAAAAACGAAGGAGAGGCGGTTTTCCTTTGTGTGATAGCTATGGCGAAAGAGGTTGTATGGTGGACAAGGTTGAAAGGGCTGAGGTCAGACACCTTTCTCTCCGGCCAACAACTGATTCTTTTTTTCAAATACCACTTTGGAAGAAGAATCAGGATGGAGAGAGAGGTGCTGTACCCCAGCAAGTTTTATGAAAGGTGGGTGAAAGTGGCGAGAATGGCCCGAGTGAATGGGCCTTCTCTCTATATCAGCCTGTAGGTTGAGGAAAAAGAGGAGGAGAGGAAAGGAGTACAAGCTCTTCGTACTCCTGGAGATGAGGGTTGCACATTTTTTTTCGGAGGTATGTGTTACCCATATAAACTGTCTCCCTCTATTGGGGAAAATCGACTAACTTTTAAATTCCATCTGTGATAACATTTTACACGTTTTTATTGTATGTAAACTTCCCCCTTTGTATTTGTCCCCTTCTTTTGTGCCCCTGTGGCTAATAAAGAAATATATCTATCTATCTATATAGGAAAAGAGTCAGGACCCCAACAGCTGAGCTCCTGCTGTTTCGACAGTTAGATCCGAACCATGTTGAAACGGCTGGAGCTCAACCGTCGAGGTCCTGACTCTTTTCCTATTACGTACTCTACTACCCTAGGTATTGAGTACTCTGGTGCGTAATGGTCCACCTGGTATCTTACCACACCTTCTTTGTTATATATATATATATATGTATATATCTGTGTGTGTCTGTGAGTCCCGGGTTCAATCGGGAGTAACCACAGTAAGTAAGGTACTCAATACATTAGTAGAGGGTAAACATCATGTTTAAGCCCTTTCCTGATGATATCTTTTGAATGAAACATTTCTTGTTCTGTAGAAGCCATTTCTATATTAAACATATATATATATATTAGTTTTAATATAGATGAGATTTTACAGGACTAGAACTGTTTCATTCTTTAGAATGATGATTTCTAAAGAATGAAACAGTTCTAGTCCTGTAGAATCGCCTCTATATTAAAACTTTTATACTCTGCTATGTATTGAGTACCTTACTTACTGTGGTTACCTCCGATTCAACCCGGAATAACTTACCTATATATATATATATATAACAAACGAATTGTGGTAAGGAACCAGATCGACCATAACGCACCATAGTACTCAATACTTAGAGTAGTACAGTGGGAAATAGGAAAAAGTATGACCCTGACGGCAGAGCTCAAGCCGTTTCGACGGCTATTTCCAGAAATAGCCGTCGAAACGGCTTGAGCTCTGCCGTCGGGGTCATACTTTTTCCTATATATATATATACATACACACACACACAGTGTATTGTCATAAAGAATATGAGACAGAAAGTTGTTAGACCACCAGAGATAGTCACAGAAGGGTTAAGATGGCAGCATATATTTTAAGAATATGTCTGTTGATTGTAACTGTGTTATTTTTCTTTCTGTTTCAGTAAAAGAATATTTATCCTAGGTCCTGCTCATCATGTCCGTCTTTATGGTTGTGCTCTGTCATCAATGGAGAAGTATCAGACACCTTTTTATGATCTTACTATTGACAGTAAAGGTAATTTTAGTTTTCACTGCTTTCACACAAGCTTCATCTTCTATCTAACAGATCTGAGCTACATGAGGCCGACTAGATAATGTGGTTGGCCTCTATTACTTTTTCACTGACTGACTTCCACCACTGGTCAGTCACATAACAAAGAATAACTCCTAAGAACATGTCTCCCTAATTACTCTTCCTTTGATAAAGAGGTTTTAATCTCGAAATATTATGAAATATGGGCTAAAAAACTATCGTTTGTTTTGTCATTCTTAATCTACACTAGTTCCACCATTACATTTCCTATTTGTACTGTAACTACTTTCCAAATTCATTCTTGTTTTTATTGAAAAGAAACCGGCTGTTTTGTTAATATCTTGTGGTTAATCAAACTTCTCTCTTTTCCAGTGTACAAAGAGCTCATGGCTACAGGTCATCTAGAGCAAATGTCGCGAGAGACTGATGAACAAGAACATAGTATAGAAATGCATCTACCATATATAGCTAAAGTAATGGAGAGGTAAATTACTATATTCCTTTTCATTGTTGTTTTGTAATGACAAGGCTGGCCCTTTGAATTACCGGTGCAGTCTATCTGATGAGTTTTCAAAAATGTCTGCGTATCCAGTTTTACTCACATGACATGGGTTGACCCAACGCTATGATAAATGCCACTGACTAAGCTACATTTTTTTATGTCCTCTCTTTTTGTTTCTACAAGAAAATAAATGTAAAATAAATCCAATTATTATTATTTTTTTGTCATTTCAGTAAAAAAGGACAATTTACGATAGTTCCAATTCTTGTAGGTTCATTACAAGGAGATAAAGAAAAAATTTATGGGAAATTATTGGGGGAATATCTAACTAACCCGGAAAATGTGTTTGTGGTATCTTCTGATTTTTGTCACTGGGGTAAGTCGCTTTTTTGTTTTTCTTTTAATGTATTGTCTCTTAACATCCTGTAATGATTCAGCAGAAAATATCTAAAAATAAGTTTGTCAATTCAAATGTTTATAGTATCTTTATTAGTAGACAAATCATTGTGGAAAATTGCAGCATTTGGATAACGACTTAATTTTTTTTCATGTGATCCAGTCATAGAACTGTTTTGTGCTTTCTCAGGAAAATTATAATTTGTATTTTGAAAATAAATTTTAATTTATCTACACACAATAAACTAATGAAGGGTAAAAATATTAGTTTATTTTATTTAAATTTTTTTTTTTTCAGGTCGTCGTTTTAATTTTACATATAATGATGAGTCATGTGGTGAAATATGGCAGTCTATTGAATCTCTGGATAGAATGGTGGGTTTTTTTCATTTCTCATATTCCTCATTTCATCATCATCATTTTACGTCCGTTTTTCCCTGCTTGCAAGGGTGGGACGGGTCCTATTCAGCACAGCATCTCTCCACTTATCACAGTCCTTCGTCATCTCCACTGTGAGCTTCAGCGATCTGAGGTCTGCTCTCACCACCTCCGCCCATGTTTTACATGGTCTACCTCTTCCTTCAACTGGCATTTCTTGGCACTTCTTTACTCAGCGGTCATCCTCCATTCGCATCACATGTCCATACCATCTCAGTCTCCTCTCTCACACACTACAACTTATCCCTCTTAAACACAGTTTCTCTCTCAATACATCCATGCTCGGTCGTTTACGCACATTGACATTTATTCTTCATATCCAATACTGTTCTTGTAATCTTATTATGAATTTCACATTTGTGTGTGGAGAGGTGGGGAGGGTGTATTGTTTCATATGAAACATCTTGCAGACATCGTCTCCTGCTCAGGTCCAGTTCTCTACTCTGTTTCTCTTATTCCACTAATATTCTTTAACTCCTTTATTACCATATTTCTAAGGAAAGACTACATATGATTTCCAATTCATTTTGAAAATAATGAGAGAATTTGGAAGCATTTA
>OZ024754.1:3235245-3262745 GCA_964016885.1 Eledone cirrhosa | reverse complement strand
CCCCAAATAAGTTCTGAATCTCTGGTTGCAGGTAGCAACTTGATGTTCATTAGGGCAAATTTTCCGGTTAAATAACATCTACAACTGAGATATCAAAGTAATAATAATGATGGTTTCTAATAAGAAATGGGAAAATTATCCAAATATATAAAGATCTGCAAATAGGAACAACCCAATTGTAGGAGCTAGAAACAACAACAGACCCAGTATTAATAATAAAAGTAATACCTGTAGTGAGAGGGGCATTAGGATTAATCCCATTGAAACTTCAAGGTACTGCATTCATATTTTATAGAGTATTTTTGAATACATTAGAAACAATGTAACCAAGATTAAAACCCAAAGTATATAGAGCTACACCTTAGTACAGGTGAAACAAGTAATGAAAGTGACACTGGCAGTAACGGTAGGGGGTCGGATGCCATGCTTTGCAGTATAGAGTTACAGCCCTTTATGGTCCGAGTTCAAATCCCGCCGAGGTTAACTTTGTGTTTCATCCTTACGGGGTCGATAACATAAAGTACCAGTAATGCGCTGGATTAATTGCTGGCCTTGTGCCAAAAGTAGAAACAATTATTTTGGGAAAGGGCAGTGTATTGGCAGTAATTGATAGAGCGTCGAACACCATGCTTTGCAGCATAGAGTTATGACCCTTTACGTTCTGGGTTCAAATTCCGCCAAGGTTAGCTTTGTCTTTCATCCTTATGAGGTCGATAAAATAAAGTACCAGTCACGCACTGGGGGTCGATTTAATTGACTTTCCCCTCCCCACAAAACTGTTGGCTTTGTGTCTATATAAGAAACCCTTATTTTGGGAAAGTCATTATGATGTAAATTAGACATACAAAGGTGAAAACTAGAGTAGATTAAGGTAAGAAAAACTGAACAAAGTATCAATTTACCTATTTGTTTTATATTTCATAATGTTTTGAGGTTTTTTAAAAGATGAGGAATGGGTTGTGGCATTGAAGAGTGTTGAAAAATGGGTCCTAACTTTGAAATATGAAATATCTGGTCATTAAGTATGAAATCTGTGATTTCGATTTGAAAGTTTAGTTTATCGGACATTTCACATTTCATACTTAATGCCTTAATATAAAGTAAAAATGTGGTGTTTAATTTTTGTTATACTTTACTCAAGTTTTTTTCCACTCTTGGACTATTTAAGTTGTATTTGACTACCCCCCCCCCCCCTCATAAAACATCATAACCATTTATTTCACAGTGCTTCATCATCATCATCATCATCATACGTCTATCTTCCACACTAGCAAAGGTCTATTAAATTATTTTATCGACCCCCCCCCCCCCCCCCAATAGGGTAAAAGTAAAAGGATAAAGTTAACCTAAGTGGGATTTGAACTCAGAAATACTAATAATGGTAATAATAATTTCTAGTATAGGCACAAGGCCAGTAATTTTGGGGGAGGGGAAAGTCGATTAAATCGACCCTAGTGCGTGACTGGTACTTTACTTTTATTGACCCCCGTAAAGCAAAGTTAACCTCAGCGGGATTTGAACTCAGACCGTAAAGGGCAGTAACTCTATGCTGCAAAGCATGTTGTCCGACACTCTACTGATACTCCCAAATCTACTGCCCTACATGGTGATAATAATAATAATAGTAATGGTAATGGTAATAATTCACTGGATTCAGTTTCTTCCAGGAATAAATGTACACCTAAAAAGTATTTAATAGTTTTTTGACAATGATCCCAAGTTCTTTTTTTTTCTCAATTTTGGTTTTAAAATTTGACTCCATTTTTTAATTTCACAGGAATTCCATTTGTTATGTTTCTTTTTTTAATGTTTTTTTTCTCTGCGAGACAGCTTTTCTCAGGTAGTTTACCTGTTTACCTGTCCAATGCAATTGTTGCATTTTAAACTTGTTTTTTTTTTTTTGTTTTTTTTGTTGGTCTCATTAATGAGCTTAAAATTGCTGATTTCTTTTAGTATCCAATATGTAATTCCATTAAATAAAGATTTCTTTTTTTTTTTAACTAGAAATTGTTGTCGACTCAATATTCAGTTTTTATTAGAAAAAAAAAATCATTGTACTGTTGCCATGACAATGGACCTGGTCCTCCGTGTAAGGTGGTCGTACATGTTGTCATGACAACATGTACCCAGTCCTCCCTGTGAGGTGGTCGTACTGTTGTCATGACAAAAATGACAACAGAAGGCCAGACTGTAAGATATGTTGTAAATTTTAATTCTGTGAAATCACTCTACATATTTCAATGGACCAGCTCCATCATCCAGGCAGGGCGGACTCATCTGGTAACTGGGACAGAATTACAAAACAGGATTATGTAGAACCCCAACTTATCATGAAAGATAGGGAAAGGAAATTGAAAAAGGAAAATTTGACTTGGGAACTAGTTGTGCATGTGAAAAAGCAGGCATAAACGATAAATACAAGCATCTAATCTTTTCAGCCATTCCATGGAAATACAATTTCGTTATATAGGGTGTATCAAAACGAATCATCCGATTTCAAGTCAATATTTGTTTAAAAAGCCTTTTGAAATCGGATAACTCATTGAGACAACCTGTATATCTTAGGTTCAATCGGAGGTAACCAGAGTAAGTAAGGTACTCAATACATAAATTATATAATGTTTAATATAGAAATGGCTTCTACAGAACTAGAACTGTTTCATTCGATGGAAATGATTTCCTTCTAACGAAACAGTTCTAGTCCTGTAGAAGCCATTTCTATATTAATCATTATATATATGTATATATGAAGTCAGTCTGAATCCCAGAGGCTCTTAAACCCAGTGCATATCTCAGTTTCAATGGTCAGTCGATCAGAGTACAACCACCTGCTGGTACTCATTTTCAGCTGAGTATAAAGCAACGTAAAATGAAGAGTTTTGCTCAAGGACATAACACATACACACACATAGTTGAATGGCCTTCATATAACGTAAAGGAGACCTCGATGTGTAAATATAGAGCTAAATATTTATTTCTCCATGAGATGAATGAGAGTTTAATATTGTCAGTTTCATTGAGGACTTCAGTAGCCCCAGAAGCTAAAAAAGATTTCAGTCAAAACCATGACATGGTTTGCCGTCAACATTCGGTTCATGCTCTCGTATTGACAAGGTAGAAGAAATTCTAAATTTCACAAGGGAGTTAAATTGGTTTGGTTAAAAATAGTAGTTGTGTACCTTGAAATAGTGTTTGTGTGTGTGTGTGTATATATATATATATATATATATATATATATAATGTGTGTGTGTATATAATATGTATGTATGTTTGGGTGTATAAACGGGAGTTTTTAGGTAATTTCCCTAATAAAGTAGGGTTCCCTTTCGAAGCAATGTTTTACAGCTGGATGCCTTTCATGGCGTTAATACTTTCGTGCCCCTTACAACACAACGAAACCACATATATTTATATAGAGATAGATGGATAGATACATGTAGATGGATGTTCGGTGAAGATGTGCTAGGAGCTGTAAATGAAAGAAAGATACAAAAGGTAAAGGTGGTGACAGCGGATCTCGAGATGATGAAACCTTGCGAAAGATATAGCAAAACATTGAGACAAGAGGTGGAAGAATTTGTAGGAGAGGAATCGTCTAACCCATGCAAGCATGAAAAAACGGATGTAATGATGATGATGGTGGCAAAAAAGAAAAACAACAACATATATTAGATGTGTGAGTAAGACCTGTATACAGAGAAAAAACTATGTTACCAAAATAGTTTATAAGGGATCTTGTTCGGTTAACACCGGTGGAAAAGTTCATATAATCCCACTTCGGACAATAAATTGCTTCAAACCGACGGTAAAATAAAAGTAAATTAAAATACAAGAAATTAAGTTTGTTGTTTTTTAGAAATAGTATAAGTGGCAAACTCTTTCGTAATTTATATTTGGAAAGACAATTTTTATTTTAGCCTCAAAAGAAATGTTATATCAGATCATAAGGGGCAACATAATTAGATAAGAGGAAAATCAATATATAATTTTTTAATATTTCATATTTCATATTTCTAATTATTAAACGCACACATATATATATTTATGCTCATGTAAAAAATATATTATTAAATTTTACCCTATAACTAAGCTAAACCATTTAACAGAGATCAAACGACGTTAAATATTTTTAATAGATATATTGTTGATGTTTTAAGCGACCTTCCTGTCATAGTGAAAATGTCTGACATCGAAGAGAACTTACGTGAGTTAGTTGAATTACAGAATGACTACAATGCTACACTGCACGATATTCAACTTTTGGTGAGAGATATTGAAAGACTACAGAAGGTGACATTTTTTACGTTTTTCCTTTGGATCATTTCTTTTAGATTTTCCACGAAAAACCCTCCAGTCGGCTAGACGGTTTATTCAGTAAACATTGTCAATAGTTAATACGAAATGTACATTTCATTCAGAGTTATAGAAATAAATAACATTATAAATTGCTTACAATTCTTTCTGGATGAAAGTATAAACACATATAATAAATACAATCAGTTATTACTAGGAACTCCACAAATCTAATGAACCAAAATAATTAGTTGAATGGAAATATAACAAGCATTTTTCTTTAACGTTGTCGTTATTGTTATTATTTTTCTAACTTACTAGCCATAACTGTAAATATCTATTTCAATAGAATGCAAACAAATAAACAGAATTTATATATATATATATATATATATATATAACAAACAAACAAACAAACAAAGTGTGGTAAGGAACCAGGTGGACCATAACGCACCAGAGTACTCGATACTTAGGGTAGTAGGTTTGTTCGGATCTAGCTGTCGAAACAGCCGGAGCTCAGTCGTCGGAGTTCTGACTCTTTTTCCTATATATATGTAAAAGTTCTATTTAAATTGTTGGGATACAACAAGCAAATATTTTTATAACTGATATAAAGCACTCAACAATATATATATATATATAAAGAAGAAATATATGAGGAAAGACACACATTCAATCACACACAACCACAAGGGGCGCTGAGGTTTCCTTCTAATAGTTGTTGAAGCAAGCCACACACTCGCAGTATTGCCAAGGATGATAGCGATACTACGATGCTGGAGTAACCAAGCACCGTCTCTGCTGGTATCATCTGTTACATCAGTAAGGTGAACTGCTAACGATGACAACTTCCTGGTCAGTGCACCCTACCTCCGCTCCCCATGTGTCTCGAACTCCACAGGCTGAAAAAAAGAAACAAAAAAGAAGTTTAATAATAATTCCTGATATTTTAGAATGTTTGTTCCGTTCAGTTACGGATGCAGTAACTCTCACATTTGCCGGAGCATCTCGGATGTGGGAAGGAGCAAAAGAGTCGCTAACTAGTTAGCTTAATGGAGATAACACTTTTTATTACCGTTGTCTTTATTATTTTTATTAAGGGTAGGCAGAATTGATAGAGCGCCGGACAGCATGCTTTGCAGCATAGAGTTATGGTTCTTTACGCTGTCAGTTCAAATAACGCCTAGCTTAGCTTCACCTTTCATCTTTACGTGGTCGATAAAATAAAGTACCAGTAATGAACTGGCGTCGATTTAATTGACTTTCCCTTTCTCTAAAAATTGTTGCCCTTGTGCCTAAATCAGAAAACATTATTTTGGCGTAGGACAATATGTTTGCAGTATATAGCTACGGTCCTTTATGTTCTGAGTTCAAATCCCGCCTAGGTTAGCTTTACTTTTCATCCTTGCCTGATATTATTTACAGGAAAATGAGAGTTTGGCTGTACAGCAAGAATGTTCTGAAACTTTCAACTGGTCGCCATTAAAAGAGACTTTAAGGATTGTACTGGAAATAGATAAGAATCCAGAACTCGAAGAAGGTACATGGTTTTTTTTTTTTATATTTTCCTTTTTATCTTTCTTATCTTTTGCCAAGTTCCTGCAATAACATAGCTACAATATTCCAAAAGGTACATCTATGTTCGACTAGTTTAGAGCTTTACAGAGTTGTCCTTTAACTGGGATCATCATCGTTTAACATCCATTTTCCACGCTAGCATGGGTTAGACAGGTTGTCCCATTTGAGGCAAGTTGGGTCAGGTGACTGTGTCTTGCTCATATAGGACTGTTACTGGCTAGGTTTCTATGGCTGGATGTCCTTCCTAATGCCAACCACATCACAGTGTGTACTGGGTGCATTGTGTCGTGACACCTACACAACCACTTTACTGTGTCTGCTGGGTGCTTTATGTCCTAACACCTACACAACCACTTTACTGTGTCTGCTGGGTGCTTTATGTCCTGACACCTACACAACCACTTTACAGTGTCTGCTGGGTGCTTTATGTCCTGACACCTACACAACCACTTTACTGTGTCTGCTGGGTGCTTTATGTCCTGACACCTACACAACCACTTTACTGTGTCTGCTGGGTGCTTTGTGTCGTGACACCTACACAACCACTTTACAGTGTCTGCTGGGTGCTTTATGTCCTGACACCTACACAACCACTTTACAGTGTCTGCTGGGTGCTTTATGTCCTGACACCTACACAACCACTTTACTGTGTCTGCTGGGTGCTTTATGTCCTGACACCTACACAACCACATCACAGTGTGTACTGGGTGCTTTATGTCCTGACACCTACACAACCACTTTACAGTGTCTGCTGGGTGCTTTATGTCCTGACACCTACACAACCACATCACAGTGTGTACTGGGTGCTTTATGTCCTGACACCTACACAACCACATCACAGTGTGTACTGGGTGATTTATGTCGTGTCACATACACAAACTCCTTGTTGAACCTAATGTTGTTTAGATAGATTTCAACTATGATAGAGATCATCATCATCATTATCATCATTGCTGGTTAATGTCTATTTTCCATGCTTTTATTGGTTAGATGGGTTGTCATGTACTGATGTTAGACAGGCCAGGTGACCTTATCTTGCTCATACTCTGTTTATGGCTTGGTCTCTGTTAGACAGGCCAGGTGACCATGTCTTGCTCGTTCTCTCTGTTCACAGCTTGGTCTCTGTGGCTTACTATTGCAGCAACTATTGTCAAGGATCTTACAGGGTCTACCTTGATATTAATCCACTGGAAGTCATTGTGAATTTGTGGCAGATTCACCTTACTGCCAGTATCAGGGGTAGGGTGTGTGGAATATCTTGCTTTAGCATATGATGTGTGTGTGTGTTGGACTTGCATTGGTTCTGATGCCAAATGTTCCAGTTGATTCAATCAACAGAACAGCTTTCATGCCAGGATGTAAGATTTTTTTTAGATAAATATACGAGGGTTGGCTGAAGAGTTCGTAGGCTGACCAAGATACTCTCATGGAATGACCAAATGAGATTTATTTTTCAACATAGTCCCTGGAATGAAACAATGCAGTTATTAATACGAAGAGTTGAAATTAATGCATCACTCCTTCATCGGGTGACCAAGATACTCTCATGGAATGACCAAATGAGATTTATTTTTTAACATAGTCCCTGGAAATTTTGGCAGTTCCTCGGTAGTAGATCCTCTTATAGTTTGGTCGTGGCCTATGTTCTTCATTACATGATAAAGGGCTCGACTGTAATAGGAGCTGTATTTCATCTACGCTAGGATGTCCCCTACAACATTCAAGGGTCATCTGCTATTGATATAACACCATAATAGCAGGCTGTCCCCGAATCGAATTTTGTTGCAAATTTTTAAAAATATCTTTTTCTATTCTTACAGATGTTTTGCAAGTGTTGAGTCAGAAACTGTCCTCACTGCGAATGGATCTGTCAGCTTTAAGAAGTGCTGATCACTAACACTTACCATCTCTCTCATGTCTTCAACTGTTGATTATTTTGTTGTTAGTTTGATCTGTCAGCTTTAACCTTTTAGCATTTACATTACTCTATATTTACCATTGTATTTTCACAGTAGACACTTTATCTCACATAATATCGAATCTACAAGATTTGATATTATGTATTTTGAGAACAATACCTTAACATAAGTATGAGCAGCCAGTTATGGCCGGTTTGACCAGAAAGAGGTGAGAGAATTCTGGCCAAGATATGGCCAGTTTAAATGCTAAAGGGTTAAGAAGTGCTGATCACTAACAACTACCATGTCCCTCATGTCTTCAACTGTTAATTTATTTTGTTGTTAGTATTTCCATTTGATCACATTTCTTTACTACCCTGCCAACCCACATATTTTGGTGGGTTTCTTTCTACTGAACTGGTTGTGATATTTTTATTATGAAGACTTACCAAACAACCATGATACAGAGCTTGAAAATGAAGTATCATCCTAGATAGAAGTCTGTTTTACAACATACAGCAGTCTCATATAGGTTTAGTCTATTACAAGACATTCTCTAGTCAAGAAATGGTAATATTATTAAAGCTAACTATATAATGGCCACATATATTTAGTTGTTCTCTTAATCTCAAAATAATTTTTGAGATTTTGTTTTCTTGCCTCATGAAAAACCATTTATTATATTTATCTAGATGTAATTAAAGGGTTATGGATGTAGTATGGCCTAATGGTTAGGAAGTTTGCTTTGCAAGTGTAAGGTTGTAAGTTGAAACCCGCTGTGTGACATCTTGGGCAAGTGTTATTTACCTTAGCTGTCCAATCAACCCAAACACTGTGAGAAGAACTGCTAGCAAGGGTTAGACAGGTTGTTACTGACCAAATCAATACATAATTGAAGCCAATGATCTCTTAGATGGGCCAGGAGCCACATCTCACTTATATACCTTCCTTCACTTTACAGAGTGTACTGGGTGCATTTTATTGTAGCACCAGCACTAGGAGAGGTCAAAATGTCATTAACATGACAGAAGAATTCTCGCTACACTTTGTTTGACAATTTTTCTACAGCTGGATACTCTTCCTATCACCAACCACTTTACAGAGTGTACTGGGTGTATTTAATCATGATACCAGCTTTAAAAAGGCCACCCTTATCTTTGACAAAACTAAAGAGTTCTCTCTGCTTTTTGTTTGGCAAGTTTTCTATGTCTGGATGACCTTCCTTTCACCATTTCCAAATCAATACAAGAATTTAGAATGTTTTACTTTGTTTGTTATTGAGAATTAGTGTGACATTATTATTAAGGCACCACAGCATTCTATGAAACATTTCCCATCATCATCATCATCATCATCATCATCATCATCATCACTGTCATTTTACACCCACTTTTCCATGCTGGCATGGGTTTGATGGGTCATTACAGACCATGACATTACTTAAGTTAGTGCCACTCTCCTCTTAGATAGGCCATGGGGGACCATGTCTTGTTCAAATATGTTCCTTTTTAGGCATAGCTTCTACAGCTTGGTGACCCTTTTTTTAGTGCTAGCCTCTTTACAGAGAGTACTGGGTGCATTCTATTAATCCACCAGCATTAGGGGAGCTTGTCATGTCCTTGACATAACTAAAGACCCCCACTTTTCATCATAGTTTCTATGGCTGGATGCTCTTCCTAACTTCAACCACTTTATTTCTGTGGCTTAATGACTAGTTCCATTGGTTTAACAGATTATTGTAGTCTATTTTAATGGCTTAATATTAAATATAACAGGTTATTAGATTGACCTATGAAATGTAGTTGTTTATTATGGTGTTTAGTTATTTCAAAGAGAAGAGTTTAGATGTGTTTATTATGGTGTTTAGGTGTGGGAAAGAGGTGCATTTAGGTTGGTGGTAAGTTGTGTTTAGGTTGGTGTTTAGATGTGTGAAAGAGGTGCATTTAGGTTGATGTTTAGTTGTGTGAAAGAGGTGCATTTAGGTTGGTGTTTAGGTTGGTGTTTGGTTGTGTGAAAGAGGAGTATTTAGGTTGGTGTTTGGTTGTGTGAAAGAGGAGTATTTAGGTTGGTGTTTGGTTGTGTGAAAGAGGAATATGTAGAATGATAAAAACAGAGTTTATTTATATTTAATCTTGTCTGCTATATTCTTTTCAATAAGCTGTTATATCTGTTTTTATCATCTCAAGTCCTCTCATCTTTGTCATCTAATATCTTGTCTTGTCATCTCACATCTTCTCATCTTTGTCATCTAGTATATTCTCATCGTTGTCATTTATCATTTTGTTTTTGTCATCTCACATCCTCTCATCTTTGTCACCTCACATCTTTTCATCTTTGTCATCTAATGACATCGTTACTACTACTACTATTACTGCCACTACTACTACTACTACCACTACTACTATTACTACTATCACCGCCAACAATTATTACATAACACAATTAGAGTTATCTCCCTTACATTAGAGAGTCTATTCCTATTTTTTTGGTACTTTTTTTTTTTTTTTTGAGAATCTCTTTTTATTGCTGTCTTCATAATACAATATTAATAAATCAATTTTAAACGGAAATCATAGCATAAAATATATTTCCTGTGGGACCCACATGTTTGAAATACTCTGTAGTTCAGATAAATCTATCAATTTTTTTTTTCTTCTTTAAACTCATCTATCAAAGAATTTGTTTTCAATGTTCTTTACTGTTTGGTGAATATTATGTTTGTAAAGTTGAAACTTGGTTGTGATTTAAAATATTTTCCCCGATGAAACGTTTGTATTGAACCTGTTAAAACAATGTAGTTGTATAGAATAAATAAAATTGTATATAGTCTACAAGTAGTCTGTGGATCTTTCTCTCGTACTCTATGTGTATGTATGTCTGTATGTGTGTAGGGCCGGATTTAATGGGGGCAAAGGGGACCACCAGTGCCAGCCGTAGAAATTTATTTGTGCCCTCAGCTGGGTTTTTTTTACTTTTAGGATGGTTAGAATGTTTGAATTTAATACTTGTATGTGTAACTTTTCAACTCCAATAACTTGCACCAAAGTAAATTTGATATATAAAATTGGGCGGGAGGGGGAGTTCTATGTATTCTAATGTTTTGTGTATGAACCCCTCCCTCCTCTCCTCCCCCAAACCTGAGGTGCCCTGGCCCCCACAATGTCTAAATCCAATCCTATGTATGTGTGTACTATAAAGGGTTTAAAGTCGAGATAATCCACTCTCTCTCAAAGAAAACAAACAAAATTAACAAAAAAATAAGAACACAAACAACTCTATTTGTTAAAATAAATTCTTTATTCAATTTTTTATTTAATCTGAGACAATATTTTAGAAAATAAAAGGAATTCACACAAAGTTGATCATGAAATAATTTAGCATTGAATCTTTTGTTAAACATGTTAATTATTGCATTGTAAGGGGTTAGTTTCCCCAACCATATAACCTGCTTTTTTATTGAGAATAGGGAGATGGTGGCCTGTTAGAGAAGGTGGAGTAGCATTGGGGTTGTGTCACCGTTGAAGACTTTGTTTGTCTCCATGTGATGTAGGGCAAGTTATTCTGTCCATCACCATTTTCAGTAACCCTTAGAACTGGGGACTTGGTTTGAGTTCTTGGAATACAGTATATGGTGTTAAAGGTTACTTGGAACAGAGTGTATTCTGTTAGAGGTAACAAGGATTACTTGGAGTACAGTGTACTCTGTTAGAGGTAACAAGGATTACTTGGAATACAGTGTACTTTGTTGTAGGTAACAAAGGTTACTTGGAATAGAGTGTACTTTATTAAAGGTGATGGATTAGTAGGAGTACACTGTACTTTATTAAAGGTGACAAGGATTATTTGGAGTACAATGTACTTTGTTCAAAGTGACAAAGATTACTTGGAATACAGTGTACTCTGTTAAGGCAAAAAAAAAGTACTTGGAACAGAGTGTACTTTATTAAAGGTGAAAAAGATTTTAAAGGGAAGGTTTTATTGAAAATTTCTTTGTATTGAACCAGAAGACATGGCCGAGAGGAAAAATGCTGAACCATTTAAACATTAAGATAAAAACTTTAAAGATTAAAAAATGAAATCTGTGTGAAATTATGTTGAAGCTGATGTAAATTCTAATGAATATAAAATATAAATTCAACCTGTGAAAGATTCACTGTATACACATACACACAGACACACATAAACACAAACACACATACACGGACTCACATACAGACACAGACATACAGATGCACACACACACTCACAGAGACACAGACACACACAAACAGACTCACATAGACACAGACACACACAGACATACACACACACACAGACTCACATACAGACACAGACATACAGATGCACACACAGACTCAGACACACATATATATATATATATAAATACATACATATATATATATATATATATATATATGTAGGAGGTGAGTTTTATTGTAGTACAATAAAGCAATGCAGATATCGGATAAGAAGCACTCTACAGTTTGTTCTTATATATTATATATATACATATATCGGGATGGATTCCGTAAGAAACTAGTTAGACCATTACTCACCAGAGTACTCGATACTTAGGGTAGTAGAGTATGGTTATAAGAATCCCATTGGGATCCTCACTCATTCATATATATATAATATATATGATATATATATAAAATATATATAATATATATATGATATATATAATATATATATAATGTATATATAATATATATATATATATATATATAATATATATATATATATATAATATATATATATATATATAGATATATATATATATATATATATGATTTTCAGTGAAAGAAGCAGCAAAGCAAAGCTTCCAGGCAAGACCGAAGTCTGTTATGGAGTGGGAGTGGATTATCAAGTTTCCCTGATAGTTTCATTTTAAATTATAAAGAATCTGCCTGGAATCTTGGCAGCTTGATTCTAAGATCATTCAATTTATTGTTTGTCTATTTGTTTGATTTTTAGATCTGATAGAATACCGACATCAGTAAAAGACAGACTAGTATGGTGACTGTATTGTGGAGTAGATTTGGTTGTTTGTTGTGCGACTGGTATTCTCTCTCCACAAGCTGAAATGATAAAGAAGTATTGTTTTATATTATATTTAGGACAGTATCGGTAGAGCGTCAGACAACATGCTGTATGGCATAGGGTTACGGCCCTTTATGATGTGTTTATTTTCTAGGATGATAAAATGTGTATGTGTTGGACCTCAGTCGATTCTGACGATGAGTGTTCCAGTTGATTTGATCTATGGAACAGCCTGTTCATGAAATAAACACGTAAGTGGCTGAGCATTCCACAGACGTGTACCCATAATGTAATTCTCAGGGAAATTCAACATTATACAGGCCATAACAAGGCTGCTTGAGCAGACTAGAAGAACATGAAATCAAATGACTTGTTCAAGGACACAATGCGCCTCCAGGAATTGAACTTACAGTGTTATGATCGAGAACTGAATACCCTAACCACTAAGCTATGCCTTCAAAGATAATAAAATATTATCAGATGATATACAAACCTGGCAGGTTGTGGTGATATTTACAGAATCTCGAATGATGGTCAACGAACATTTCCCTATTTGGTTCTTGGCATCAACCACATGAATTGTGTCGGTTGTCACACAGCATTTGTTACTGAAACATTAATTTGGTAAATTATTAATTTTGAGAATCATTCAGGACTTTATATAAATTATTTAAGCATTTATTGAATAAATAAAGGTAACACTTTTTAGGAAAAATTATTGATTTCTAATCTAGGCGCAAGGCCAGAAAATTTGGGGGAAGGGCAAAGTTGATTAAATCAACCCCAGTACTCAACTGGTACTTTATTTAATCGACACTGGGAGAATGAAAGGAAAAGTTGAGGCCAGTGGATTTGAAATCAGGACATAACTGGCACAACTGGCTGCTCATAATTATGTTAAGGTATTGCTGTCAAAATAAATGATGCCAAAATCTCGTAGATTCGATATTATGTGTGACAGTTATGAGAAACAGTGTTTACCATGAAAATACAATAGTATATATATAGAGTAATGCAAATGCTAAAGGGTTAAGTCCTATATAAATTTTTTGATATCAAATATATAAATAATTTCACTACTTACCTTATTTCTGCTTCATAAACAAAGGCAGTATCTGTTAGATGTTCATTGGCTACAATAGCAGAAGACATTGATGACGTCACATTTACAATTGGTGCTGGATTACTGCCAGCCACAACTTTAATAATGGTCGACCAATGCCGTCTGCAACAATTAGAGTCCTTGTGACTGTCTACACATCTTCTTGTGTTTCTACTATTTGTATATACATTACATACAAGGGGAACTTTCTTGGGTGGAAGTTTCTGGAGAAAAAATATAAGAAAAATTTTTAAAAAAGTAACAAAAACAAATAAAACTGAAGATTCCCAGTTTTTATGGAAACAATTCTATTTTAAACTATTTAAAAAGAAAAAAGTTAAAAGAACCATAAATCTCAATCTGAATACCCTAACTATTAACACATGTCTTCACAGATAATAAAATATTATCAGATAATGATACAAACCTCACAGGTTGTGGTGATATCTGTGGAATCTCGAATGATGGTCAACGTACAGTTCCCTGTTTGGTTCTTGGCATCAACAACATGAATTGTGTCGGTTGTCACGCAGCACTTGTTACTGAAACATTAATTTGGTAAATTATTGATTTTGAAAAATTATTTCTTTATCTTATTTATCATGTAAAAAATATATTAAGTAGCTAGCGTTGGTTTTGAAGACAACGAGTGGAGTTTGAAATTTAGTAGAAATAAAAGCTTTTGCTGTATTTTTAACTAAAGAAATTTAGCCTGATAGTGGGATTAAAACCCCAATGGAAAAGCATGTACGTTAGTACCCATCCTTTCTCATTTTTAGAGCATTTTAAACCCCACTATCCGGCTAAATTTAGAGGGTTTTAAACCCCACTATCAGGCTAAATTTCTTTAGTTAAAAATACGGCAAAAGCTTCTATTACTACTAAATTTCAAACTCCACTCGTTGTCTTCAAAACAAACGCTAGCTACTTAATATCACTTGAGTCCTATAAAAATTGTGATATCAAATATATAAATTATTTCACTATTTACCTTATTTCTGCTTCATAAACAAAGGCAGTATCTGTTAGATATTCATTGGCTACAATAGCAGAAGACATTGATGATGTCACATTTACTATTGGTGCTGGATTACTGCCAGCCACAACTCTAAGAATGGCTGACCAATATCGTCTGCAACAGTTAAAGTCCTTGTGGCTGTCAACACATCTTCTCGTGCTTCTCTGATCTATATATACATTACATACAAGGGGAACTTTCTTGGGTGGAAGTTTCTGGAGAAAAAAAAGAAGGAAAATAAATTAAAAAAATAATAAAACTAATATTCCCAGTTTAAAGGAAACAATTCTATTTTAAATTATTTAAAAAGAAAAAGTTAAAAGAACCAAAAATGAGCAGTTGCTTAAAATAATATAATTTTCACAGACACATGCTCACACTCTCACACATACACAATCACACACACATATACACACCCACACACTCACACATACAGTATTAAAGAAAAGAAATGATAAAGGGAGGGTGTAATAAAGAATGAGGATGAGGAAAGCTTCACACTCAATCACACACCACAATAAATGGTGCTGGAAATTCATTCTGATAAGTTTTGCAGAATTGCTGTGGATGATAGCGTGGCTAAGGTGCTGGAATAGCCAAGCACCTTCATGGGTATCACCGGATACATTGGTCAGGTGAACTGCTAACAATAACAAGAACCTCATTGCCAGCAGCCCAGCTTCTTCAAACATCTCGAACACCCTCTATAAACTAAATGTTTCGTTCTTCCTCCTCTCTTCCCAAGAAAGTGTATATCGAGGAATTAACCAATAGGAACTTAATATTTAAATTTTGTTTTTATATTGAAATTATTTTCAAATCTACTTTTGTAGAGTCCTTGTCTCAATCTCCATCTGAATACCCTAACTATTAAGCCATGTCTTCACAGATAATAAACTATTATCAGATAATGATACAAACCTTACAGGTTGTGGTGATATTTGTGGAATCTGGAATAATGGACAACATACATTTCCCTGTTTGGTTCTTGGCATCAACAACATGAATTGTGTCAGTTGTCACACAGCACTTGTTACTGAAACATTAATTTGGTAAATTATTGATTTTGAGAAATCATTTCTTTATCTTATTTATCATGTAAAAAATATATTAAGTAGCTAGCATTTGTTTTGAAGACGAGTGAAGTTTGAAATTTAGTAGAAATAGAAGCTTTCGCCGTATTTTTGACTAAAGAAATTTAGCCTGATAGTGGGATTAAAAACCTCAATGGAAAAGGATGTACATCAATACTCATCTTTTTCCATTTTTAGAGGGTCTTAAACCCCACTATCAAGCTAAATTTCTTTAGTCAAAAATACAGCGAAAGCCTCTATTTCTACTAAATATTAAGTAGCTATTATAAGATAACACTTGAGTCCTATAAAAATTGTGATATCAAATATATAAATTATTTGATATCAAATATATAAATGATTTCACTACTTACCTTATTTCTGCTTCATAAACAAAGGCAGTATCTGTTAGATGTTCATTGGCTACAATAGCAGAAGACATTGATGATGTCACATTTACAATTGGTGCTGGATTACTGCCAGCCACAACTTTAATAATGGTCGACCAATGCCGTCTGCAACAATTAGAGTCCTTGTGACTGTCTACACATCTTCTTGTGTTTCTCCCATTTGTATATACATTACATACAAGGGGAACTTTCTTGGGTGGAAGTTTCTGGAGAAAAAAATATAAGAAAAATTTTAAAAAAAGGTAACATAAACAAAATAAAACTGAAGATTCACAGTTTTTATGGAAACAATTCTATTTTAAACTATTTAAAAAGATATAAAAAAACAACCATAAATCTCCATCTGAATACCCTAACTATTAACACATGTCTTCACAGATAATAAAATATTATCAGATAATGATACAAACCTCACAGGTTGTGGTGATATCTGTGGAATCTCGAATGATGGTCAACGTACAGTTCCCTGTTTGGTTCTTGGCATCAACAACATGAATTGTGTCGGTTGTCACGCAGCACTTGTTACTGAAACATTAATTTGGTAAATTAACTAAAGAAATTTAGCCTGATAGTGGGATTAAAACCCCAATGTAAAAGCATGTACGTTAGTACTCATTCTTTTTCATTTTTAGAGCATTTTAAACCCCACTATCCGGCTAAATTTAGAGGGTTTTAAACTCCACTATCAGGCTAAATTTAGAGGGTTTTAAACCCTACTATCAGGCTAAATTACAGCGAAAGCTTCTATTTCTACTAAATATCACTTGAGTCCTATAAAAATTGTGATATCAAATATATAAATGATTTCACTACTTACCTTATTTCTGCTTCATAAACAAAGGCAGTATCTGTTAGATGTTCATTGGCTACAATAACAGAAGACATTGATGATGTCACATTTACTATTGGTGCTGGATTACTGCCAGCCACAACTCTAAGAATGGCTGACCAATGTCGTCTGCAACAATTAAAGTCCTTGTGGCTGTCAACACATCTTCTCGTGTTTCTCTGATCTATATATACATTACATACAAGGGGAAGTTTCTGAAGAAAAAATATAAGAAAAATAAAGAAAAAGAGACAAAATAAAAATGAATATCCCCAGTTTATATGGAAACAATTCCATTTTTAACTTTTTAAAAAGAAAAACATATAAGAAGCAGAAATGTGCAGTGGCCTAAAATAATATAATTGTGTACCGCCTTTAGCTGAGTGTTATAAGGAGGGGATTTTCAAGTGTTTAAGTTGCTAGACTGATGCCAATTTATGTCATGTGTGTTGATCTATTATGTTATTTGTTAAGTTGTCGTATGATTTTGTATAAAGTACAATACTACACATATTTGCTGTGGCATTGTACAAAGTATGGATGCAGAATGGTTAATAAGTCCACTACAAAACTATTAGATCTTCGGTGTGACCCCATTACATGACATCATGAACAAGTGTCATTTGTAACAAACAGTCTCATCTCAATCCAAGCCTTGTTAAAAGAAACTGGACTGGCAGAATTTGTTTGTAACTCTATTGAATATATATAACCCATATTAGCATGGAAAATGGATATTAAACGATGATGATGATGACGATGATATATATATACTTATATATACCCACATATATATTTATAGCCTTGTTGTAATTTGTAGATAATGTATGTTAATATATATGGTTCACTGTATTTTGTTATTGAAAAGGGTTATGTAAGTAAAGATTATATATATATATATAATTTATATATTGTAGTCAGCATATGTAGACCATTATAATAACACAGAAACATATGTTTATATTTTTCTTGGTGCAATACTTGCTTATATATATATATATATTGTAACATGCCTCTGATACTGTGTAGAGCAGGCATGGGCAACCATTTTTTAGCAGTAGGCCACATAGTATGTGGCTCATTATAAGGTGGGTCAGACTACTAAAAGATTCAAGGCAATTTTGAAATCAGGTGTGCCATTCAGAGAGCCAAATGGGCCACAATTTACCCCCGACTAGAGTAGACGAAGGTTCCTTTTGAAAGTTTTTGGGTCTAATTGGTTCTTCTGTTGTGGTTTTATGGTTTTAGTTTTAAGTTTTATTTAATTTAGGAATTGTATTTTGTCTTGTGTGCTTTTGGCTAGTTTAGGCTTCTGCTCTCTCTCTCTCTATATATATATACATATTATATATTATATATATATTTATATATATATATATATATATATATATATATATATATAAATATATATATATATGTATATATATATATAAGCCTTACTTTGCCAAACATATAGTTGTTTTACTCTGTTGTCTGAACCTATATATATATATATATATATATATTGGGGTTAGGTTATGCAACCAATTGTCTTTGTGTAAGTGTTTGCCTGCACGCAGGACCTAGATTACCAGTTATTGTTACTAACCATTAAATAGTATTTCCCACTGAGCAATTCAAGGCCAGATATATATGAAATGGTTGTGTATATAGTTTCAAACCCTTGTTTGAATCAATACAAGAATGAATATTTATCCTTGTCCTACAAATATCACATTGGGTTTACAGATGTTTATTAAAATATAATGGGTTTTGATTTAGGCACAAGGCCAACCATTTTTAGGAGGAGGGGAGTAGATTAAATCGACGCCAGTGCATTACTGGTACTTTAATTTATCAAGCCTGTAAGGATGAAAGGCAAAGCTAACCTCGGTGGGATTTGAACTCAGAACATAAAGGGTTGTAACTATATGCCATGAAGCAGGATGCCCGACACTCTACCAATTATTGTAATAAAGATAAACACAAAAAAAATCATATGTAGTCATGAGTCAATGGTGGTGCCTGTATGTGGTTGCTTAATCTGCTAGAAATAACAACCAAATTCTTTTAAATTACTTTACTGCTTAAAATACGAAGGATGCATTGGACAATGTAGTCGTAGATATACAGAAAAAAAGGGATCTTCGATGATGGGGGGAAAGTATTCGGTCAAAGGGTTGCTTGATCAGTGATGACCTAGAGATTAACAATAACAGCTATAACCAGGCTGTTTTTGGTACCTCTATATAACAGCTATAACCAGGCTGTTTTTGGTAGCTGTAAATAACAGCTATAACCAGGCTGTTTTTGGTACCTCTATATAACAGCTATAACCAGGCTGTTTTTGGTATCTGTGTTGTAGGAGATGTGTGGCTTATGTATTTTCTCTTGGTGCTGTCAATCTAACTATTGTTCTGACATTGTTCTATGGAGTTGTCCACGACAGACTGATACAAATAAATAAATAAATAAGTATAGATGTTCTCCCTCTCTTTCTCTCTCTACCTCTGTCTCTCTCTCTCTCCCTCTGTCTCTCTCACACTACCTCTGTCTCTCTCACTCTACCTCTGTCTCTCTCACTCTCCCTCTCTTTCACTATCTGCCTCCCTCTCTCGCCTTCTCTGCCTCCCACTCTCTGTCTCTGCCTTTCTCACTCTCCCCATCCCTCACTACTAATGTGTTGCTGTACTGATGTGAGGGAATCAATTGAGAAGTGTGGAACTTGTCAAATCAGACCAAGGAAACAATGTGGTGGGGGTAGAGGTGGTAGAGGTTGTAGTGTTGTTGGTGATGGTGGTAGTGATGGTGGCAGTGGTGATAATGGTGGTAGTGATGTTGTTGGTGGTGGTGATGGTTGTGGTGATGGTGGCAGTGGTGGTGATGGTGATAGTGGTGGTGGCAGCGGTGGTGATGGTGACAGTGCTGATGATAGTGGTGGTGGCAGTGGTGGTAATGGTGACAATAGTGATGATAGTGGTGGTGGCAGTGGTGGTGGTGGTGGTGGTGACAATAGTGATGATAGTGGTGGTGGCAGTGGTGGTGGTGGTGGTGGTGGTGACAATAGTGATGATAGTGGTGGTGGCAGTATTGGTGATGGTGACAGTAGTGGTAATGGTGACAATACTGATGATAGAGGTGGTGGCAGTGGTGGTGGTGGTGACAGTGGTGGTAATGGTGGTGATAGTGGTGGCGATGGTGGTGGTAGGTCGGTAAGTTTTGTACTTGAGCAATGGTTGTCATAATGTTGGTGACTGATTAATCATTAAATATTTAATGGTAATTTATTGTTATAGCTAAATGGTAGCGGTATTGATGACAGTGATTGATAATGGTGATTGATGAATGAGATTAAAATATATTGATGTATGACAAACATCGAAGAATGAGTAATGAGAAATAAGCTATGTCTGGGATAATGGTGGTGATGATGATGGTGGTGGTGGTGATGGTGGTGGTGATGGTGATGTGGTGGTGATGGTGATGGTAATAATGGGGATGATGGTGGTGATGGGGATGATGGTGATGGTGGTGGTGGTGGTGATAGTGGTGATGGTGGTGGTGATAGTGGTGATAGTGGTGATAGTGGTGGTGGTGGTGGTGGTAAAATTAACAATTGTTTTTTTATATGCATTTTTAAAAGGATAGAATGCCTCTTCCAGACTCTTCCAAACAGCAATTGTTCTGTTATTGTGATAAATGTCTTTCTTTAAAAAAAACATTTCAAGAGAACATTCAAATATTTGACTAGATTTGTTCAAATGATAAAACTATGTAGGAAAGAATCTTTGTTATTGTTAAGGCTAATCTATTTTTACAATCTTCACTATTCATATTATATATATACATACCATACGAGGGTTGTTTGGAGAGTTCATAGGCTGACTGTGATGATAGATAAATGCATTGTTTCTTTCCAAGGATTATGTTGAAAAATAAACCTCATTTGGTCATTCCATGAGAGTATCTTGGTCAGCCTATGAAGGAGTGATGCTACAGCTGTGAAATCTTACATGCATTAATTTATTAATTTCTACTCTTCTTATCAATAATTGAATTGTTTCTTTTCAGGGACTATGTTGAAAAATAAACCTCATATATATATATATACATACTATATGAAGGTCTTTTGAAGAGTTCATAGGCTGACTATGAAGGAGTGATGCTAGAGCTGTGAAATCTTGAAAGTATTAATTTCTACTCTTCTTATTAATAATTGCATTGTTTCTTTCCAGGGACTATGTTGAAAAATAAACCTTGTTTGGTCATTCCATGAGAGTATCTTGGTCAGCTTCTGAAGCAGTGATGTTAGAGCTGTGAAATCTTGCATGTATTACTTTCAACTCTTATTATCAATAATTGCATTGTTTCTTACCAGGGACTATGTTGAAAAATAAACCTCATTTGGTCATTCCATGAGAGTATCTTGGTCAGCCTATAATATTTTTAGCTGACCCTTGTATATACTTATATATATATTTATATATATATATATATCATCATCATCATCATCATTTTACATCCGCTTTTCCCTGCTTGCAAGGGTAGGACGGGTCTTATTCAGCACAGCATCTCTCCACTCGTTGATATATATATAAAGGTAGAACACAGGAAGGTAATATCTGTAGTGGTAGAGCACTCAATCCATGGGACGAGTTTGTTCACCATACCAAGAACAATTGTGTTTTTCACCAGTCCGAGCTGAAGATCCACATAAGGTGAAACAATTGTTCTCGCTATGGGGAACTAACTGTTGTGTTACTACTATATATATATACTTCTATATATATATACTTATATATACATATATATTATATATATATACTCATATATATATATATATACATATATATTATATATATATACTTATATATATATATATATATATATATATATATATATATATATATATATATAAAAGTGCAATTTTCAGAGCAATTGTTTAGGTTAAAATGATGGGATGATCTATTACATGGCTGCAGCTTTAGAGGGGCTACAGGCCCCAGTATAATTCAAGATACCATCTTAATAGGCAAAAACCTAATGAATTAACAAAGCCCAGAATACAATGAATTACTGTAATACATATCAAAAACACATGAATAAAATCACGTAGTTTATGTATGTAAAAAATTCCACTTATGTACATGAGAATATAATATCGTAGGAAAATAAATGTCTGCACAATAAAATTTATGTTTAGAATAATACAATTGATTCAGAAATGGTGATATGTTGTCCATTATGGAACATGGTCACGTGTATATATGTGTTATGCTTGTAAATAAATCTATATAATGCAGCAGAGGTCCGACAAGCTTTTGATTCCAGAGTCGGGTCAGATCAATACAGATTGAACCTTGAGCTGATCAATAGCGAAACAGATATCACCAATCAATAAACGTAATGAAGGCTTAAAAAGTATGAGTACCCCCATGATTAGGGGTCTGCCAGGTCTCAGCATCCCAGTCACTATCTCTCTCTCTATATATATCATCATCATCATTATCATCATCACTGTTTTACGTCCGTTCTTCCATGCTAGCATGGGTTAGACGGGTTGTCCTGTTGTGGGCAGTGTCTGGTCGGCTGACCATGCCTTGCTCATACAGGAACTGATTCTGGCTTGATTTCTACAGCTGGATGCCCTTCCTAACACCAACCTCATTTACAGTGAGTGCTGGGTACTTTTTTTCCGTGGCGCCTCCACGACCACCTTGCAGTGGGAGGGTGTGGGGGCATATTGTCTATATGCTTCAGCTTGTACCCATGGGAGGTCGGGTACTCAGTATTACTGCGTGTCCCCAGAGGTCACGGTCATGTGTCATCGCCTTTGAGAGGTGTAATTGGGTAAGGTCGGCTTTTATCACCTCATCCCAGGTCTTCTTGGGTCTCTCCACTCCGCGGTTTCCATTGACTTATAGTGCTCTGCACCTTTTTATGCAGCTGTCATCCTTCATATATATATATATATATATATAGGGTGTACCCCAAAAATGTATACACACTTCAACAGCATTTTAATAAATATTGCCTGTACAGGTAATGAAAATGTATATATATATTTGGGGACACTTTGTATATATATTTATACAAACATATATATATATACATACATACATACATACATATATACATATATATATATATAGGAAAAGAGAGTCAGGACCCCAAAGGCTGAGCTTGGAACTATTCGGATCTAGCTGTCGAAATGGCTGGAGTTCAGCCTTTGGAGTCCTGACTTTTTTTCCTACTACACCAAGTATTGAGTACTCTGGTGCGTTATGGTCCACCTGGTATCTTACCACACCTCTTTCTTATATGTATATATATATATATTGTAAAAGTGGATTAAAATAAAATTTATTTTAATTATACCATAAATAAGGTGAAATGTGTTTTATAATAGTATAAAATCTATATTTTGCAGAGTATAGTATATACAAGATTATATTACTATATAATACTATATAGTATATTACTATATAATACTATATAGTATATTACTATATAATACTATATAGTATATTACTATCAAGAACATAACAAGCAACAAATATATTTAAAGTATATATTTATGTAAGCAGAAATATATGATGGAGAAAGGATTATATATATATATATTATATATATATATATTTAAATATAATTATGTGTATATATATCATCATCATCATCACCGTTTTACGTCCGTTGTTCCACGCTAGCATGGGTTTATATATATATATATATATATATATATATATATATATATGTATATTTATACAGAGAGACAGAGAGGAGGGGAAGGAGAAATCCTGTATATTTTGGGTTGCCATGCGGATACACAGTAGATGCGGTGTGGAATTTAGTCCGATAGATTGAGTTTATGCATGCAAGAAGGAATTGGATGGTCACTATATGGAATGGTAATCTATAAATAGAAACTGTACCTCATTTAATTTTAGCCACATGTTCTTTTATCCACAGGTCACTGATAATATGTCCTCAAACTCTGAATAGCCACTGTGGTGTCTCCACATTGGTAAAGGTGTTTTTTTAAAAATAATAATTGTTTTTACTTTTGGCACAAGGTCAGCAATTATCCCAGTGCATTACTGGTACTTTATTTTATCGATGAAAGGCAAAGTTAACCACGGCGGGATTCAAACTCAGACTGTAAAGGGGCGTAACCCTATGCTGCAAAGCATGGCGTCCGACCCCTTACCAATACTGCCAATCCACCAAATAATAATAATAATGGATGGGTTGAGAGAGAAACTGTGTATAAGAGGAATAAGCTGTAGTGTGCAGGAGAGAAGATTGTGTTGGTATGGACATGTGATGTACATGGATGATAACCACTGGGTGAAGAAGTGCCAAGAAGATGCAGTAGAGGAAGACCACAAAAAACATGGGCAAAGGTGGTAAAAGCTGAACTCAGATCGCTGAAGCTCACAGAGGAGATGATGCAGGACCATGACAAAGGGAGAGATGCTGTGCTGAAGAGGACCTGTCCCACCCTTGCAAGCAGAAAAGAGGGGACGTAAAATGATGTTACGGTGTGTGGTGATATTCCTTGATTAGGATAGTAAATGGCAGAATCATACTGCTTATGTAAAATTCAACTATTTTGGTATAGTTAATCTGATAAATATTTTAATCTGATAAATATTAATCTGATAAATATTTTAATCTGATAAATATTAATCTGATAAATATTTTAATCTGATAAATATTAATCTGATAAATATTTTAATCTGATAAATATTAATCTGATAAATATTTTAATCTGATAAATATTAATCTGATAAATATTAATCTGATAAATATTTTCTATATTTCATTTGGCTGTCACCCACCTCATGGATTATCCCTCTGTTAACCACTGACCACTGGTCTCTGTCCTGTGAGGCATTTTGGCCCATCGCTGTCTTTGACAGCATTTAGCTGTTTTCATGGCTGTTCTAGAGATGAGTTTTCTAATTTTTATATGTATTCAATCTAATACAATCTCGCTTCATCTCAATCAGAGACAATCTTGTTTTAATATATATAAGTGTGTATATAAATATATATATATGTGTGTATATATATATATATGTGTGTATATATATATATGTGTATATGTATATATATATATGCGTATATATATATATATGTGTGTATATATATATATGTGTGTGTATATATATATATGTGTGTATAAATATATGTGTATATATATATGTGTGTGTATGTGTATATATATACATATATATATACACACATATACACATATATACACACATATACACACATATACACACATATATATATACACACACATATATATATACACATATATATATACACACATATATATATACACATATATATATATATATATATAAATATATATATATATATATCTGAGTATGTGTGTGTATGCATACAGGCATGCAGGCAAGCATGTATGTATTTATGCATGCATATATATATATATTTATGCATGTATGTATAATAACCTGAATTTATATATAAGTGTGTACATCCATATGTGACCTTATATACATGCATGATCGAAGCAAACAAAATAAAAACAAATATTGACATGTAGAATTTATTTTCTTAAGAATTTCATTTATTTCAGAATGGAAAAATATCACAGGAATATGAAGTTATGAAAGAATAACATTTGCCAAATATTACCAGAGAATTCTTTGTATATATCTGTATATATCTTCACTGCTTTTTGTATAGATTAGCTATGTTTATAAATAAATATTGTGTTTGTATGAGTGTTTATATATATATATATGATAAATATATATTATATTCATATTATATATATATATGATATATATATATATTATATTCATATTATATATATATATATAATATATATATATTATATTCATATTAAATATATATAATATATATATTATATTCATATTATATATATATATATAATATATATATATATTATATTCATATTATATATATATATTATATGTATATAATATATATATAATATATATATTATATTCATATTATATATATATATATATAATATATATATATATTATATTCATATTATATGTATATATATATAATATATATATATTATATGTATATATATATAATATATATATATTATATTCATATTACATATATATATAAATATATATATTTAAAGGTTAAACAAGGTTCAATGAATAAATCAATGAATAAAGTTTTACAATAGATTAGAAGCACTCCACAGTATTGGTTTTCCGGAGTTATTAATATTAATTCAAAATGTTAACAAATATAGACAATCGTGGGATCAAGTATATTTTATTATACATATTTCAGAGATACTGAGCTATCTTCAACAGTACGTCCTCATCAGATAAAATAAGATGATGCTTGACATACCTTGACTAAGTAGATGGTTAAAATTCAGTGATGGCAGTGACATATTCACTGCCATCACTGAATTTTAACTATGTCAAGCATCATCTTATTTTATCTGATGAGGACGTACTGTTGAAGATAGCTCAGTATCTCTGAAATATGTATAATAAAATATAATTGATCCCACGATTGTCTATGTTTGTTAATATTTTGAATTAATATATATAATATATATATATATGAATATAATATATATATATATAATATATATCATATTGCATATATATATATAATATATATTATATTCATATTACATATATATATATATAATATATATTATATTCATATTACATATGAATATAATATATATTATATATATATATATTACATATATATATATATAATATATATTATATTCATATTACATATATATATATAATATATATATATTATATTCATATCATATATATGTATGTATATATAATATGTATATCATATATATACTTATATATATATATATATATATATGAATATATATATATATGCATATATATATATATATGCATATATATATATATATATATATATATATATATATATATATATATATATATATACCTATATATATGTATTTCATCAGAGACAATCTGATATCGATATATAACAACATTTGCAGGTGGTACCCAAATCAAATTTTCTATTTACCTCTCTTCCATTATATGTTTGTGTTCAATGTAATCCTGTTACATAATTCTGCAGATGTCACCTGATAAGATCGTCTTCTCCTGCATCACTGTACGAAGATGGAGATAGGCAATCAAAATATGTATTTTGGAAATAAAATTCTAAAGCAAATTCTCCTGTTCAGTTTTTGTTGTTTTTTTAAAAGTACATATCATCATCATCATCATTTCATTTTA
>OZ024754.1:3200245-3220245 GCA_964016885.1 Eledone cirrhosa | reverse complement strand
ACATTTTCCGATTTGATTTTTGGTATCTCTTATATAAACTGTATCTCTGTCGGTGCAACAGTCATTACTGAAAATACACACAAAAAAATGTATATATATATATATATATATATATATATATATATATATATATATATATATATATATATATATATATAAATGGAAAATATCTTTATAAAAACATATTTATTTTATTATACGTATTTCAAGGGTACTAATATTGAAGTACGCTTTCGTCAGATAAAATACAATATTTGGTATAAAGATGGTGGCATATTTTCATGTGAACTTAATGCTATAAGTCCAGTGAGGATAGTCACTGGACTTATAATATTAAGTTCACATGAAGATATGTCACCATCTTTATACCAAATATTGTATGTTATCTGACAAAAGCGTACTTCAATATTAGTACCCTTGAAATACGTATAATAAAATAAATATGTTTTTATAAAGATATTTTCCATTTATTAATATTATTTGAACTATAATAAAGGAAGGTCTGCGGGATTGCGTACGGTTTATTTTTTTTTATCCCGTTTGTAAAATAAGTTGGATTACTTTGAATAAATAATTTTCTACTTTTTGGCACAAGGCCAGCAATAACCCAGTACATTACTGGTACTTTATTTTATCGACCCCATACGGATGAAAGGCAAAGTTAACCTCGGCGGGATTTGAACTCAGAATGGCAAGGGCCGTAACTCTATGCGTCAAAGCATGGCGTCCGACCCTCTACCGATACTGCCAATCCACGAATGAATATTACATAATTTATCTACTCAATTTCGTAAACAAAAAAAATTTCGTAAAAATAAATAATTTAAAATTGACTTCTTTTCAAAGTTGCACTTCCGGTATATCGTCGCCACCACCACCACCACCACTTCAACTACCATATATATAGAAAAGAGAGAGTGTGTGATGAGAGAGATAGAGAGATTATGATTTTCTACACCTGACGCGTATGATTGTGCACATACATACATCTATATGTATGAGTATATAACTATTATGAGTATATATTTCTGTCACTAATTTTCTCCTAATGCAGTTTATATATAATATATTCTTTTTTAATGTATCATGGATTACGTTACTGATTACAGAAGACAGTGTAACGCAGTCTTCGTTCGATTTCTGTGTATATTGTCAATTACGATTTTATTTGATGTATCATATCTACATGTATATATTACCTGCGTATAATATCAATATACACACTACACATGCTAGCAGAAAACCATTCAAAGTGTAGTTTTTCTGCTAATATAATATTAATGATACTCCAGATAAAAACTGTAGAGTGCTTCTAATCTGTTATAAAATTAACTTTGTTGAATAATCAACAAGCCATATAACTCATTGTTATATATATATATAAATATATATATATGTGTGTGTGTGTGTGTGTGTGTGTGTGTGTGTTTAACATAGTGTGTGAGCTTTCTAGAGTCAATAATGTATTTTAGTAAAAACAACTATGGTCCCTGTTTACCTGATATTAGCTCTGTATGACACCACACCATTGGATATATTTTGATTAGACGTTATCAAAGATGACATGGAGGAAACTAGATTTATGATAGGAGAATAATCACTGCTAGCTTCAGCATTGATCACAGCCGTCCATCGATGTCTGCAACAACTGAAATTTTTATAACTCTGAATGCATTCTTCTGTTGAACTGACAGGGATTTCGAAGTTGCAGAACGGTGGATTCTGTTTTACTGGAGGTTTCTGAAATGAAACAAATACGTAGAAAATATTTTAAAAAATTTGTTTGCAATTATATTATTATATTACATTCAAAATATGGGTGGTGGATTGGCAGTATCGGGAGAGGGTCGGACGCCATGTTAGGGTGGTGGATTGGCAGTATCGGGAGAGGGTCGGACGCCATGTTAGGGTGGTGGATTGGCAGTATCGGGAGAGGGTCGGACGCCATGCTTTGACGCATAGTTACGGCCCTTGCCATCCTGAGTTCGAATCCCGCCGAGGTTAACTTTGCCTTTCATCCTTACGGGGTCGATAAAATAAAGTACCAGTAATACACTGGGTAATTGCTGGCCTTGTGCCAAAAAGTAGAAACAATTATATTACATTCAAAGTAAAGGATGTCATGAATGATACAAAATCAAACATATGTCTTATCTCTAAAACCAGCTGAAGAGAATAAAATCGAGCCTTAATCATATTAACAAAGTGAATTAAATATATTCATACACACATAAGTGTACATTAAAATAGAACAAAGCATAAAACTAGAGACAATCTGTACTGAATGTAAGATTACATAATTCGTTAAATAAATTTAATAAAAAATTATATATATTTATTGTTTTTTAACTTTGGCTGAAGCTAGACATATTCGAGTATGTATTTGAGTGTGTGTGTGTGTAAGTGTGTATGTGTGTGTGGGCGGGGGGGGGGGAAGCAATGGGGGATGGGAACACTCTGTTAACCCTTTAGCATTTAAACTGGCTTTATCCGGCCAGAATTCTCTCACCTCTTTCTGTTCAAACTGGCCGAAACCGGCTGTTTATACTGATGTTAAGATATTGTTCTCAAAATAAATAATATCAAAATCTGATAGATTCGATATTATATGTCTGTTTACCTTTTACATACATTATATATATATGTGTGTGTGTGTGTGTGTGTGTGTGTGTGTGTGTGTGTGTGTGTGTGTGTGTGTGTGTGTGTGTGTGTGTGTGTGTGTGTGTGTGTAAAGTCAATGTCAATGAAGTCTTACAATGATTTCTCCTTTCTCTAAGATGGTCGTTTCTACCGTGTCATACTGTGTAGATGCACGTCCAGTGGCGCCCTCTATTTCAGATACAATTGTTATTACTCTAGAAAATAGAACAACAACAATATATAACAACAACAACAACAGCAGCAATAATGATTATTTCTAGTATTGGCACAAGGCCAGCAATTTTGGAAAAAAAGAAAAAGTTGATTATATCGACACCAGTACTTAACTGGTACATTTTTTAATCAACATCATCATCATCATCATCCTTTTCCTCCTCCTCATCAGCATCATCGTCTTCCTCCGCCTCACTCTCCTCCACATTATCATCACCATTATCTTCCACCTCCTTCTACTCATCCTCATCCTCCTCCTTATCATCATCATCTCCCTTCCCCCTCCTCCTCATTACCATCATCATCAACAACAGCAACAGCAACAACAACAACAACAACAACATCATCTGAAAAAAAAACAATCATTAGGTTACGGCTGGGACGTCTTTTATCACAGGTATTCTCGGTTCAAGACTTACCTGGAGACTTGCTTTTATTTTGCCTATCATCAGGTGTTGCTGTTTAAACAACACCTGATGATAGGCAAAATAACCCCCCCCCCCCAAAAAAAAAAAAATATATATATATATATGTATATATACAGACAGAATAATCAAAACACAAACAAAATAAAGGTTTGAACAACTTACACATTTTTTCCTACAGCGTCTCTCATAGTGATATCAAAATATCTGGAAACATTCTGACCTGCGCCTATAGAGAACCGCTGTTTACTATTTGTTACTGTATACTCAAATGCCTCACTCATTGAGACTAAAATACGTTCAGTTTTAGTGCCTTCGTTGCTAACCATGAATTTTACTTTCAAGTTCATTTTTGGGTGAGATATAACTGTGAAAATAAATAACAAAATAAGAATGTAACACGTTTCCTATGTAGAGACGGATATATGATGTAATATGACTCTGGTTGGTTTTATTTAGATTCGTTTAAACATTTCAGTTTTATTACACACAGAAGAAAGATGTACTCGGTACATTAAGAAATAGCTTATATATATATATATATAAGCTGTTCTTAATGTACGGAGTATATATAAATATATATATATATATATATATATATATATATATATATATATGCATGTGTGTATGTGTGTGTGTATCTTCCTCTATTGCGGTTTCCTTCTGCTGGGATCACTTTGTACATTATATATATATAGAGGGCATGGTTTTGATAAACGCCAAACAGCGAGAAACAGACTGTCAGCCACTCTCCCTTCCTTTGCCGAAAATAAGTAAGTGACATAGTCACTACTTTAAAAACTGATAGCGAATGGTCTTCTAAATGTTTTTAATTAAACATACCGTATATTGCCAAATATACATTTCATATGTGTGTGTGTGTATGTGTATGTATATTATATATATATATATATATATATATATAATATGTATATTATATATATATATATATATATATATATATATACGTAACTATGCATGTGCGTATACACATGTGTTGCTTTAGGCAAGCGATAAATACTTAGAATGTAATAGCGTGAAACCAGAATATCAGAGTTATTAACACCTGGCCTCCGGCATTGTGTTATTATTAGAAGTTCCAATTATGCTTGCCATAATTTCTTTACATCCGCCGAGGTTAACTTTGCCTTTCATCCTTCCGGGGTCGATAAAATAAAGTACCAGTAATGCACTGGGATAATTGCTGGCCTTGTGCCAAAAGTAGAAACAATTATTTAAAAATATATATAAGGTGTAAGTTTCTAAAGATAGAAGGTAAGTTAAGCGATCCCTGACGAGTTTCTAATAAAAAAACAATACAAATAGTTTTGATTTTTTTTTTCAATGGGACTAAGTATACATTTCTGAGTACACACACACACGCACGCACGAACACACACACACACACGCACGCACGAACACACACACAGACACACGCGCACACACGCGCGCGTGCGCACGAACACTCACATCACAATCTCCCTGATGAAGTCTACCATCATTTCCGCAATCTTTACTATTCTATCAATAAAATAAACAATATCTTTTATTCAATTATATATCATGTAATATCTTTTTACCTGGAATAGGTGTTACTTCTAGCTTCATACTGGACGGAAGATATGGAATAAATTTTAAACGACTAAATGTATTTCCGTATTTATCTGTTCCTTTGATCCCAATGTAGAATGTCTAAATTAAAAAAAATAAAAAAAATTAAAAAATAATAATAATAATTGTTTCTACTTTTGGCACAAGGCCAGCAATTATTCCAGTGTATTACTGGTACTCTATTTTATCGACCCCGTAAGGATGAAAGACAAAGTTAACCTCGGCGGGATTTGAACTCAGAATGGCAAGGGCCGTAACTCTATGCTGCAAAGCATAGCATCCGACCTTCTACCGATACTGCTAATCCACCGCCTTTAAAAATATTATAATAATAATAATAATAATAAAAATAATGGAAAAAAGCAAGCATGGCCATAGTTTAATGGTAAAGCAAAGGAATGGTAACTCTTGATGGAGTGGAAGGAGTTCTGTCTTAACACATGACGTCATTTGAACATTTTTAACCCCGGCAGAGCTCATCTCTTTCCAGGTCTGAACACAAACGATTCCTTCTAGAGAAAGAGAGAAAGTGATATAGAGATGGAATCGATACCAAGTACTGGATTGATTCTTTATTTATCGACCTCGAAAGACGAAAAGCGAAGTTGATTTTGGCGTGATTTGAACTCAGCATACAGCGAGCCGAAACAAATGTCGAGATATTTAATCTAACGCCCTCCTTCCACGACCCTCCAATTCGTCTTCTTCCATAGTTTAATGTTTAGTTTAAAGACCTGTAACTCCCGAGGCCGTTGTAGGGCATCTCTTTAAACCTAATGGGGGCCCATCTCCTCTCTTGGTCTGAATACAATAGATTTCTTCCAGAGAAGGATAGAAAGTGAGAGAAAGGAAGTGAGAAAGATATAGAGAAAGAATCGACCCCACTACTACTCTGGTACTTTATTTATCGACCTCGAAAGGAAAAGTTGACCTCAACAAACTACAGATAGAAAAAGGAAGTAAGAAAGAGATATTGCGGAAGAATCGACCCCAGTATTTGACTGGTACTTTTCTATCGAACTCGACAGGATGAAAAGCAAAGTTTACCTCGATGGTATTTGGACTGATGGACCAGAAAGCCGTAAGGAATATCGCAAAGCATTCTATCCGACATTCTAACGACTCTGCCAATTCTTCACCTTTCACAGCCTAAAGTCTGCAACTAATAACCGGAATAAAAGTATAAAGAATTAACTTACTTCATTTGGTATGACGAACTTTCCTTTGAAGCTTTGGTTTCTGCGATGTTTTCCTTGTTTTAGGTTGGCATCTAAAATCTTCGTGCCGTGATGATCAAATAGGACTATTTTACTCAGATTTTCAATCAGTTTAATTTTAGGTACCCTTACTTGCGCCGTGATCTTCGTACCTAGAAAAGAAAAGAAAATATTTTTTAGTAAGAAGATTGAATAACTTTGGTACTAGAAATTTAACTTTAACTTCAAACTTTTCACCTCTCGTCTACTTAATTTCATTCTGTTTACCGGAAATCATACTTACCCAAGATGCCATGCGGTCGGTTCCAGCCCGGAACTTTGTGATTACAGAGCAAACCCCTTAAACATTATACTATGCTGTGTACACACACAAATACAAACGCACATATATATATATATATATATATACGAACACATCCACACGCACACACACACACACACATGCGCACACAAACGTATAGAGTCAAGCATATACACGTATACACACAAACACAAACACATACATGCACACATACACACACACACATGCGCACACAAACGTATAGAGTCAAGCATATACACGTATACACACAAACATAAACACACATACATGCCCAAACGTATACACAGAAGCATACACATATATGTATGCATACAGTGGCTTATTGTTCAGAAATAAATTACTATTTACCAGCGATGGACTGACCAGAAATCTCAAATTTCACGCCATCCTCTCCAGGTCTGAACAGAACCGATTCTCTCCAGAGAAAGAGAGAAAGTGATATAGAAAAAGAATCGATTCCTTGTACAGGATTGATACTTTATTCATCGAGCTCGAAAGACACACAGACACACACACATATATACACCTCACTCTAACCCACATATTTATGTATACAAACACAGAGGTTTATTGTTCAGTAAGAAATTACTATTTACCAGTGATGGGCCGACCAGAAATCTCAAATTTCACGCCATCCTCGTTATCATAAAGATTTACTGAGAAGTCAACAAAACTCTGTGCAGTGACTTTCACGAGCCAGCGTTTCGGTTTCGGTTCATTAAGAGCGATCCGTTCTAAAACCCATTTTCCTTTTTGAGGTTTCTGAAATTATAATTATAGAATACTTAGCCTTCTCTTTACGATGGTCGATTTGGCATTGGGATAATTGAAAAATTTGAAAATTAGTCGTTCCAATACAAATCTATATTATAAGAGCGTTGTATGTCCGTCCGTCCGTCAGGCTCACTTTATATAGAGGGAGGGTGCGCCAAGCAATAGATATGTACATAAATAGAGAGAGAAAGAGAGAGAGAGAGAGAGAGAGAGAGAGAGAGAGAGAGAGAGAGAGAGAGAGAAAAAAGGAATGTTATTTGTTTAGAGATAGAAAGAAAGTGTGTGTGAGAGAAAGGAGGAAGTGGAGGAGGAGATGTCACCCTCATCTGGTGACTATAAAAATAGTCGATCACTATAAATATTTCAGAAAACCGGGTAAAGTACACCTAGGGAAAAACTATACTGATGTGCCTGCGTGAAACAGAACTCCACATGTTTTGAATGCAGGGCGAGGGCGATAACCATTATGCCAAAAAGCCGCAGATAACCAATTGCGTCTCTTTGGAAGATTTTAATGCTTGTCTACGATTTTCCTCCTCCAACGGCAATTTACATGATTTCCTCAATAATTATCTATAGGGATTGATTATCATCATCATAGGCAGTATCGGTAGAGGGTCGGACATGCTTTCTAGCATAGAGTTACGTCCCTTTACGATCTGAGTTCAAATCCCACCGAGGTTAACTTTGCCTTTCATCCTTACGGGGTCGATAAAATAAAGTACCAGTAATACACTGGATAATTGCTGGCCTTGTGCCAAAAGTAGAAACAATTATTATTATTATTATTATCAGCATCATTATTATTATTATTATTATTATTATTATTAGGTTTGCCTTTCATCCCTACAGGGGTCGATAAAATAAAGTACCGGTAACGAACTGGGGTCGATTTAATCGACTTTCCCCCTCCCTCCCAAAAAATTGTTGGCCTTCTACCTAAATAAAAAAAAAAAACATCATTATTATTATTATGCTCATTTGCTTTAGGACGCACACATTTCAAATCAAATAAACAAATTCTCGGTATTAGAGAGATATGGAATGAATGAACTCACATCAATTTTTATGAGAAACATTGTAACTGTTAACTGGACTTGGTAGTCACTGGATTCTGTCAAGACATCGTTACCTAAAAAATACAACATATATATATATATTTGTACACACACACACACACACACACACACACACACACACACATATATATATATATATATAAGTATATAGAAAGTGTTCGAGCACAGAAATGCTATAAAAATAGCTTATAAAATAAGGTGAACACCCTTAAAAAATAGAAAAAGAAGTTGCCATTGGCACAACTAGATTTGGCAGATTTTAAACTGAGGACATAAAGGGCTGAAATAAATGACACGTGGTATTTTGTCCGATGCTCTAACGATTCTCTCAAATCCAAAATAACAACTAAAAATGTACCTACCATCAGGATTAATGAATTTTACAGAGAGGTCATTTAGAGCAGTATCGATGGTGATTCGGAGATCCCAAAGGTTTTCATCAACAAAGATATCCAAAGTGTTTCGACCCTCAGGGTGGAGAGTAGACCGCAAGATTTCTACAGGGTATTCAACTAGATTTTCCTGGTGGGTGGAGATACGAATAGAACCACATATTAGACAATTATAAAGTACTTCTACGGTAAGGGTAATTCATATCAAATATAAAGTACTTAGAGTACAGTTAGGATATTTTATATAAAATATAAAGTATTTAGAGTAAAGTTAGATATTATAAATAAAATATAAAGTACTTGGAATAAAGTTAGGTTATTCTACATAAAATATAAAGTACTTGGAATAAAGTTATGTTATTCTACATAAAATATAAAGTACTTGGAATAAAGTTAGGTTATTCTACATAAAATATAAAGTACTTGGAATAAAGTTAGGTTATTCTACATAAAATATAAAGTACTTGGAATAAAGTTAGGTTATTCTACATAAAATATAAAGTACTTACTTCAAGTACAGTTAGGGTATTTTCCAACTGTGTCTCGTCAGTCACATAAACTTGACTTCCAGTTTTATCTGCCAACTGGTTGAATATTTTGTACCAACTATTGATTTTATAGTAGTCATAGTCTAAATAAAAATGGGAAAGAGACAAAGAAAGATTTTATATTGGTATATTTAGGGAGGTACATCTTGTCCTAATATTGTCAAAAAGTAGTAAAACACACTCTCTGGTTGGTTTGGTTTTCGCTTCAGTATATTTTTATATTTTAATAAATACTTTAGCTGCCAATCAATGTTTATCATTGATTGAACAACAGTTAAGAATATAAATATAAATTATCAAAGTTCTTTCGTCACACATTTCTGTGACATCTTCAGTAATTAAATATATATATATATATACATTACATATATATATACATTATATATATATATATGCACATTATATATATATACACATTATATACATACATTATATATATATACACATTATATACATACATTATATATATATACACATTATATATATACATACACATTATATATATATATATATATATACATACATGCATACATACATATATATTTTTACATATATATATATATATACATACACATGATATATATATATACATATATATATATATATATATATATATATATACATGCATACATCTATATATATACATACATCTATATATATATATATATAGGACCAGCCCACGAACAAGACGCTACTATCTATCTATCAATCCACCACCCCATACACACACATATTAAGTTTGTATAAATATTTATCTATGACAAATATCAGAGCCAGGTTTATTAAAGTAACAAATAATGAAGGGATATTTTGTCAAGTGTTTAATTCTTCTCCGTATAAAACAGAGATAATGATCACAATGGCGGAAAAAGTCATTAAGATTGTAAAGTATTTAATTATAATTGAATAATTATATATACTTATGTGTAAAGGGTTAGGGTAAGCGTATTTAGAATAGCTATCGTCTGCTCGGGATGACTCAATGAGTTAGTTGTTAACATCATTATTTCATCAATTTTATCAAAAATCTCCACCCAACCAGACGATAACTAATTATATACTCATCCACACTTACACACACATCCACATCTACACATCCACACACCCACACACACATATATATATATAAATGCATATATATATACACACAATATATATATATATATACACAATATATATATATATATATATATATATATATATACATATATATATACAAACACACCCGACTGTATATGTCAACAACTGTTTTCAAGTGTGGGTTGTCTGTAACGATTGAAGAGTTAACTACAGTTGATAAAGATCTAATATAGTTAACATAATATCGTGTTTCTCACTTAATTGCCGCTGCGCTCAATATGACACCATAGCAACCAAGTTAACCAATTATCCTCTTTCCATATTTCTATACATGTCACTGACTTAAGTAGGCACTACAACTGCAACAGACTACTGTTGCTAACTCAAACAAACTTACAGATAATAAAGCTGCATTTTTGACTATCTACCTGCATTCTGTCGTTTTTACAATTGCCAATAATCTTTTGTGAAGACGCATGGCTTAGTGGTTGGTTAGAGCATTGGGCTTGCAATCGAAAGGTTGTGAGTTCGATTCTCGGACCGGGTGATGTGTTGTGTCCTTGAGCAAGACACTTTATTTCACGTTGCTCCAGTTTACTCATCTTTAGAAATGAGTTACGATCCTGCCAAATCAATGGATGGCAGTAGTTCCAGTTACACGCATCGAAAGACTGGTGTAGTGGTTCAGAGAACAATGTGGCTTTGTAGATGATCAATGTAAATTGACAATGGAAAGGGGCTCCCGCTCGAGTTAGAAGAGAACTATTGACCTTCAGGAGAAGCAGTGACCCCTCATTGTATTCAGCAACCAAAACAAATATGAAGTACACTAAATCCAGTGCTCCTAAGGGCAGCTCTGGTTCTTCTTATTTGCGAGTGTAAACTCGTCCAGATTGGATTAGATTAGATATTCTTTTATATAGGCGGCGAATTGTCAGAGTCGTTAGAACGTTGGATAGAATGCTGTGCAATACTCGTTCCGGCTCTTTGCTCTCTCTCTGAGTTCAAATCCCGCCGAGGTCAATTTTGTCTTTTATCCATTCAAACTCGATAGAAAAGTACCAGTCTAGTACTGGGGTCGATTCTTCCTCAATATCTCTTTTTTACTTCCTTTCTCTCACTCTAGTTTGCTGAGATGAAACTTTCTCTTTCATCATTTCGAGGCCGATAAAAAAAATACCAGTCTAGTACGGGGGTCGATTCTTCTTCTGTATCTCTTTCTCACACTATCTATCCTTCTCTGGAAGAAGCATGCTGTGTTCAAATCTGGAGAGGAGATGGGCTCCACCAGGCTTTACAATGCTCAAGAAACGCTGTATTTCAATAAGACACCCTCTACTACTCGATCAGGAGGTACTTGTCCATTAATACATGTATAATTTCACTGGAACTAACGGTAGATAACTCCGTATTACTTTTTTGGACTCTCTACCTCTTACGCCCAATTTTTTAAAATATTCACAGCATAATCCGAGTTTAATGTCACCACGCTCTAATTTCTTAATAATGCATATTTTTATATGTAACTTTGCAGAGATACATTTTCAAAATTGTATGTTACGATAATGTTAATGTTTTTCTTTTTTCACATTTCAGAGTTATCATGGGTTCCAATAGCACCCCACCCTCCAAACCCCCGCTAAAGACCGTCGACGACATTATCCTGATTATTCAGTCATTACTGACACCAAGTTGAATGTCATGCTCATAAAATTTCCAGGTTTACGTTTAGCCAACTATAAAACACGACTCGAAATCATTCCGTAAATGTAAGCATTAACGAATATAACCATGAGAAAATGAGTAAATTAATGTCTAGAAGGTGGGTCTGGGTCGAAAAACGGGGTCAAGTTAAGTTTTTGTTGATGGAAAGTGAAAATATCCATCATCATCTGGTCCTCGCTATCTTTAGCAGAGTTCAATCTGTTGCAAGATAGCCCAATGCTAAATATTATCTATCTATCTATCTATCTGTTCTAGGATCAAGGTGAACGGCTACCTTTCGAAGCCGTTCGAAATCACACGATCCATTCGACAGGGGTGCCCTCTCTCCTCCCTTCTGTACGTATTGACTCTCGAGCCTTTACTGAGGAAGTTGGAGTTGTTGCAGGGTATCCCCCTGGAACCAGGATTGAGCAAAGCGGTGTCGGCCTACGCCGATGACGTAACAGTAATGGTATCAACCGACTCGGAGATCGAGGCGATCGGTACCTTACTGGAGGAGTACGAAAGGTTGTCAGGAGCGAAACTGAACCGGGAAAAATCCATCGGGCTGCAACTCGGAACGTGGAGAGGCAAACCGATGCCTCCTGACGGTGTCGTCGGACACTGGACGGAGGGCCCGGTAAAGTTGCTTGGGGTCTGGTTTGGACCGGACCTCCAGGTGGAAAAGAACTGGAACGAGGTTACGAACAAGGTGTTTGCACTAACCCAGAAATGGGCCAAGTGTAAGCTGTCCCTAAAAGGCCGGGCGGAGGTGGCGAACATTTACATAGCGTCCGTCACTTACTACCGCCTGACTGTCGTGCCTTGCCCTAAGGAAACACTCACCACCATGGAACGCATGCTCTTCCAATTTCTTTGGAAGAAGCGTCCTCCTATGGTGAGAAGATCCATCTGCTGCCAACAACCTTCGAAAGGAGGGCTGGGGATGCCGTGGTTGATGATGCGTAGGCACGCATTAAGGCTACGGCACCTACAGGTATTCCTCACTGGTCAACCGGTGTGGGCCCCGTTCGTGAAACGAGCCTTTCCGAGACTCGTCTCACTCACCGAGCTACAGTCCTGGGTCAAACAAAGATCCGGAAAACTGGGAGACTGGCACACTGAGTGTGCTCAGGCGCTCAGGGCTCTCTGGCAAGCGGGCCGGGCCATCGGTGGAGAATCCACCTCATCATTCTATAGAGGGCTGGTGGCTAGCAGGGGCGATGACACCCTTGGAGAGTCGCTGGACATGGAAGAAGACGAACTGGCCAGCCTGTTCGGTAGGACTTTCGGCCCAGGACCAATGGACAACTTCCAGAAGTCACTGGCCTGGCAGTGCTACCGAGGGGCTCTACCCGTTCGAGAGAGGCTCTACAGACACGGGCGCCCGGGCAGGGATCCCTCAAAAAAGATTTGCCCTAGATGCGTGCGTCACGAAGAAACCGTGGCGCACGCATTGGTGCAATGTCCGGGCGTGGCTGATCTGTGGGGCTACGCCGAACAACTGCTGTCGCGGGTGGCGCCGATTAAATTGACCGCCGAGTCCGTGATGACAATCAAACCGCCTCCCCTCTTCACAAAGGAAGCAAAGGCGGTTTTTCTGTGCGTAATAGCCATGTTGAAAGAGGTTGTTTGGTGGACACGATTGAAAGGTCTGAGGTCAGGCAACTTCCTCTCTGGCCATAGTCTGGTCTACTTCTTCCGATATCACTTCGGAAGAAGGATTAGAATGGAGAGAGAGGTGCTTGGCCACAGGCAGTTTTATGAAAGGTGGGTGATAGTGGCGAGAATGGCTCGTGTAAATGGGCCTTCTCTGTATACCATCCTGTAGGTAAAGAAGTAAAGGAGAGGGGAGCACCTTCTCCATGTGCTCCCCGGGCAAAGGATTGCACACTTTTTCGGGGGTGTGTGCAACCCCCATCACGTCCCCTCCCTTTTGAGGTTATTTTCGATTATTTTCATGTTACACCCTTTTTACTCGATTATATGTAAACTCCCCCTTTGTATTTGTCCCTTCTTTTTATGCCTTTATGGTAAATAAAGAAATCTATCTATTTATCTAACACAAGTGGCGAGAATGGCCCGTGTGAATGGGCCTTCACTCTACATCAGACTATAGGTGAGGAAGATGAAAGACCAAGGGAGCACCCCTTCTCTGTGCTCCTGAGGAGAAGGGTTGCACACTTATTTTCGGGGGTGTGTGCGACCCCCCAAGGCGCCTCCTCTCTATTGAGGACTTTGTTATACATTTTATTTTTTGTTATATTTTATTTTATTTTTATATATTGTTATTGAGGATGCCTTGTTTTGTAAACTCCCCCCATTGTACTTGTCCCACTTTTGATGCCCTGGTGGCAAATAAAAGAAACATATCTATTTATCTAACACACACACACACAAATATATATATATATATATTTATATATATATATATATATTAGAGTTTCATCTTATATTTTCTATTAGGTATTCCCATGAAAAAGAGATTCTAACGCCGTTAGAGAGAGCGCGCGTGTGTGTAGCGTGTTCAGAGTATATAAGAAAACCAAAAATAATTCTGGTTATTGTACAAACCCTCGGCATCTGTGATCTCTCGCTTTCCTCTCCATCTTCTGCCACAACCTCCAGAGAGAATTGGTGTAATTCTAATACGTTTCTTGATTGCTTTCGTTAATACACTTTGGAACCTTGCTGGTTCCTTGGGTGGGGCATCTGTGAACAGGTATACTTGCGATTCCGGAGTCGCCCGTTCGATTGCTAGACGATAGTAAATAATGATAATAATAATAATAATAATAATAATAATAATAATTTCTTTATTAACCATAAGGGGTTTACAAAAAATACATTAAGGACAGCACAGAACGGTAAAAATATGGGTATATGCGTGTAAAAAAGGAGAGGAATGACTCCTGCAGGACCAGAACTGCTTCATTCTACTCCTGTAGTCCTGTAGGAGTCATTTCCATATAGACTATTTTAAAATGTTATACTTTACCAATGTATTGAGTACCTTTTAAAAAGTGTTTATCCCCTGACACAACTCAGGAATCTACATACACACACACAGATATATATATATATATATATATGTTATTAGCTGAAAGTACACAAGTCTTGATAGCATTACTTAATTTCTGATAACCCCCAGCAGAGGGAGCTGTGGAAACTAATTAATTAGTCTGAGAAGAAGGAATCTAATTATCTGCCCTGACGAAATCGTTCTTCTCCCTATTTAACATATTAGTGTACACTATGTTTTCATTTGGGTTGGTATCTTAATGATACTAGCTTAATTAAAACATCGAGTGAGTGGGAAAACGATCGAAGATTTTTCGGTCATTTTTCTCTAAAAACATTTTTTCCAATTCCACCCCTACCCCCGTCCCTTCAATCTATCTTATTTCTCATTCTTTCTTCTGATGAAGGACTAGTGTCCGAAACGTTAAGACCCTCTTCCTGTTATATCAAGCGTTAACCTAATATATCCCTTCCATATACTGTACCGATTTACGTATATTTAGCTTCCTGATGATTTCTCCCGAATGAAACAGTTCTAGTCCTGTAGAAGCCTTTTCTATATTAAACATTTATTCTCTGCACTGTATTGGGTACCTTACTGTGGTTACCCCCGATTGAACCCGAGATAACATATATATATATGTATGTATGTATATATACAGAAAGAGAGAGCGAGGGATATATATATATATATATATATATATATATATATATATATATATATAGAGAGAGAGAGAGAGAGAGAGAGAGAGAGAGAGAGAGAGAGAGAGAGAGAGAGAGAGAGAGATAAGACACTTGTACCAGGGAGTGGTTAAATACTAGTTAAGTATAAAGAAACCCAAATATAGTATAACGAGAACTACTAATTAGTATAACCACTCAGGTGTCACCAATGAAGATAACAATAATGACATCTAGTCTACCCCTCTAAAGCTCCACTTTAGATTCACATCACATATTACAGACCCACCCTCAATTATTGTAGTTAAAATATACCCCTTATTATAATTATGCGTTTTATCATATAAACTGCGAAGGTGGGCTAGAAAAGTTCTTAGGCTGATTATGAGGAAGTGATGACAGAGCTGTGAAATCTTACATATATTAATTTCAACTCTTCTTATTAACAACGGCATTGTTTCTTTCCAGGCACTCGAAGACTCTCTTCGGTCGTGAATGACCATGTGATTTGTATCTAGAAAGTCCCCCCCGAGGCACAAGTCCGGGCAAGGTTGTTTTCGTGGAAGACCAACAGTCGCCCATGCATACCAGCCTCCCCTCTCCACGCCACCGATGATGTCCAAGGGAAAGGCTATGGCCGATACAGCTTGGCAACAGTGACGTCGCAACTCATTTTTACAGCTGAGTAAATAAAGTGTCTTGCTCAAGGTCACAACACAACACTCGGTCTGAGAATTGAACTCACAACCTTTCGATTTCAAGCCCAATGCTCTAACCACTAAGCCATACGCCTTCCAGGGACTACGTTGGAAAATAAAACTCTCTTCTGTTGTTAAAAAATATTGGTTACTTATATAGGCACAAGGCCAAAAATTTTGTGGGAGGGGAAAGTCGATTAAATCAACCCCAGTCCGTGACTGGTACTTTATTTTATCGACCCCGTAAGTTAGCCTCGGCGGGATTTGAACTTAGATCATAAAGGACCGAAACTCTATGTTGCAATGCTTAGCATCCGACCCTCTACCAATACAGCCAATCAACCGCCCTTCTGTTGTTAAAAATATCAATAATGACTAACCTTGCTCTAAGCCACTGAGAGCGTACTCCTCGCAGTCTCCTCCACTGTCCACTTTTATCTCACGAAGCCATCTTACCATCTCATTAGCTTCGTTTGTCTGTTTAACGACTGTCAGGCGTTCTGTGAAATATAGAAGAAAACAAAAAATAAATAGATACACAGGGGCGATGGAACTGTTAAGATTAATCATAAGAATTAACTCACCTGGACTAGGTTTTATAATTAAGATTGATCTCAAGAATTATCTCTCCTGGGTCAGGTGTTACAATTGTTAAGATTGATCATAATAATTAACTCACCTGGGCCAGGTTTTACAATTAAGATTGATCATAGAATTAACTCACCTGGGCCAGGTTTTACAATTAAGATTGATCATAAGAATTATCTCACCTGGGCTAGGTGTTACAATTAAGATTGATCATAGGATTAACTCACCTGGGCCAGGTGTTACAATTAAGATTGATCATAGAATTAACTCACCTGGGCCAGGTTTTACAATTAAGATTGATCATAAGAATTATCTCACCTGGGCTAGGTGTTACAATTAAGATTGATCATAGGATTAACTCACCTGGGCCAGGTGTTACAATTAAGATTGATCATAGAATTAACTCACCTGGGCCAGGTTTTACAATTAAGATTGATCATAGGATTAACTCACCTGGGCCAGGTTTTACAATTAAGATTGATCATAGAATTAACTCACCTGGGCCAGGTTTTACAATTAAGATTGATCATAGGATTAACTCACCTGGGCCAGGTTTTACAATTAAGATTGATCATAGGATTAACTCACCTGGGCCAGGTTTTACAATTAAGATTGATCATAGAATTAACTCACCTGGGCCAGGTTTTACAATTAAGATTGATCATAGAATTAACTCACCTGGGCCAGGTTTTACAATTAAGATTGATCATAGAATTAACTCACCTGGGCCAGGTTTTACAATTAAGATTGATCATAGAATTAACTCACCTGGGCCAGGTTTTACAATTAAGATTGATCATAGAATTAACTCACCTGGGCCAGGTTTTACAATTAAGATTGATCATAGAATTAACTCACCTGGGCCAGGTTTTACAATTAAGATTGATCATAAGAATTATCTCACCTGGGCTAGGTGTTACAATTAAGATTGATCATAGGATTAACTCACCTGGGCCAGGTGTTACAATTAAGATTGATCATAGAATTAACTCACCTGGGCCAGGTTTTACAATTAAGATTGATCATAAGAATTATCTCACCTGGGCTAGGTGTTACAATTAAGATTGATCATAGGATTAACTCACCTGGGCCAGGTGTTACAATTAAGATTGATCATAGAATTAACTCACCTGGGCCAGGTTTTACAATTAAGATTGATCATAGGATTAACTCACCTGGGCCAGGTTTTACAATTAAGATTGATCATAGAATTAACTCACCTGGGCCAGGTTTTACAATTAAGATTGATCATAGGATTAACTCACCTGGGCCAGGTTTTACAATTAAGATTGATCATAGGATTAACTCACCTGGGCCAGGTTTTACAATTAAGATTGATCATAGAATTAACTCACCTGGGCCAGGTTTTACAATTAAGATTGATCATAGAATTAACTCACCTGGGCCAGGTTTTACAATTAAGATTGATCATAGAATTAACTCACCTGGGCCAGGTTTTACAATTAAGATTGATCATAGAATTAACTCACCTGGGCCAGGTTTTACAATTAAGATTGATCATAGAATTAACTCACCTGGGCCAGGTTTTACAATTAAGATTGATCATAGAATTAACTCACCTGGGCCAGGTTTTACAATTAAGATTGATCATAAGAATTATCTCACCTGGGCTAGGTGTTACAATTAAGATTGATCATAGGATTAACTCACCTGGGCCAGGTGTTACAATTAAGATTAATCATAAGAATTAACTCACCTGGATCACTGAAAGTTGACAGAATAAACGAAGTCGGTGCATTTTTCTTGCCCTTAGTCTTTTCAACAATTTGTATGGTCTTGTCTTTGACAGCATCGATTTCCTGCCTCATCGAATCGGTGGTATCGATGACAAACACGAGAGAACCACGTGTAAGTCGAATGTTAAACAAACCTTGGATCTGTTTATGTGTCATTTTCTTAAATATCCCTTGTTCTGGAAAACACAGGAGAGTTAGAACAAAATAGAAAATATCAGTATTGATATACACGTTATCTCCATGATCATCATCACCACCAAACCTCCACTATTTCCGCCACCACCATCAACACCACACCTCCATCGCTACCACCATCACCACTACCGCCACCACCAAACCTCCACTATTTCCGCCATCACCATCACCACCACACCTCCATCGCTACCACCATCACCACTACCACTACCGCCACCACCAAACCTCCACTATTTCCGCCACCACCATCACCACCACACCTCCATCGCTACCACCATCACCACTACCGCCACCACCAAACCTCCACTGTTTCCGCCACCACCATCACCACCACACCTCCATCGCTACCACCATCACCACTACCGCCACCACCATACCTCCGTTGCCGCCACAACCACCACCGCAACCATCACCGACGCCACCAAACCTCCACCGCTACCACCACTGCCACCACCACCACCACCACCAATACCACCAAGCCTCCGCCCTCACCACCACCACAACAACCACCCACCCACCACTGGGTAATTGATGCAGGTGCCCCAGCATGGCCACAATCCAATGACTGAGTAATTAATGCCGGTGCCCCAGCATGGTCACAATCCAATGACTGGGTAATTAATGCCGGTGCCCCAGCATGGCCACAATCCAATGACTGAGTAATTAATGCCGGTGCCCCAGCATGGCCACAATCCAATGACTGAGTAATTAATGCCAGTGCCCCAGCATGGCCACAATCCAATGACTGGGTAATTAATGCCAGTGCCCCAGCATGGCCACAATCCAATGACTGAGTAATTAATGCCGGTGCCCCAGCATGGCCACAATCCAATGACTGAGTAATTAATGCCAGTGCCCCAGCATGGCCACAATCCAATGACTGGGTAATTAATGCCGGTGCCCCAGCATGGCCACAATCCAATGACTGAGTAATTAATGCCGGTGCCCCAGCATGGCCACAATCCAATGACTGGGTAATTAATGCCGGTGCCCCAGCATGGCCACAATCCAATGACTGAGTAATTAATGCCGGT
>OZ024754.1:3175148-3192648 GCA_964016885.1 Eledone cirrhosa | reverse complement strand
ATTAACCCAGTCAGTGTATTACCGGTACTATATTTTATCGACCCCCCGTAAAGATAAAAAGGCAAAGTTAACCTCAGCGGGATTTGAACTCAGAACGTAAAGGGCCGTAACTTTATGCTGCAAAGCATGGCGTCTCACCCTCTACCGATACTGCCTATCCAATAATAATTGTTTCTACTTTCGACACAAGGCCATTATTACATAATGATGCAGTCTGATGAGATAACGTAACCGGCTCGGTTGGATGATAGAACAACTACAATCGTCATTGAAATATGTATCTACACCAAACTTAGCATTTTCCTTATATATATATTATATATAAATGAAATAAAATAACAGGAGGCTGGACTGGTGTAAATCCTTGGAAGGCTTATTATACTATGATCATTTCAATGACCGGGTTCCATATGAATCCGGTGATATCATCAGGTATTGGAATATAACAAAGGAATCTGTAAAAAATCCATGGGTCAGAAAAGTCAGAGTCAGAGTCAGAGAGGACGACTGACCAACTAGCTTCTCGGCCAGTCGCCTTCAAAGTGTTGGCAACTGAAGCTACTAATGAATATCTGGTGAGGGGGCGAAGGCTTATAATGCACTACCACCACTCCGTCAAAGAAGGGGAAGAAAGAAAGAAAAGGAGAATGAAGTGAGGTGTAAGGGTCATACTACATTCATGCTAGAAAATGCCGCGAAAAAATGCTACCCCAAAGAATCTATAATGGGTGTCTGTATGGTCTAATGTGTGAACCGAATATTGGAACGTTAAACTTATGTTGCGAGTTATAGGATGAAATTAAATTAAATTAAAATTATTAAATTGCAAAATGATAAATTGAAAAATAAGTTATATTATATATATATATATATATATATATATATATATATATATATATATATATATATATAGTTTCTCCGATGATCTGGTTAAGCTAACAACGTATTTAAAATTGAGAGGCACAACTCCAAGTGTTCAGCAATTTTTAGATAACTTAATCAGTGAAACAATTGTCAGACTGTAAATAAAACCCTTTTTTGAACTGTTGATCCTGTTATTTTTCACTCTTTCAATATTATCACTCCAAGATAAACTTACATAGGAATGCAAGAGAACTCATAAACTCTCCACCTACGTAAACCTCTTGTTGAGTCAAACATCGCCGTACGCTAAAACTATCCATAATACGAAGTATTAACAACCTCTAACTGGATTACCTATAACGATATTTTGTTATCCCTTGCATATGTATATATATATATATATGGAAACTCTGCTTCGTAGAATCGAGACATATCCGAGGATCTTGTGATTTCAGAGTCAAGTTTGATCATTGCATCGATCGTGTCTCGAGCTGGTCGCCAGAGAAACGATTGTAATATGTCTAATAAATCTTATTCATAGCACCACTGATTCTCCGTTTCTTTTCTTATGTGATGTGATGTGATATATATATATATATATATACACACAGCCCCTGTTTCTTATCTCTCTCTCTCTCTCTCTCTCGAGAGAGAGAGAGAGAGAGAGAGAGAGAGAGATAAGAAACAGGGGCTGTGTAGTTGCTGGATAAAGTGTATTTATAAATAAGATGAAAGCAAAGCACGAACGGGGGGTAATTTCCCTTAATCAGTTGTCTGCTGGAGATGATGGATATGTTACGCATTAAAGACAATATGTCTAGGTCCAGTGCGTCAATAACTAAAGGAAGTTATTAGGGGAAAAAAGGAGAAAGAAAAAAAACTTATAACAGAAGGGAAAAAGGAAGAAAAAAAGGATTTAAAAAAACGGAAAACAACGTACCGAGGAGGGAAACCCGAAAGCACACGAGTGTGAGCAACCGATATATGTGTATATATATATATATATATATAACGAAGGAAATGTGGTAAGGAACCAGGTGGACCATAACGCACCAAAGTACTCAATACTTAGGGTAGTAGAGTGGGTAATAGGAACAAGTAAGACCCCGACGGCTGAGCTCAAGCCGTTTCGACGGCTAATTCTGGACCAGAATTAGCCGTCGAAACGGCTTGAGCTCAGCCGTCGGGGTCTTACTTGTTCCTAAATATATATATATATATATATATATCTTATGTAATAAACAACATAAAACAATCATTCCATTTACCAAAGGTTTCACGAAGATAGACGAGCTCAACACAGACGTCTGAAATTGTTCATCAGAATGAAAATAATTATGGCTCTATACGTTCTGAGTTCAAATCCTGTCGAGATCGATAATATAAAGTACCAGTAATGCACTGAGGTCGATTTAATCGACTTTCCCCTCCCCTTCAAATTGCCAGCCTTGTGCCTAAAGTAGAAACAATTATGATATCAAAATAAGAAGACACCCCCCCCCCCAACGACGGAACCTTTTAATTATTTCCCAGATTTTGTATATATTTTCAATCTCACAAAGTCCCAACAAAATTTACGCAGTTGATTGTGTGAAAGAGATGAAACTAGCAATAGACCGTTTGTCCATCCTTAATATATCATGTGTGTCATGTCAGAATAAACGAATTGTGAAATGATATGCTGTGTCAAATGAAGAGTATATAACCACATAAAACTATGTTTGATAAATACGATATCTCTAGTCAATCCTTCATCTCTAATACTTGTTGTTTTGTGTCATGTCAAAAGTAAGCGATATAACTTGTAGGTGTTGAGATTAGATGCCGGATCAAGAGAAGGGGATATAACTACTTGTATTATCATCATCATCATTCTCATCACCCGGCGGTCTCAGCCGAAATGGACTCAACAATTGATCTCCACGTGGGTCTGTCGTTCGTTGCCGTTGCCAAGTGCTGGATTTCAATACCAGAATCTCTGGAGATGATATCGGGATAGGAAATCTTGTGCCCCGTTATTAGTGACTGCTTGTCGTTTCAAAATCACTAATGGGGACAACAGCCTCATTGGTGGCATGATGGCAGTGGCCTGAAAATCTTACTCTCCTTTTACGTACAACGACAGATATGCGTGAGAAGCCATTTCCTCTCCAGACCTGAGTACAGCAGATTTCTTCCTGAGAAAGAAAGTGAGAGGGAGGAAATGAGAAAGAGATATATAGGAAGAATCAACCCCAGTACTAGACTGGAAACTGTTTTATCGACATCGAATGGATGAAAGGTTAAGTTGACCTCGGTGGGATTTGAACTCAAAGAGTAGAGACTTGGAACGAATACCGCAAAGCATTCTATCCGACGTTCTAACCCCGCCCCCATATATATATATATATATATATCGGAAAAAGTATGACCCCGACGCCATAGCTCAAGCCGTTTCGACGGCTATTTCTGGACTACAGAAATAGCCATCGAAACGGCTTGAGCTCTGCCGTCGGGGTCATACTTTTTCCTATTGTCGGGGTCATACTTTTTCCTATTTCCCACTCTACTACCCTAAGTATTGAGTACTCTGGTGCGTTATGGTCCATCTGGTTCCTTACCACACTTCCTTCGTTATATATATATATATATATATATATATATATATATATATATATATATATAGTTACCGAATAAGACGGTCTGATCGAACCTGTATATGAGGTCTGATAGTATATAGTTATATAACAGCTATAGATCAATATGATCGACCCTCCGAAACGACCGTAAAACAATGATATGAATAGGTAAAATAACTTGACTTCGTTGTTTTTATTTTCATTGTTAATTTAATATCTAATATATATATAATATATTTTCACTAGCTCTGACAGGTGAACAGTGAACTGTACTGATGAAGAGTAATACCCAGAAACATTAGTGTCTGCAGTTCTGTTTACATGCCAACTCAAGAACAAGAATGAGGGGCTCATTCTTTCTACATGGCTATATATATATATATATATATATATATATATATATATATATATATATATATATATATATAGTATGTATGTAAGTGTGTATGTTGAATACGCTAAGTTTAGTTATTTAAACTATTCCGGAAAATTCTTTGAAAATTGCGTAATTTCCTTTCCCCGTTTGTACAAGTATATACTGTTGTATGAATTGAGACTTTGTAAAATTGATATGTTACCTTCGGTAGCTGGCATCACTCCCCGTATTTCTACTAAAAGATATTACAATTCTAACAGATATTTTTCTGAATTTCTTGAAGAAATGGGCGAAGTCCTATGATGTATGTAATAAACCACACCTTATCTTATTAACTTATTTGTGACGATATCTCTATATCTGTTTATATTTGGCCACAAATGGAACAAGAACTGAAACAACACTTACTTAACACGTAAAAAAAAATAATGCTGAAGTAGGCACTTAAACCTGACATCTGAAAAGAGAGTCGGGTTATAGTGTGGCCCTTGCCATTTGCTATGTCAATGGGGCTTCTTTTACAAGGGCGTTACTAGTAACAATTATAACTTCGTTTATTTCTTTACCGGTCATTAATTTTCAGATTAAAAAAAAGAAATGAGCAAAAAAAAAAAAAAATGAGCAAAAAAAATACCAAAAAAGAAAGAAAAGAAACGAGCATAAAAACAAACAAACAGACATTGAGCTTTTGTTGTTGCTTTTGTTTAACCCCAGATCGGCTTCAATAGAACAGACATATCGTCCAAGGTGTTCAACAGAGACTATCTTATCTGTTAGCCCTTACATCAGTCATAGAGTTACGCCCCTTTACGATCTGAGTTCAAATCCCGCCGAAGTTAACTTTGCCTTTCATCCTTACGAGGTCGATAAAATAAAGTACCAGTAATGCAGTGGGATAATTGCTGACCTTGTGCCAAAAGTAGAAAATTATTATCCAATATATACGTTTTGAAATGGTAGAGCTTGATTTGAGAAAGATTTAGCTACTATTTCTTGGTAGTCAAATAACCACCTCGTAGATGTACAAGTTTTAGGTCACCATATACGTAAATATATATGGTACGAGACAAGCAACCCCTGAGCGAAATAAAACAAAAAAGTGAAGTAAAATATTCGAGTAATTGTACGAGGAAGTTAAAAAAACAAATCTTTGTATTATAAGAGTGAAATATATTGGGAGAGGTTTAAGAAATGTTTAAGATAAGGATATTTCCGTTTCCTTTCCAAGTTTGCCAGAGGAACTATTATCTACATTCCAAATATTTTAAATATTAGGAATAATTATTATAATTACATAGTAAGATGCACTGGAATATAGAAATATTAACCTGTACTTAGAAAATCTAGAAAAATAAACCAAGATAAAACTTTGGCAGATATTGAAGGAATCAATCCATTTATGATGAGCGACTCGTTGAAGAAAAAATGAACTTAAATTTATAATCAATTTTTTTTCCCCTCTAGCATGGTGGATACCTAAATGTATTGGTGAGTGAATAATATTATATTTCCTTGCAAACAAACGGAATATTAATGATATTATTATATTATTAAAGAACTTAGATTTGTAGGATTGAATATAAAGAGTAAAGACCCCCTTCGATCGCGAGTGACCATGGGATTTGTACTTAGAAAGTACCTCTTCAAGACACAAGCCAGGGCAAGATGCTGTCCAAGGGAAAGGCAATGTCCGATACAGCTTGGCACCAGTGACACGAGAGCATACACTCTATATACACCTTATATGAGGCTGTCCAAGGGAAAGGCAATGTCCGATACAGTTTGGCTCCAGTGACATGAGAGCAATTCATTTCTACAGCTGAGGAAGCTGGAGCAATGTGAATTAAAGGCGAGATTCCGTCTTTTCATCGTTGCAAGGAGGAGTTTCTTTCTGCTAGGATATTTTTTGACTTGCTCTGTGACAAAGCTGCTTGTTTTCGGCTCTGGCTCGTCTGTAAGAACCCTACTCCCACAGCCATACATAGGGATTAAAGTCACCATTTTGGTCAATTTTCCTGGTGTCACACTTTCTTAATTTTGTGTTTACTCTGGACGAAAATGTTTTAACTTCGCGTTCCATTGAGTGCTTTGTGACCGCCTCAGACAATTCGATTAGTATCTGGTATATTGCGGCTACAACTTCGATTAATACTCAATATCATATATATATATATATATATATATATATATATATATATATATATATAGTAATAATAATAGATGTGAAGACTAAAATCCGAAGAGAGCTCGATAAGGATAAATATATATATATATAAAAAACCGTAGTTTCAGATCCCGTTAAGGGTGAAAGCAGCGATTCTTTAATCTGTTAGTTTACGAGAGAGAGAGAGAGAGAGAGAGAGAGAGAGAGAGAGAGAGAGAGAGAGAGAGAGAGAGAGAGAGAGTTGAGTTATTTGACGAAATCAACTTTATTTGTTTTATATGAGCAAAGCAAAGTAAAATAAAATAAAATAATGTAAATGTAAATTTCCGCCCGGAAATTCATCTACTTGAAAATTCCATTGAATCGGTTTCATACGAAACTCAGATACAATATTTCTCTCTCTAATTGATGCAGTCATTACTTTCTTAAATTTCATATCAACCTCTTTATAACATTAACAATGCTTTATTTGTGGGTCAATTACCAATGACCAATTTTCTCCTTTTTCCTTTTTACGTAATTGGGAACCCCTTTTTACATGCTTTGCTCTGTCCACTCCCACTTAAGTATTTCGTGACATTGTTATTTAATTTTTAGGAAATACCTTCTCAAAATGTCATTATGTTTCTTTGTTATCTGGATATTTCCATCTTTTAACTTGCGTAACATCTGATTTTTATTTAAGGTTTTATATTTTAATACAATTAAAAACAAATTACATGTACTGTATTTTTTTACTTTGTTACAGACACAGGAGGGAGAGGGGGAGAGGGGGAGGGAGGGAGAGAGAGAGATGCACACAACCGCCACGCACACCCACATACTAAAAATATACAGACATTATATACATACATAATGGATCCTGAGCCCCCATTGATCAAACGTTCGTAACTGAGCCTAATCAATAAAAACCTTAATGTAAAAAAATCTCGTTATATAAGTGTGAGTGAGTGAGAGAGTGAGTGTGGGAGTGAGTGTGGGAGTGAGTGTGGGAGTGAGTGTGGGAGTGTGGGAGTGAGTGAGTGAGTGAGTGAGTGAGTGAGTGAGTGAGTGAGTGAGTGAGTGAGTGAGTGAGTGAGTGAGTGTGTGTGTGAGTGAGTGAGTGAGAGAGTGAGTGTGTGAGAGAGTGTGTGAGAGAGTGAGTGTGTGAGAGAGTGTGTGAGAGAGTGAGAGAGTGAGTGAGTGAGTGAGTGAGTGAGTGAGTGAGTGAGTGAGTGAGTGAGTGAGTGAGTGAGTGAGTGAGTGAGTGAGTGAGTGAGTGAGTGTGTGAGTGTGTGAGTGAGTGAGTGAGTGAGTGAGTGTGTGAGTGAGTGTGTGTGTGAGTGAGAGAGTGAGTGAGAGAGTGTGTGTACACGTAAACGAGATAAACGAAAAGATACACCAACGAAAATCTTTTTAGGTTCACGCCTGGAAATGAAGATAAGAAAAAAGAACTAAATAAATGTCTCAACGTATCCGACATAAGTCCTTCCTCTAGAAAGGAGGTGAGACATTGAGAGCATGTTGGGTACAGAGGGGGAGAAGAGGACAGACGATTAAATCCACCCCAGTGCGCCACTGGTATTTTATTTTATCGACCCTGTATTTTATCGACCCATGGAAGGCAAAGCTGACTTTGGCAGGATTTGAACTCAGAACGTAAAGCATATCTAATCCATTTCCCTAATACACATACATATATAATACATATATAATACATATATAATACATATATAATACATATATATACATATATATACATATATAATACATATATAATACATATATAATGAATGCCATCTGATACAAATCAAACGTTGTTCTATACTAGAGTGTTTATTAAATCATTTATCTGAAACAAATAGACACCAACCAAATAAGATAAATAAACACACACACATATATACATATTTATATACATATATATATATATATATATATATATATATATATACGTATTTATATACATATACACATATATATATATATATATATATATATATACATATTTATATACATATACACATATTTATATACATATATACATATTTATATACATATTTATATACGGGGTCGATAAAATAAAGTACCAGTAATGCACTGGGTAATTGCTGGCCTTGTGCCTAAAGTAGAAACAATTATATACATATATATATATATTTATAAGCGTTAAACTAATATATTTTTTCCATGTCGTTTGTTTTGTTATTTCTGTTTATCTTTTACATACATGTGTGTGTGTGTGTGTGCGTGTGTGTGTGTGTGCGTGCGTGTGAGTGCGCGCGTGTGTGTATATATATGCTAAACGGAACGGTTTGTTTCTTCTTGAAGTCTACCATTGTACTTTCTAGGCTATGTTTGTGAGAAGTAATCCCCAACTGAGTTGAAACGCTTCGTTTAAAGTTTATTTCGATGTTTAAAAAAGAAAAATCAAGAAGAAAATAAGAAAAATGAATTATGAATAAATTACAAGAACCACAAGATTTACCAAATGTCTATAGTTTGTGTCTTACAATATATACGTGGGCGCCGCATGAGTAAATGGTTAAGAATTTAGCTTAGCAATCGCAAGGTCGCTAGTTCAACCCCTTTGTTCGACATCTTGTATAAACTTACTCAGGTTATAATCTACCATATTAAGAGCTAGTTCAACCCCTTTGCTCGACATCTTGTATAAACTTACTCAGGTTATAATCTAACATATTAAGAGCTAGTTCAACCCCTTTGTTCGACATCTTGTATAAACTTACTCAGGTTATAATCTACCATATTAAGAGCTAGTTCAACCCCTTTGTTCGACATCTTGTATAAACATACTCAGGTTATAATCTACCATATTAAGAGCTAGTTCAACCCCTTTGCTCGACATCTTGTATAAACTTACTCAGGTTATAATCTACCATATTAAGAAAAACAAGAGATGCTCTAAACAATGTTTATAAAATAGAGTTAAGACCCTTAAAGACGGGCAAAGAAGTTAACATCTGCCTATGAGGGATTGAAGCAAGATCTGGGAGATATAAGGTTCAATTCCTCATAGCAGCCAATGACAACTTCTCTATCCGTTTTCTAAGGGTCTTCACTCTATTTTATAGTATCTCTGTGCATGCGCATATCATCCTTCTCTCTCTATATATATATATATATATAATTGTTTTTACATTTGGCACAAGGCCAGCAATTACCCAGTGCATTACTGGTACTTTATTTTATCGGCCCCCGTAAGAATGAAAGGAAAAACTAACCTCGGCGGGATCATAAAGGGCCGTAACTCTGTGCGTCAAAGCATGGCGTCCAAGAGTTTCGGGAGACGAGATAAAAGAAAACGCTCTTACGCTCTTAACAGAGCGTTTTGGTGGCGAGGCTCCCCTATGTCTATTGTATATATATATATATATATATCTAGTATATGCTTTCATATACATCCGTATGTATGTATATATGTATGTATGTGTGTGTGTTATACATACATATAGAATTATACATATATACATATTGTGTACAATACACAAAAAATATACTTAAAAAACAAGAATATAATATTGCTACTTTCCTTATATATTAGATTACATATTCTATAATTGCTTCGGTTTCCTTTCAATTGTAAAAGAAACCACTTTTCTATGTAATAAGGTTCCTGAAATAACTAATGTTATATTACTGCAGTCTATCAAGTTATCATTTGTTTTTAAGTGACTTAACATCCTTCATAACTAATATAATGATAATAATTGTTAGTAATATTGCAAATGGAGTCAGCAATGGCGTCTGAAAATGGCGTCGGGAAAATGGCGGCAGAAAAAAAAAAAAAAAAAAAAAGAGTCGGAAAATGGCTTTGGTCGAGTAAATATTTGTGATCCTGGTTCCAGACCTGCCATCTCTAAAAACGCAAACGGAGAGTACCATGAAAAATGTTCCCTAAAACGAGGAGAAATGAGGCAAAATGGGAGAGATTTTACATAATGAAAGCTATACCAATTTTCACAAGAGCAGATATCTCTCACCCACTCGAAAGTGGGTGGGTGATCTCCCCGTCGGACGAGGAAAGTAGACAGGTCTGCAGTTCTGAATCTTGGTCTTAGTTATTTCATTTAATCTGATAATATACTTGGGAAATGCATGCAAATCTAATCTATTTTGAAGCACTCGAAGAACCTAAATTAAACACACACACACATATACACACGCACACACCCACATACACATAAATATATGCGCACACATACACACACATACAAACATATATATATACACAAAAACACACATATATATACATATATAGAGGTTATATTTAATTTGTTGGGATACAACAAGCTAAATATTTTTATAACTGATATAAAGCACTCAACAAATTATTGAAGTAAATATACAATATATTAACAAATGGAAACTATATTTATAAAACCATATTTATTTCATTATACATATTTCAAGGGCCACCAGAGCAAACTATGGTGCGCTTTCATCAGATAAAATATAATATAGGTTAGTTTTATAATTAAATATTTATCCAGGAGATTCCAACCAGAATGGTTGCATTTTTTAAGGGTATGTCAATATTTATTTATAAAACTAACCTATATTATATTTTATCTGATGAAAGCGCACCATAGTTTGCTCTGGTGGCCCTTGAAATATGTATAATGAAATAAATATGGTTTTATAAATATAGTTTCCATTTGTTAATATACTGTATATATATATATATATATATATATATATATATATATATATATATATACACATACATACACACGCATATGACACTCACACACAAACGCTCCAAAGTGTACCACCCATTATAAAGGTTAACGCAAAAGAATAAAATATGACCACGGGAAAGGCATGAACGCCATGCTCTTCACATTCAAAGGGAATCTTATATTTCATTTGAAAACGTCTATCTTCTGTGTTGACATTCAGCTTGCCTAGTAAACTGAGAAGTACTCGGATTAATAACATGTTTTTGGTTGAATTTACCAATAATTAACAATGTAGATACATTACAAATGTGAGACCATTCCCACCGACATCCCCTTTCACATACGTGCATGCACACACACACACACACACACACACACACACACACACACACACACACACACACACACACACACACATAGGATTAGTATTAGTATTATTTATACATCTACGGTCGTTTCAATTTGGATAGAGTATATACTACTATATATATATATATATATATATATATATATATGGAGGCAGTATTCGATCGTTCCTCGAGCTGATCGGCAGTGAAACATATGTAATTAAATATGTATATGATGCAACACTCATTCTGTGTTCCCTTATATATATGTATAGAAATGGCTTCTACAGGACTAGAACTGTTTCATTTCTAAGGATTTCTCCGGAATGAAACAGTTCTAGTCCTGTAGAAGCCATTTCTATATTAAATATTTATACTCTGCTATGTATTGAGTACCTTACTTACTGTGGTTACCCCCGATTGACCCCGGAATAAACATATATATATATATATATATATATCTTCAACAGTTCTCCTGGTGGTGGCGAGATGAATCGACTGTTTTCGCACATGCACGTACACACATACGCACTTACAAACAAATACGTACACACACACACACACACACACACACACACACACACACACACACACATCCATTTACACACACATTTGTCATGATATTTATCCAGACACTATGTGTTTTGGTTATTTAACATAAGACTAGGAAAACAATTTCATGTGTGTCGACTGAAAGAAAATTGTAATAAATTATAAATAAAAATTACATCACATTTGAGAAAAAATTATTTAAATGAAAATAAAATGAAGTCATATGTCTGGGAATATATTATATGCCTGTCCATTTAAATAAACATTGCTTGAAGGCACCAAATGTTTGTTTGTGGAAATACGAGAAGGACCTGGCTTGCCAGTAACACCTTCCAGATACGGTCCTATAAAGACACATTATGTGGACATGTTTTATATGACAGCATTGTTCACTATCCATTGATTATAGGCTTTTTTCTACTTTACCTTATAAACATATATATATATATATATATATATATATATATATATATATATATACATACATTTCTATAAGAATCCTGCTTCTATAATTTTCAGCGAAAGCAGGGGAGTACGTGGCTCTGATGAACGCCAACTAGCGTGAAACAGACTGTCAGCTTCTCTCCCTTCTTTCGCCGAAAAGAAGTGACATAGTCACTACTTTAAAACTGATAGCGTATATGGTCTTCTAAATGTTTTTAATTAAACATACGGTATATTGCCAAATATATTATACATACATTCATGTATACATCGCTATTTCAGAGCACCAATCCTAATATATATATATATATATATTAAACACCAGGTCCGAACACAAAAGAACCAAACTCTCTCCATCTCTCGCTATTATGAGCAAATGGCGGGGGGGGGGGGGGGGCCACGTGTTGTCCGTCCTACGGCCCTTGCAGACAGAATAGAGAAGGCGTTTTTCCCGGAGGTTGGTGAGGGAGACGCGCTGGAAGAGCAGCCATTCCAGCTCACGAGGCTAGGCTAAGTATTCTGTCGTTTGAACCAATGCGAGAACTTCCACAAGAGTTTTAATTTTAATTTCAAATGTAAACATTATTTAACAATGATATTCCATATTTCATCAAATTATATCCATATTAAGTGAGGACATTTTGCAGAATAAATATATATTAACTGACAGAAAGAAATGTAGAAAATAATTAATAGTGGAATTTCTAAGCAGCCGATTTACAAAATGTTATAGTGTCAATTCCTGTCTAGGTCACGTGTGGTGTGACCTCACGTCTGGCTATCATTACTATGGCTACTATTTCTACTTGGTGAGAAAAAGGCTGGAACATACATGTTATTAATGTATATATATATAAAAGTTTGTAGATAGCTGTTTTAGGTTATGTAACTGTTATAGAAACACGTGTCAATAAATTCCTTTCAACTAAACTGTATCCATTCAAATCTTTCTATATATATATATATATATATATATATATATATAATTGAGTAAAATGACAGGACACCGGACTGGTGAAATTCCTTCAAAGATTTATTATAGCAAACACTATTCACATTTCAATGACCAAGTCCCGTAGGATCCTGGTGACATCATCAGGTGTTTATTGCATAAAAGTTATATAATGAAGGAATAATGGCAAACACAATCCAAGAGGCTAAAAAGCAGAGAGAAATGTTTATATATATATATATATATATATATATATATATATATATATATATATATATAAATACACCTACACTTTCTTTCTTTCCTATTTTTGCATCACGCTTGTATGTTGCCCCACTTTTGTATGCGTTTACTCTTTATATTCACACCAATGCCTCGGACAACTCAGCGGATGACTCCGTTGATTTTCGTATGTCTTCGTTGATCATCGTTTGACTCCCTTGATCTCCGTATGACTATAACTTCGTATGACTCCGTCTGTCTCCGTATGTATAACTCCGTATGACTTCGTATGACTCCGTATGACTTCGTCTGTCTCCGTATGACTTCGTATGACTACGTCTGTCTCCGTATGACTTCGTATGACTTCGTATGTCTCTGTATGTCCATCCCGGAGTATTTTCCAACTTCTTTCCATTTATAGTTCATTATATCACTGATTCTTGCTATGTTATCTCAAATCACCCGATCATTTGAACGTCGTTTCAAATCTTAGATTCACCAATAAATAACTCCACCTTTTTACTCAATTACTCAATAGATGTTTTCATTTTCCTCTGTTCACTTTCTCCTCCCAACCCCATTTTCGTAACTTCCTTTCCTAACCTTCTCACACTACTCACACGTCCATCTGTTCTCTACTTATCAGAATTTTCATGAAGAAGGACTTCTGTCCGAAACGTTGAAACCTCCTCCACTTCCTCCAAGCGTGAACCTAATATAACTGCGTAATTTTACTTCCTGTGATTTGTCTTGTTTCATTTATTAAATATATATATGCATGGCCCCGTAACTCTTGGGGACGGCGTAGGAACGCCCAATTGACATACTGCGTTTCTAGGGAAATTTTAAACCTATACAGGATATATACTGTATAGGAGATGGATTCCACCCAAGAAATATTGGTCCTGTAACTCCTGAGAAATTCTTGGGAGCGCCAAATTTACATACTGCGTTTCTAGGGCAATTTTAAACCTGATGAAGCCCATCTCTACAGGATATATATATATAGTGGAGGGGTGGGTGTGGTGTGTGTGTGTGTGTGTGTGTGTGTGTGTGCGCGTGCATCTGAGTGTGTGTGTGCATCTGAGTGTGTGTGCATCTGAGTGTGTGTGTGTGTGTGTCAGGCACGTGCCACGAACGTTAAACTGTAGGTTTGTCAACAAAAAGCTTCTTTTTTTTTCTACGATGAAACATTGCGCAGTAGATTTCTCGGGTCTATTTATAGCAATACAACAATTATTTTAAGTCACAATATCGAGTTCTTACTCATACAGACTTTCACTAGAAATAGTAAATAACAAGCGTGGGAAACAAAAGGTTTCAATATCTTCTAATGCTGTGATGTGACACACTCACCATTCCTTGCTATACCGCGGTTTTTTAGGTGTTTAAATTATTAATCTGTACGTTTACACCAGTCATAGGCAACCTGCGGCCCGCGAAGCTTTCTGAATGCCTCACCTAAGTTACCTAAGTGAAATCTTACTAATTTTTTTGCCCCAACTCTTCAGTCGTAATTTATCTTTCTATTATTTTTACAATCGAGGAAAACAACGTGTACGGATTCTGAAGAATCTAATCAAAACAACCTGAGTTACTGTTTGTTTTTTTTATATGGGCATGAATGTAAATTAGCGCTTGGGGACCGCCTGATGATGAACCATATCTCATGCGGACCGCCTGATGATGAGCCATATCTCATGCGGACCGCCTGATGATGAGCCATATCTCATGCGGCCCTTCTGATGATGAGCCATATCTCATGCGGACCGCCTGATGATGAGCCATATCTCATGCGGACCGCCTGATGATGAGCCATATCTCATGCGGACCGCCTGATGATGAGCCATATCTCATGCGGCCCTTCTGATGATGAGCCATATCTCATGCGGACCGCCTGATGATGAGTCATATCTCATGCGGCCCGCCTGGTGATGAGCCATATCTCATGCGGCCCGCCTGATGATGAGCCATATCTCATGCGGCCCGCCTGATGATGAGCCATATCTCATGCGGCCCGCCTGATGATGAGCCATATCTCATGCGGCCCGTCTGATGATGAGCCATATCTCATGTGGCCCGCCTGATGATGAGCCATATCTCATGCGGCCCGCCTGATGATGAGCCATATCTCATGCGGCCCGCCTGATGATGAGCCATATCTCATGCGGCCCGCCTGATGATGAGCCATATCTCATGCGGCCCTTCTGGTGATGAGCCATATCTCATGCGGCCCTTCTGGTGATGAGCCATATCTCATGTGGCCCTTCTGGTGATGAGCCATATCTCATGCGGCCCGCCTGATGATGAGCCATATCTCATGCGGCCCTTCTGGTGATGAGCCATATCTCATGCGGCCCGCTTCTCGAAATAGGTTGCCCATGCCTGGTTTACACCGTAGAATATATTTCTATGTTATTGGTTAACATATAGTATAGCATGGCAGAATGGTTAGAAATGTTTTCTTGGTAATCATTAGGTCTCGGGTTCGTTCCCACTGTGTGACATCTTTTGGGGTGTCATTTACCATAGTTTCGTGTAGAATCAGGTCTTTTGAGTTTTTAATTGGCTAGACGGTACATATGTGTGTGTGTTTGTGTGTGTGTTTGTGTGTATGTATGTATGTATGTATGTATGCGTGTGTGTGTGTATGTGTGTGTGTACGTCATTGTGCACATCTGTGTGTATGCTTTTGTGTACATTTGTATATATATTTGTGTGTATGTCTGTGTGTACATCTATGTATATGTCTGTGTGTCTGCGTGTACATCTGTATATATGTCTGTGTGTGTGTGTCTGCCTGTGTATATATATGTGTGTGTGTGTACATCTATATATATATATATTTATATATATGTGTGTGTGTGTGTGTGTGTACATCTATATATATGTCTGTGTGTATGCCTGTGTATATATGTGTATGTGTACATCTATATATATGTGTGTGTATCTGTGTGTATGCCTGTGTATATATGTGTATGTGTACATCTATATATATGTGTGTGTATCTGTGTATGCCTGTGTATATATGTGTATGTGTACATCTATATATATATGACTGTGTGTGTGTGTCTGTGTGTATGCCTGTGTATATATGTGTATGTGTACATCTATATATATATGTGTGTATGTGTATCTGTGTGTATGCCTGTGTATATATGTGTATGTGTACATCTATATATGTGTGTGTGTGTGTGTGTGTGTGTGCATCTGTGTGTATGCCTGTGTATATATGTGTATGTATACATCTATATATATGTGTGTGTGTGTGTGTATCTGTGTATGCCTGTGTATATATGTGTATGTGTACATCTATATATATGTGTGTGTGTGTGTATCTGTGTGTATGCCTGTGTATATATGTGTATGTGTACATCTATATATATGTGTGTGTATCTGTGTGTATGCCTGTGTATATATGTGTATGTGTACATCTATATATATATGACTGTGTGTATCTGTGTGTATGCCTGTGTATATATGTGTATGTGTACATCTATATATATGTGTGTGTGTGTGTATCTGTATATGCCTGTGTATATATGTGTATGTGTACATCTATATATATGTGTGTGTGTGTGTATCTGTGTGTATGCCTGTGTATATATGTGTATGTGTACATCTATATATATGTGTGTGTGTGTGTGTATCTGTGTATGCCTGTGTATATATGTGTATGTGTACATCTATATATATATGACTGTGTGTGGTCAGATTATTGTTAAACCAGACAGTTGTTTATCAAACCCCTTCAACTACGTTAGTTGTATTTTTTTTTAACAGAAAACTTTAAGTTTATTTTAACAGATTACATACAAATCAACAGAAAAAGGGGTACAGAAAGAAACAAACAGGCAGAATATAGACGTCACAACAGGAGGGGCTGACGACATTGCAACAGGAGGGTTGGGGCTGAAGTTTTCCTCTAATAATTTCTCACCCTAACCAACACACTAGTAATATTACGTTAGTTGTGGTTAAAATCTTTCTAGGTAAATACTATTTACTCCCAAAGAACAAGACGAAAAATAACATATGTTCGTGTTTATAAATATTATATAGTATAAAATATATAGTATAAAATATATAGTATAAAATATATAGTATAAAATATATAGTATAAAATATATAGTATAAAATATATAGTATAAAATATATAGTATAAAATATATAGTATAAAATATATAGTATAAAAATAACATATGTTGGTGTATATAAATATTTCACTCATCAGCTACTTTCATAATTTAATTTCCAGTGTTTGCTTGTGATATATGTA
>OZ024754.1:3157648-3170148 GCA_964016885.1 Eledone cirrhosa | reverse complement strand
AGCAACGATTCTTTGCTTAAACTTTAATCTGTTATTTTAATATATATATATATATATATATATATATATATATATATATATATATATATATATATACTAACACAGTCCACGTCAAAAATGATGGTGTTTATAGTAAACATTTTTAATTCAATAATACCAACATCCTATGTAAAGGTGCTTGGATGCTCGGTTTCCCCTTGTCCTCCTCTCTTTTGTCGGTGGATTGGCAGTATCGGTAGAGGGTCGGACGCCATGATTGACGCAAAGAGTTACGCCCCTTTACGATCTGAGTTCAAATCCCGCCGAGGTTAACTTTGCCTTTCATCCTTACGAGGTCGATAAAATAAAATACCAGTAATGTACTGGGTTATTTCTGGCCTTGTGCCAAAAGTAGAAACAATTCTGTCATCTTTGTATTTTATTTTACATTTATTTAAATCTATTACAATAATTTTCTTCCACATGTTCTTTAATCATTATCAAACATATGTCGATTAAATTATGATGGCTTTGACCTATCTATCTATCGATCTATCTATCGATTTATCGATCTATCTTCAAATTGCTATTGGGATTTGGTCTTTGTTGTTACTGTTGCCCTTGTCCGAAGGTAGATACATTGGAAAATACACAAATAGGTAACTAGATAGATTGACAGTGACACAAACATATAGGCAGATAGATAGATAGATAGATAGAGGTACATAGGTAGGTGATAGGTAAGTATGTAGATGGGCAAGTGGGTAGACAGGTGTGTAGGTAAGTAGGTGGGCAGATTGGTATGCATGTATGTATATATATATATGTACGTAGGTGTGTTAAAGAGGTGGGTATATACATATACGAATCAGTGTATGTATAGATGTACTTGTGCTTATATATACAAATATTATACGGTTAATCCCTAAAATACCACGCCTACATCACTTCTGATTACATTAGTTTTACAGTAAGAAAACATATGATCTCAGTAGTTATCATACACGAACTTTATAACTCCCATATGATATACAGTATCCTGTGATATAGTACACGGTAAGATAAATGACTAAATAACTACTTCGTTCCTTTTCAGGAACCATGGAGAAGTTCCTTAAATGGCAACTGATACTAATACATATACACACACACACACATATATATATATATATATATATATATATATATATATATATATATATATATATATATATATATATATATATATATATATATATAAATGGTAAATGCGCGTGACAGGTCGGTACACAAAAACAAATGTATGTAAACGAAACTTCATTGTTTTTCTTATTATATATATATATATATATGTTCTTGATATATATTTATCCTTATCGAGCCCTCTTTGGATTTTAGTCTTCACATTTATTATTATGTGTAAAAGATAAACAGAAATAACAACACAATCGGTACAGTATATGAAAGGAATATATTAGGTTAACGCTTGAAATATCAGGAAGAGCGTCTTAACGTTTCGGAAGCTAGTCTTTCATCAGAAGAAAGAATGAGAAATAAGATAGATTGAAGGGACGGGTGGGTTGGAATTGGAAAAGATGAAAATAACAGGTCCATTCATGTTGACATCTCTTTATGGGTATTTGTGGTCATTTTTCTGAGTTTCACACGATGTCTTTGCTCTCCGTTCACAGCCACTTCAAAATAGATTTATTTTGTGTATCATTGAGCGTTGATCAGTCTGTAGCGAAATTATCACGGATAAATCACGAATCAATCACGGATCAATCCACAGATATAAAACAGTGACATACTGCTTGTCTTTAATCCTTTATTTAACCTGATATTGTCCATCTCTTCTTCAGATCTAAAGGCAATGACAGAAATGAAGAGACAATGTAATATAGTGGATGAATCAACTATATTACTGGGCTGGTTCTTTATTTATCGACCTCAAAAAGTGGTGAAAAGCTAATTCGAACTCTGCGGGATTTGAGCACGAAGAGTCGGAACGAATATCATAGTATTCAATTTTCCAATAAACAGTTTAAGTATATTATGAGTTCATGTTGTACATCGATCATGCTTTAGCTGAAGCTGTGAGAAATGTGTATATAGATACACATATTTATGAATGTAAGCATACAAACATGGTTGTTTTATTTACATACTTTCTCCATAGATTGAAAGCAGATGAAGAAGAAATACGTAAAAAAGACATGTTTACATAAACAAATGTGTATGTATTTACATACACACTTCTCGTAGCTTTAGTTTAACCTACTATTGTATCTGTACAGATACGAATATATAGTTCTAATCAGTTAAATACTTTAGCTGATTAGTACAGTTTTATACATAACTATCTTGTGTTTATGTTGGAAATACAAGTGTTTCTCCATTGAGTCAGAGCTGTACTTACCTACAAGCTAAATAAGATTTATCTTAAGGGGGCTTCTTTTTTTAAATATGTTTTTATTTTATTTTATCATTAATTTTTAATATTTAACACTAAACCGTAAATAATTTCTACGTACTAACAAAATTAGGTAAATTTTATCTGATTGTTCTTCATAAACGAATATCGAAACCATGTATCTATTATTTCTTCAAAGTTACACTTTAAACTTTACATGATTATTTATCTAGTTAATTTCTACGGAATAAGAAAAAAAATTAGGTAAATTTTATCTGACTTTGGAAATTTCGGTCCTAACTGACGGAGTCTCTTGAAAAGCTCGAAACTTCATGGTTAACGCAACGGTTAGACATTTCCACAAAGTACGAGCGAAACTTTCGAAAGTCAGGACGAGAGGAATTTTGGTAACATTTATCTATTATTTCTTTAAACTTACATTTTAAACTTAGCTCCGTTTAAATGATTATTTATCTAGTTAATTTCTACGGACTAAAAAGAAAAATTAGGTAAATTTTATCTGACTGTTCTTCAAGCTTATATATATATATATATATATATATATATATATATATATATATATATATATATATATATATATATATATATAAATTTATTCTTTATCATTAAAATTAATACAAAAAATAATAAATATTTATAGTTATTTAAAATTTTAATTTTTTACCCGAATTTCATATAGTTTAGGGCCTCATATATATATATTCGAATGTTCTCATTCATCCATTCTATTTCTTCCTCACTATCTTCCCTTCTTTTCTTCCAGTCAACTCACATCTAGCCGCTGATCTCTGTCCTTCTAGGTAATGTTTTACCAAACGCCACTTCGACGGTAGTTTGTTGTTTTAACAGCTTCCATACGCCGAGTTTTTCCATTTTCCTACGAATTCTAATACACACACGTCTCAAAACTCGATATTCGAGTTAATTTGTTTATATATATATATATATATATAATATATATACATATGAGTGTGTGTTATGTTTGAATGATTAAATTTATCTATTTATCATTAATATCCTACTTGACTATAAATCTTTGTTAACGTTAGTATTTTACATAAATTTTCAACATGGAGTAAGTAATCCGATGTACATAAAACATGTTTCTAGATAAACCTTATATATATATCATAAAGCATCAATTAATTTTGATGGATGCTATCATATTTGTTATTTATTTTTCTCCTCTTTCTTTCATTGCAACTCAAAAATCTTTTACTGTATTCATTAATTCCGATTCCAGGTAAACTTTTCCTTTCCTTTCATCCATTTAAGGTCGATAAAAATGTACCAGTTTACTACTGGGGGTCGTTCTCTCTCTCTCTCTCGCATTTTGTAAAAAAAAACCTCACTTTCTAATATATAAATATATATATATATATATATTTTTTTTTTTTCACTATATATATATATATATAAGTTTTCACTATATATATATACATATATAATGTAGCTTTTACCGCTTTCTCTTGTTAATATAGCAAGCGCATATGGTTATTTCTTCTATGAGTATTTGCCAACCCACGTTAAAGCTATACTTTTGATACTATTAAAGTCACTGATGATGTACTAAATGTTACAAATACATACCTATTATCCCAAATTTTAATGAGAAGGCAGTACAAGAAACATAATACTATCTTTGAGATATTTTACAATTCTACAATTTAGAACAAAGACAATACGATTCTTCACTCGTATCTTTCATTTTGGCTCGTTATCTTCAGTTCCTGAGAAGTTAAAAAGACAACAGAGAAATAATTTCCTGTGTGTTTTAAATGCAAGAATTCTTTTGACTTCCTCATTGTGCAACAGTTTTAAAGAAGAAGAAGTGTTATCTTCGTTCTATGATACAGTTTAACTAGAAGCAGCTGTTGCATGGTTGGTGAACCCCTTGTGAGAAACACAAGGGACATATTTCTTTTACTTCGTAAAATAGTTTACTGACAGGAAATTCAACTATATATATATATACATATATATATGTGTATATATATATATATTCACTATACATTTGGAAGCTGTACATTAGAAATGTCAGTATTTCTAGAAATGAATCTCTACTTCGTTATTTTAGATTTTTTTTTTTTTTACATCTTTTAGTTCTATCTTCATACTTTAAGTTGTTGCAATTGTTGTTGTAGCTAAGTTACACGAATTTGTAAACAATCCTCCTCCATCCAGAACAGTAACATTCGTATGGGTCTCAATATACACCCACATACACACACACACACGCCCACGCCCCCCACTCACACGCTCACACACACACACATATATATATATATATATATTTTTTTTTTTTTTTTTTTTTTTTTTTTTTTGCATGGCAGATTCAAACTTACAATGATTGGCATTATATATATATATATATATATATATATATATATATAGGAACGAGTAGGACCCCGACGGCTGAGCTCAAGTCGTTTCGACGGCTAATTCAGTCCCGAATTAGCCGTCGAAACGGCTTGAGCTCAGCCGTCGGGGTCCTACTCGTTCCTATTACCCACTCTACTACGTATTGAGTACTTTGGTGCGTTATGGTCCACCTGGTTCCTTACCACATTTCCTTCGTTATATATATATATGTGTATATATGTAGGAGGTGAGTTTTATTGTAGCACAATAAAGCAATGCAAATATCGGAGAAGTAGCACTCAACAGTTTATAGGACTGGAGTATAAATAATATAAGATCAAAAGTTGGTTAAAAGAGTTCCATGTATTTTATTATGCGCATTTCAAAAACAAATATCATCATGGGATGATATTTGCGTTCTCATCGACATGTTGATTTAACACTTCACTGCTCGCAAGTGTTTTTTAAGCTTCATATCATGTCTCCCTATTTTATCTGATGAGAACACAAATATCATCCCATGATGATATTTGTTTTTGAAATGCGCATAATAAAATACATGGAACTCTTTTAACCATCGTTTGATCTTATATTTATATATGTATATATATATATATTATTTGTTTGTTAAAATAATCAAATTAAATTAATTCAACAGTTAAACACGCATAGGAATAATAAGGTTGTTATCAAAGGGCCAGAAGATTGACCAGAAGTCGACCCTAAATAATACTAATAGCTCTAAGAAAGCCATGAACGTCACCACATCTTTTTAACTTTGATTTTGAAAGTAGGTTTATAATTATCAATTTTCATTATACTTGTGTAGCTGTCTCGGTGGCCTAGTTGGATGAACAATAGACGGGATATAAAATAAAAACTGAAAATGATTACATGTACCTCTTGACCAGGATTGAACCCAAGACCAGGATCTCCACCGTCTCTAGTACCTACCGCTAGGCCACAGAGACAACTACGAAAATCTTATGAAAATTCATACTTATAAACCAATACAAACAAAATAGGGCCGATGCTACTATCTATTACTACTATTACTACTACTATTACCACTATTACTATTACCACTATTACTATTACCACTATAAATACTACTTACTTTTACTACCCTCCGTCTCACAAATTACAACAAACACTATATTTGTTGTCGGATCGCCAGACTGAAGAGCAAATCGATAATTTAGTCAGATCCATTACTTCTATGGGTGACCCTGACCCAATCCTCTGCGTAACGCGCGTAACAAGTCGATATACAATAAAATACTAAATACATGTAAACGAAACTTCATGTATATATAATAGCAATAATAATAATTGTTTCTACTTTTGGCATAAGGCCAGCAATTACCCCAGTGTATTACTGGTACTTTATTTTATCGACCCCGTAAGGATCAAAGGCAAAGTTAACCTCGGCGGAATTTGAACACAAACCGTAAAGGGCCATAACTCTATGATGCAAAGCATGGCGTTAGACGCTCTACCGATACTGCCATAATAATAAAATACATGTAAATGAAACTTCGTGTGTGTGTGTGTGTGTTTTTATATATATATATATATATAGGAACGAGTAGGACCCCGACGGCTGAGCTCTAGCCGTTTCGACGGCCAGAATTAGCCGTCGAAACGGCTTGAGGTCAGCCGTCGGGGTCCTACTCGTTCCTAATACCCACTCTACTACCCTAAGTATTGAGTACTTTGGTGCGTTATGGTCCATCTGGTTCCTTACCACATTTGCTTCGTTATATATATATATATATATATACATATATATATATATATATATAAGAGGTGTATATGGGGTGTATATATATATATAAGAGGTATATACACCTCTTATATATATACCAATATGAGTTTCACTATGAGTATTATATACCAATATGAGTTTCACTATGAACATTTTAAGGTGTGATCATGTCACATCTCTATCTTGGAAGTCGCGTGAGATCGCCACACATCAGAGTTTCAGAATATTTTCAGTCCATCATCCGTTTCTCACTTGATATTGAGACAACAAAAATAAGCTATATATATATATAAGCTGTAGATTATTGTTTGTGTGTTTTTCTGTGTGTATATATACATACATATACACACACACATACATATGTCTTTTGCTGTGTGTATTTATATATATATATACATACATATATATATGTATTTATGTATGTGTATATATATGTGTGTGTGTATATGTGTGTGTGTATGTGTGTGTGTGAGTGTGTGTGTATCCATACACACATATATATATACATACCTATCAATATATACATACCTATGAATATATATATATATATATATATATATATTGCATGTATATATATCTATGTCTATGTGAACGTGTGTATATGTCATTAGTCAGTGTACTGTTGTTTAGCCCTTGACTACAACATATCGGAATGTAGCTCCCCCTCCCACCAGATATATCGTTTCCGTCTATATAAGCCCAGGGATTACCTAGCTTTATTCTTCTTTTTACGTAGTATTGAGCTCCTTCTTGAATTTCAACTAAATTGAATCCGAAGTATAACATGGCTGACTATTGGTTTAATTAGGGAGTGGGGGAAGTGGGAGTGTGTGTGGGGGGGTCGGGGGGTGGGGGGTGGCTTAAAAGAGATGTTATCTGATAACTACTAACATAGTTCAACAGATTATTAAGATAGGGAAGCTGATGAGGAGGATGTGATGATAGCGACAAGGGTGATGGCGGCGATGGTGGCGATGATGATGGTGGTGATGATGATGGTGGTGATGGTGATGATGGTGATGATGGTGGTGATGATGGTGGTGATGATGGTGGTGGTGATGATGGTGGTGATGGCTGGTGGTGATGGCGAGGATGATGGTGGTGATGGTGATGATGGTGATGATGGTAATGGAGTGGGGATGAGAATGATGATGGTGATGATGGTGATGTGATGATGATGGCGAGGATGGTGATGGTGATGGCGAGGATGGTGATGGCGAGGATGATGATGATGGCGATGGTGGTAATGGAGTGAGGATGAGCATGATGATGGTGATGATGATGATGATGGTGATGACGGTGATGCCGATTATGATGATGATAATGTTGATCATGATGATGATGGTAGTTAGGATAGCAGTGAAGATGGTGATGATGATAATGCTAATGGCGATGGTGATGATGATGGTGATGGTGATGGTGATAGTGATAAGGGTAACGATGGTTATATTAGGGTGGACGATGATGATGATGGTGATGATGATAATGATAGCGATGATGATGGTGGTGATAATGGTGATGATGGTTATATTAGGAAGGACGATGATGGTGGTGATGATGATGATGGTGGTGTAATAATAGTGATAATGATAGTGATGGTGATGGTTATATTAGGGAGGACGTGATGGTGATGATGGTGATGGTGATGATGGTGATGGTGATGGTGATGGTGATGGTTATATTAGAGAGGACGTGATGATGGTGATAGTGATGGTGATGGTTATATTAGAGAGGACGTGATGATGGTGATGGTGATGGTGATGATGGTGATGGTGATGGTGATGGTGATGGTGATGGTGATGGTTATATTAGCGAGGACGTGATGGTGGTGATGATGATGGTGATGGTTATATTAGGGAGGACGTGATGATGGTGATGGTCGTGATGGTGATGGTGATATTAGCGAGGACGATGATCTGCCTGAGAAAACTGAGAATTAAGATTTCTTTCTGAACAAGGTATTCCGTTTCCGCCTCCACACTCCTCATACACACACGAGGTTTTACACACACACACACACGAAAATATACATATATATGATATCTCTCTCTCTCTCTCTCTCTCTCTCTCTCTCTCTCTCTCTCATATATATATATATATGAGTGTGTATGAGTACATATATATATATATATACACACACATATATACATACACACATACATACATACAACGACAAAAACTCATAAAACTTCCTTCAGTTAACATGTTATGTATGTGGATTCTTCAGTGGTGTATCATGAGAATGACTCAACATATATATATATATATATATATATATATATATACACCTAGGTATGTATTTCTGTCTGTCTGTATTACGCGCTGCTTAACCCTAACACTAACCCAGACCCCGACTCTAACCCTTACCCTAGCCATTTCCCTAACCCTAGCCCAAAACCTTACCCTAACCCTGAATATAACCCTAACCCTCACTCTAACTTTAGCCCTAACGCTAGTCCTAGCCCTAGCCATTACCCTAGCCATAGCCCTAACGCTAGTCCTAGCTATAGCCCTAACCCTAGTATATTACTGATAAGCCAATAATGAAATGACCACAAGACATGTTGGACCAAGAACAGATAAGGCTCAAGCAACAAATTTTCGGTAACCAAAGACAATTGGATGGCTACAGAATAATGCGTGCGTACACTCTATATAAAGAACTGATAGTAATCTCGAAGTCCACAGAAAGAATAAGAAATAGTCTACATACTACTATATACTTCAACTGACATCATTTAATCATAACAAACAAGCTAAGAGTCTTAAAAATTCCACCAAAGAAAATATATTTACTAGAAAACGGATGCAAGAAAAAAATACCAGGCGAATCATATATTATCCGGTCTTTCGCAAACATGGTTAGCCAGAAACATATCAATCCACCTACATAATTGTGTTAATATATCTGATGACCCCACATATGCGCAGATCGCTATTGTAACGATTGCACAACAGCTCGATGTTAGTGACACAGAAATACGTATAATTAATAAATATGATTGTGTAACTTGTGTGTTAACGTTTGATACATATGTATACCAGTCATGGGCAACCTGCAACCTGCGAAGCTTTCTGAATGATTGTCTAAGTCACCTAAGTGAAATCTTTTTGATGTTTTTACCTCAACTTTTCAGTCGTAATTTATCTTTCTATCATTTTTACGATCACGGAAAACAACGTGTACGAATTCTGAAGAAACAAATCAAAACAACCTGAGTTACCACCCTTTTTTTAATGTGGGCACGAATGTAAATCAGCGCTTGCGGCCCGCCTGATGATGAGACATATCTCATGCGGCCCGCTTCTCGAAAAAGATTGCCCATGCCTGATATAAATACTCACATTCATATACAAGCAGACATTCACATAGTTATCGTCTGCCACAATAACCTCATCAGTTTATTTATAAATGTCAATAATAATTTCATATTTCAATTGTAAATAACACTGCCTATAATTTCGAAATCTCTTTGAAAATAACCAACAATTTGGAAGGATTTGGCACATAAAATGGCTAACTTTATCATTATTTATCTGGTGTTTTCAAAATAACTTAACTGAGGTTCTTACATAAAATTATGATGGAAAGTTTTTAGACGAATATAATCATGAAATATTTAAGAGTTGTCTACCATTTATTGGTGTGAAAATGTGTTAATGGTGACATCTGTAAAAGTGAATATCGCTAGGGTGGTGACCCAGTTTTTCTTGTTCTGCTGTGTGCTGACAGAAAGTAATTAACAAGACAGAAGCTGTGGAGATATTTTAATGTAAAATATCTAAATAAACTTTCAGTCTAGAACTAGTCTAGAAATGATTTCATTAAACCAAATAAGCTTTAATCCACGTCAATTTCTGTTGAGTACAGTACACAAGGAAACTTAAAACATAATAATAATAATAATAATAATAATAATAATTTCTACTTTAGGCACAGTAATCTGGGGGGAGGGGAAAGTCGGTTAACTCGACCCCAGTGCATTACTGGTACTTTATTTTATCGACCCCGTAAGGATGAAAGGCAAAGCTAACCTCGGCAGGATTTGAACTCAGAACGTAAAGAGCCGAAACTCTATGCCACTAAGCATGTTGTCCGACGCCCTACTGATTATGCCAATCCACCACCATTATAATGGTTTCTGATTTAGGCACAAGGCCAACAATTTTGCGGGGAAGGAGAAAGTCAATTAAATCTACCCCCCAGTGCGTTACTGGTACTTTATTTTATCGACCCCATAATGATAGGTTATCGACGGTTGAATTATTTCAATCACGAAAAAAAAAAAAAAAAAAAGATCCAGATAGTAATCTTAAGAGATTTCTGCTAAAAACATCTAACTTATCTAATGTTTATTACTTTTTGATCATCAGATCCTTTATCATTTATAATTAGGTCCCTTAAGTAACAGAAGTTTTATACATCTTTCTTTCTAATTATCCTAAAGAAAGATATCTATTTAACCATTTGATACTACTACTATCAGAAAATAATAAAAAGTAACAATGATTTGGATACCAGGCCATAGAGATGTTAGGAAAAACAAGTAAACTAATTAATTAGTAAAAGATTCAGCAGAAAGAGAAATAATTGTTTCTACTTTAGGCACAAGGCCAGCAATTACCCAGTGCATTACTGGTACTTTATTTTATCGACCCCGTAAGGATGAAAGGCAAAGTCAACCTCGGGGGGATTTGAACTCAGATCATAAAGGGACGTAACTATGCTGGAAAGCATGGCGTCCGACCCTCTACCGATACTGCCAATCCAAAGAGAAATAATAGATTTAGATTAATATTCCAAAACTATTAAAAGTCAAATCATTCCGCAAAAAAAAACAAAAAAACAATTCAAGGGAGGTAAACATTTTAGGAGATAAACGATCTAATTTCAAACATCCATTATCTCAATCGTGAAATTGACAATACAAGGGAAATAACCTAAATATTAATGTAAGGGGAAGAACTGCTGCTCGTCGTTTTATTAAACATCAGCTTAGTGTTATTTTAAAACAGTTGTTTATGTTTGAATGGTTTTAATGTTTCAGTTTCGGAAAATATTTAAGGCTTCTTCAGTTTTAGGATATTATAATTACAAATGAAATTTACATTTCTAATTATATTAGGATGCTGTATATCCAACCCTAATCTAATAATAATCATCATCAACCTCCACCACCACAATCTCCTCCTAATTCTTCTTCGTTTTCTTCACTCTGAGAGGATCATGAGAGTAGAGTCCTCTGATACGCTGTCCAAAGGAACCTATCCGAAACAAACTGTCTCCAACTGATCCGACTAGATCCCCAAGCGAGACAAACGGAGCTCATGGGTGTTATCCAACCATCTTGCTCATGGTTTGTCTCTGAAAGAAGAGACTGACATGCATGGGCGACAACTGTTCTTTCACAAAAACACCTTATCAGAACTTTCTAAGTGCAATACCCATGGTCATTTACGACCGTAGGGGGGGGGGCGAATTTTACCTGTAAACCATATATAAAGGATGTATTAAGTAGAGGAAAAAAAAAACCTTAATAAGTAGTTTTAATGGAGGCCTACATCTCATATCTTACTTAACTCTATTGCTAGCTTTACACTCACCTGTACAACCATCATTATATATAGGCGGTCGATAAAATAAAGTACCAGTAATGTACTGGGTAATTGCTGGCCATGTGCCTAAAGTAGAAACAATTATATATATAGGCGGTGGATTGGCAGTATCGGTAGAGGGTCGGACGCCATGCTTTGACGCATAGAGTTACGGCCCTTGCCATTCTGAGTTCAAATCCCGCCGAGGTTAACTTAGCCTTTCATCCTTACGGGGTCGATAAAATAAAGTACCAGTAATACACTGGGTAATTGCTGGCATTGTGCCAAAGAGTAGAAACAATTATTTATATATATATATATATATATATATATATATATATATATCATAAAACATGTCTATAGAATCACAAGATAAAATATATA
>OZ024754.1:3130148-3152648 GCA_964016885.1 Eledone cirrhosa | reverse complement strand
AATTGCTGGCCTTGTGCCTAAAGTAGAAACAATTATTATGGGAGTCGATAAAATAAAGTACCAGTCACGTACTGGGGTCGATTTAATCGACTTTCCCTTCCCCAAAAATTACTAGCCTTGTGCCAGTAATTTTTGGGGAAGAGAAACCAATATTAGACTGGTGCTTTTTCTTATCGACTTCAAATGGGCCAAATGCAAAGTTGACCTCTACAGCATTTGAACCCAGAGATCCGGAACGAATATTGCAAAGCATTCTATCCAACGTTCTAATGACTGCCAATTCGCCGCCTACCATTCCATATATTAAATGGAAATTTGATAAAATTTTCAAACATAACACGTTTCCCCTTAACAATTGTTAGGTTTTAAGTAAAGTTATAAGGAAACAATTCTGCTCTTTCAATGGTTGTAAATACTAAATTGTGATTCAAGAAAAACTGTGTAAATATCCACACTTCCGTTCCATGAAAGACACTACCACATGTATTATGTATATATATATATATATATATATACGTGTGTGTATGTGCATATATATATGTGTATGTATCTGTATGCATATATATGTGTATGTATCTGTATGCATATATATGTGTATGTATCTGTATGCATATACATATATATATTTATATATATACATACATACATATTCGCACGTGTGTGTGTGGACGTCTCACATATCAAGCAGGCGTGAAAAATCTGTGCTCTCAAAAGACACATCCACGCGGACATTAACGTGGAAACACATAAATTATATATACATACGCATATACATACATACACATATATATATACACATATATATACACCCATACATCGGCAAGCTCTTTTATGTAGGGTGTCTATTATATATGAAATAATGTTTAGAAATATCAGGCACCTTCACTAATGACCTCAGATTTATAAAGTTTTAGGTTAATAAGATATTTATTAGGTATAGGAGTAACTAAGGAGATTTTATAAAGAGGGAACACATATTTACATATAAATACCTTGTATATAGATACATACGCACACACACATATATAAGCACACACACACACACACACATATATATATATATATATATATATATATATATATATATATATATATAAATAAACACATACGTACATATATAAACACACACACATATATATATATATATATATATAAACACAGATATATAAACACATACACACATATATAAACACACACATACATATATATAAACACACACATACATATATATATATAATCACATATAAACACACACACACATATATATATAATCACATAAACACACACACACACATTATATATATATATATATATATATAATCACATATAAACACACACACAAATATATATATATATATAAACACACATATATAAACATATATATTATGTTCATACACAGAACAAAGGTACTATATATATGTGTGTGAGTGTGTGTGTGTAGACAGATAGATGCATGTGTGTGTATAGATAGATAGGTGCATGTATATGTATGTGTGTGTGTGTGTGTGTGTAGATAGGTGCACGTATGTGTGTGCGTGTGTATATATATATATAGAGAGAGAGAGAGATAGACAGATGCATGTATGTGTGCGTGTATATATGTATAGAGAGAGAGATAGAGATAGAGAGATGCATGTATGTGTGTAAATGTGTGTGCGTGTGTATTATGTGAAGGTGTGTAATGTGTATATATTTATAAAAGACTTCAAAAATCTTGTCCTGTCCACACCTAAGAGAAAGGGGTCAACACGGACATCATGCAGCCCTCTTCAAGGTGGCTTTCACTTATAACTTTTTTTCAGTTATGTCTATCGATAAATTCCATGTATTATAAACAACCCATCATTAATGTCTCTAGAGAATGTACTTTACAACCACCTTGTACTGATTGTCGGCGTTCTTATTTTACCCACCCGTATGACAAGAATCAATTCGGTATATGTTATCGGGGAAGAGTTTATGGGTACTTTCATTGCAAGAATGGTACAATTTTCTCTGACGTATGGAAAGTATGTGTCCTCCAATCAAGGTCGATGGATTCCAGAAATGGTACATTTGATAGATCGGAGAGACCAGGTAAGTCAAATCGATAAAATAATCTACAAGTAAGAATTTGAAACCCTGATGTCCTTTTTTAATACCTCACTAAATCTCAATGTTTTTGCCTTATTTTTTTCTTTTAAAATTAGGTACAAGTTCTTTTGTCGGGTCAAATAATAATTCCCTGGGATAAATTATTATGAAGCTATAAACACTCTCCCTACCCTTTGAACCTAATAATATGAACGAGAAAATGTTTAAAACTAAATCTAACATCAAGCGCTAATATCACCAAGCATGCTGTCCGAAGCTCTACCGATTCTGCCAATTACATATAATTATAGCGGGTGTTTTTTTTTTTAATATAAATATACAGATGTGTATCATAGAACCAGGAATGGGTTCAGGTGTTTCGGTATCAAATGGGTTAAAATAAAAAAAAGTAATATATATTTGTGTGTGAGGGGTACAGAAATTCAAGTGTCGGCTCATATTTATATCCGGATTAAAAGTGGTGCCGGACTACTAATTGCCAGAAAATCTATGTTGTAGCTCTATCAATTTTTCCGTTCGTATTATATTTGATATATTTTTGAGCAGAGGAGTGACCGAATCGGTAGAGCGTCGGACAAAACGCCATGTGGCATTTGTTCCGGCTCCGGCTCTATATGTTATATTTACTATATGTTATATTTACTATATTTTCAGGAGAGTGTGGTGTGGTCGCCAGATCTTTGGTGGTTGGAGGACAAGAATCAATCCCAGGTGAATGGCCTTGGCAAGTGTCCGTAATGAAAGATGGGAGACATGTTTGTGGAGGAACAATCATCAGTAGGGAGTGGGTTATAACAGCAGCCCATTGTGTTTTTCGGTAGGTTTACATTATAAATACTATCGAAGTTTCGCTGTGGAATGGTAAGTTCCTACAACCTTGAGCAAGACACTTTATTTCACGTTGCTCCAGTTTACTCAGCTGTAGAAATTAGCTGCGACATCACTGGTACCAAGCTCTATCGACCATTGCCTTTCGGAAGAGGAACTTTCTAGGTGCAAATCCCTGGGCCATCCGTGACCGAAGGGGGTGGAGATCTTTACCTTTTTTTTTTTTGCTACTGACGGTGCCCCAGCATGGCCTTAACCTCTCGGTTGGAACATGTAATAAAGTAACAGAGTAATATCAAAGTGTATTTTACAAGAAAGAGTAACTGTATCGGCATTGCTAGCTTACAAAAGATATCTGTTTTCACTAGAGTCTAAAAGATTGTTCCACATCAGTGGTTCTCGCTATAATGATTCGGTGACTTGCGATGATGGGGGGTAGGTGGTATAATGTTCTAGGGTAAAACACTGGCATGATATTAGCACCTATCGTGAGACCTTTAACATTTTATCGTTTCAACGGATTATATTTAAAAGGCCAGTCTTGATTAAACATCTACCTCGATCCAATTGGTTTATCTAAACTCCATGACAGCATCCTATCGTCTGTTTGTTTAACCTATTTCTCTAAATGAGTGAGTGTAGAAAACACAGACAACATTCTTTCTCTTTCATTCTTATAAGTTAACATTTTTATCCAGTTCTTTATAAAACTCGAATTTGCCATTTTATTTGTTCTCAAAATCTCATTCACGCACTCTATATATATATATATATATATTATATATATATATATATATATATCCATCTCTCTCTTTCACACACTATATATATATATATATATATATATATATATATATATATATCCATCTCTCTCTTTCACACACTATATATATATATATATATATATATATATATATACACACATATATATATATATATATATATATATCCATCTCTCTCTTTCACACACAATATATATATATATATATATATATATCCATCTCTCTCTTTCACACACATTATATATATATATATATATATATATATATATATATATATATATATATATATATATATCCATCTCTCTCTTTCACACACTATATATATATATATATATATATATATATATATATATATATATATATATATATATATATATCCATATATATATATCCATCTCTCTCTTTCACACACTATTTCATTATTTATATATATATATATATATATATATATATATCCATCTCTCTCTTTCACACAATATATATATATATATATATATATACCCACCTCTCTCTGTCTATCTATTTGTTTATCTATCTATCTTGCTAACGTGAAACTCAGTTTATAGAAGCTTCAGGCTGTAATTACACACACACACACACACACTCTCTCTCTCTCTCTCTCTTTCTTTCTCTCTCTCTCTCTCTCTCGGGGGCAGCGAATTGACAGAGTCGTTAGGGCGTCGGGTGGAATGCTTTGCGCTATTCGTTCCGACTCTCAGTTCAACTCCCACCGAGGTCAACTTTACCTTTCATCCTTTGTAGATCGATACAAAGTACCAACCAGTCTTGTACTGGGATCGAATCTTCCTCTGAATCTCTTTCACGCTCTCTCTCTCTCTCTCTCTCTCTCTCGCTCTCTCTCTCTCTCTCCTTCTTCCCTCCTTCTCTCTCTATCCTTCTCTGGAAGAGATCTGCCGTGTTCAGATCTTTAGAGGAGATAGGATCCGCCAGACTTTAAAACAATCCTCAAGAAACGCTCTATGTCCCTACGGCAGCCCTAAAACTCCATCAGGAGTTGCGGGTCTCAAGAAGAAGAATATGAAGTTGATTTCTTACACTATTTCTTACACAGTGAACTCCCTTGTACCCTCCAGTGTTAACTTTTCTTTGTGTCTGATGTATTTTTTATCTTTTATTTGAAGGAAAAATCCCAAACAATTTCTGATTGCTCTTGGAGTGACAGAACTTTATAGAGAAGCAATTGGTGTGAGATTCAGAAAAGTTTCGAAAATTATTGTGGTAATCTATACCTTCTTTCTGATTTAAATTAACTTTATGTAGCCATATTTTTATTTCATTAATATTTTCATTCCTTGTTTTATTGATTAAATTCATAATTTTCAGTATTTTATGCTTGGCTATCACTCCTGTACCATTATGTAAATTTTGGGAAGATTGTCAATATTTTGGTTAAGTGGAGTTTTCTATTTAATCTCGGCAGTTTAGAGGACAGGTAGATGATCCCTGCTGAGTCTTTAATGAGAACTGAAACTAGATCAGATGTACCCCCCCCCCCCAAAAAAAAAAATCCCAAATTTCCTGTTATTTAACCACAACATCTACTTCTTCAGCCAGACTAAAAATATATTTATCAAACACATTTGGTAGTTCAACCGCTTGCGATCTTCAGCTTACCCGGCAAGGAAACCTGGGTTTCTCGCTGAATTCACCAGGTTGTTGCTAGAGAAACTGTTGCTACATGACCCAAGAAAGTGTTGCTACATGTACAACGAAAGTGTTGCTACATGTGACCCAAATTAAGAATTCTTTACCCCACCTCCTTCCAGACCAGGAACACTGAGATACCACTCTATCCGTTCAACTGCCCGACACCAGAATTAGTCTCGTTTATATTTCGTCGGCCTCCAAAGGGGCTGCATTTACAAAAATAAAACGAAGTTGATTAAAAGATGTTTGTTACACTAACTTATAGCATCCTTTCTACATCCATGGAGGGAGTTACAGGAACGATGTGGCTCTTCTTAAACTTACAGAACCTATCCAACAGTCTGAATATATCAAAACTGTGTGTCTACCATATATGATGGATAGATTCACTGGACAAGACGAATGCTGGATCACTGGATGGGGCGATACACTAGGTAAGTATATGTTTTTATAGCCTATAATAATTGTTTCTACTTTTGGCACAAGGCCAGCAATTACCCAGTACATTACTGGTACTTTATTTTATCGACCCCCGTAAGGATGAAAGACAAAGTCAACCTCGGCGGGATTTGAACTCAGATCGTAAATGGCAATAATTCTATGCTGCAAAGCCTAGTGTCTGTTTTACAAGAAGAAGAAGGAGAAGGAGAAGAAGAAGGAGAAGAAGTAGTAGTAGTAGTAGTAGTAGTAGTAGTAGCAGCAGAAGTAACAACAACAACAGCAACAACATATGTGACAAAAATAATGCTCAAGTTTTTTTTTTTCTTTATTTGACAGGAAAAAGAAATCCGAACATACTAAATAAAGCGCAAGTTCGAATCACAGGCTTTCCTGAATGTCAACTTAAATGGAGGTCTTATGTCCATACCAGTCATATCTGTGTCGGTGATGGCCATGTGGGGCCTTGTCGTGTAAGTTTATTTCCCTGCTTTTATATTGTCCTTTTATTATTGTTTTACCGAGTTCGGTGGATAGCCAGAGTCGGTGGAGCGTCCGACAAATTATTTTGCAGTACATAGGTATGTCTAATACCGCTGAGGTTAGTTTTGCCTTTCATTATTATGGGATGACGCATAGAGTTACGGCCCTTGCCATTCTGAGTTCAAATCCCACCGAGGTTAACTTTGCCTTTCATCCTTACGGGTTCGATAAAATAAAGTACCAGTAATGTACTGGGATAATTGCTGGCCTTGTGCCTAAAGTAGAAACAATTATTATGTGGTCGATAATAGGGCGGGGGATTGGCGGGGGATTGGCAGTATTGGTAGAGAGTCGGGCACCATGCTTTGCAGCATAGAGTTATGGCCCTTTATGGTCTGAGTTCAAAATCTCGCCGAGGTTAACTTTGCCTTTCATCCTTACGGGGGTCGATAAAATAAAGTACCAGTAATGCACTGGTACTTTATTTTAATCGACTTTCCTCTTCCCCCAAAATGTCTGGCCTTGTGCCTAAATCAGAAACCTGGGTTTAGTGATCCCACCTCCTTCCTCACTCTCTCCCTCAGTCTATCTCTCACTGTCTCTTCCTCTCTCTCTCTCCGTCAGTCACTAACTCTCACTATCTCTCTCCGTCAGTCACTCACTCCGTCAGTCACTCTTACTCTCTTCCTCATTTACTCCCCCCCCCCTCTTGCTTCTCTCACTCTCTCCCTCTTATTTACTTTCTCTCTTTCTCTGCTACTCATTCTCCTTCCTTCCGTTACTCCCCTTCTCTTTCCCCTCTGTTACTCTCTCTCTATCTCAATATATACATATATATATACATATATATAAATATATCAATAAACAGCTCTATTATCGATATATGTGAACCAATGTCAAAATTCCTGAGGTCGATTTAATCGATTTAAGCTGCCCAAATTTTGCCGCTTTATTAACCCCCCCCCCCGTCTCTCTCTCTCTCTCTCTCTCTCGCCTGATTCGTTTAATCTTTTTCTCTAAGTTCCCTCTTCCTCTCTACACCTCCCTCCCTCTCTCTTTCTTCTTACACAAACCAAAAAAATAAAAAGGAAAAAATGCTGTCTGTCTTTTCATATTTGATATTGGAACTGATGTCGCTTCTCTGTTATTGACAAAACCATCATATATATATATATATATATATATATATATGTATATATTTATATATTGACATATGTATATATATATGTATATATATATATATATTTATATATTGACATATGTATATATATATGTATATATTGATTATTGATATATATATATATATTTATATATATTGACAAATCATACATATATATTGACAAAACTATCGTGTGTGTGTGTGTGTGTGTGTAAATGTGCTTTCTATAAATATATATATAATATAAAGAACGCGCAAACACTTCACACACACACACACACACACACACACACTATTTATAGAAAGTAAAGTACAATTATTGACACAATGTTTACATATTCACACACATTCACAAACACACACACATAATATATAGAACGTACATACACACACTCACTCACGTTTACAAATATATGTAGTAAGTACATATACATATACACACACATTGTAATATAAAGAAATATATTTATCTATCTTGGAGGAATGTCTGTTGAGTGGTTAGACCTGCTAGAAATAGCAGCAAAATCTCATTTAAACCGTTCCCGGCAGTCTTGAAAGGGAGGGAATGACTTGTATTTCTAGAAATACTTCATAAAAATGTTATGGCCATGGTTGGAACGCCTTTGGTTATAAATCTACTCAATCAAGACTGGTTTTGATTTTAAACACCCAAATTGTGTGCGTTGTTTGATTAGGAATGAAGCGAACATAAATTTCTAAAATACCAAGAATTATTGGAATGGCTCTTCCAGCGCATCTCCCTCGCCATCTCCAGGGAAACGCCTTCTCTATTCTGTCCGCCGGGGCTGTGGGGTGGCTAGTGCATGGGGCCTCATTTGCTCATAATAGTGAGAGATGGGGAGAGCGGGGGGGGTGCAGGAGAGAGGGCAGCAGTGGGAGTGGGAGTTTGGTTCTTTTGTATTCGGACCTTGCGGATATCCAGTGTCTTAGAGAATTTATGTCAATGTTTAAATATGTGTATGCATGTGTGTAGTGTATGTGTATGGGTATGTGTATGTATGTGTGTGTGTATATGTGTGTATATATATGCACGTATGTATTCATGTATTTAGAAGTTATTGTAAATTGCTTGTAATTTTTCTCAAACACAAATAATCATGTGTGCGTGTATGTGTATGTGTGTGTGTGTGTGTGAGTATGTCTGTGTGTGTGTGTGTATGTATATATATGTGTATGTGCGAGTGAGTGTGCGTGTGTATGTGTATAATATATGTGTATGTGTGAGTGTTTGTATATATATATATGTGTGTGTGTATGTGTTTGTGTGCGTGTGTTATAGTTCGAAAGCTGTAAACTATCAAGGACCATAAACCTAGTTCCATTACTCCCCCACCCCCCTCCCACCCTCGACTGAAGAGTAAACAAAACCTTGTCTAGAATTACCAGAACTTTACAACAGAGAATTAATAATGTTTCTTCTTTGGGCACAAGGCCAGCAATTACTCCAGTATATTACTGGTACTTTATTTTATCGACCCTAATTTGTTACTGGTGCGTTATTGTATCGATCCCATTCGAACAATGAAATTAGTATACATGTAGCACAGCATTCCACAGACACGTGTATCCCCTGATATTTCTCAGGGAGATTCAGTGTGACACTGGTTGATAATGCGGACTGAAATAATTTTAAATAATTTAGGGGAAAAGAACCCTAGTTAATATGTAATAGATGTAATTATGTTTGGGGTTCAAGGTGTGGCCCCTTGCTTCATTAAACATTGAAGGAATAATTAGGAATAATTCTTCGGTTTCGTCTATGTTATCCAATCAACAGAAAATCCCGCCTAAGTCAACTTCGCTTTCCATATTTTCGAGGTCCTTAAAATAATGTATCAGTCCAATACAGGGACCGAATCTTCCTCTATATCTCTTTCTCAATCATACATACACTCTCTGTCTGGTCTCTCCTTTCGGCTGTATTCAGACTTGGGGAGGGGCAGTAACGTGCAGAGTAGGGGGGGGGGCGAGCATTCTTCGAATGGGGGCATAATTTGGGGAAAAGAACTAAATAAATTTGATTGATTTATATTAAAATCGAATAAAGCGTTTATTTCATGTTTCATCTGTGTTCATATATTCAAAATGTTTACCTTTCTCAAAATATTTCTCAGTATATTAGGTCTTATACTCGAGTCTTTGGAGCATACAATCAAGATTTGGCCCGGGTATCAGCAGAGCTCTGAACACCGCTGAGTATAAGTGAACGAGAGAGAGAAGTCAAACCAGCGGCTGATTCCTTTCTCATAATATTTCTCCGTATATTAGGTCTTATACTTTGGGGCATACAATCAAGATTTGGCCCGGGTATCACCAGAGCTCTGCACGCCGCTGGAAAGGGGATGGACCCTGACTGGTTTAAAGTGCCCAAGAAATGTGGCACCTCTACCACTCCATCAGGAGTTATGAGTCCATACTTATATAGAAAACTTTGTTTTTGTTATGTATTTTTAGGGTGACTCCGGTGGACCACTGGTATGTTTGAAACGTGGCAGATTTCAATTGGCTGGTGTAGCATCCTTTGGTAACGAACTGTGTGGAGTTCGTGGCTTTCCAGCAATTTATACCAAAGTATCAGAATATCAAGATTGGATTACACATGTCTACAGGAATCTCTGATAAATACAGAGAGAGAGGAGAGAGGGGGGTAGATATGACCCCGACCGTGACTCCAAGCGGTTTCAGCTTGTTTGTTCAGCAAACCTTTTCAAGGATGTGAGACTTTTGAAAAGGTTTACTGAACAAACATGCTGAAACCGCTTGGAGTCACGGTCGGGGTCATATCTACTCTCTATACCCACTCTTCATCTCCCTATGCATCGAGTTCTCCCCGGTCTCAACACCGCAAACTCTCTCTCTCACACACACACACACACACACACACACACACAGTCTCTGTAAATTGTCCGTTCAACTTGTCTTTTATTAAGTCAATCACAAATTGTCAATATTCCCCGTTAAGTTTTATTTTGTATAAAGTTCTTCGTTTTTTTGTTTGTTTGTACCAAGTGTGTTTGTTTTGTTTGTTCCAACCATTTGTGCCAAGTTTGAACGGAAGATTATTTCTCTGGGAACTCCTAAAGAATCATTCTTTTTCAACCTAGCGAAGCCCATGTCCTCTCCAGCTCTGAATACATAGAAGCTCCCGTCTTTAACGGTTAAAAATGGACATTAGAACCTGCGGGACTGGAATCCAGCCCTTTATGCTTGCCAGGCAAAATAGATAGATAGATAGACAAATAGATATATTTCTTTATTTGCCACAGATAGATAGATAGACACACACGCATTTGTATATACGTGTGTGTTATAACACTTGTACGTCCGCCAGAATCCTCGGCATTCATTTATTCGTACATACACACACCCACACACCTATACATATATACATAAACACACACACAGATAAATGCCTACATAAATACTTGGTACAATGTACATCTATTGTATATGTGTTTGTATTGCACTCACCGTACACACACACACGTACACATTTACATATCATCATGCTTACCTACATGTGTTTGTGTATTGCAGACACACACAAACACACACTTACATATCATCATGCTTACGTACATGTGTGAGTGTGTGTGTGAGAGAGTGTGTATGTGTGTATGTGTGAGTGTGTGAGTGTGTCTGTGTGTGTGTCTGTGTGTGTATGTGTTTGTGAGTGTCTGTGTCTGTATGTTGTGTGCGAGTGTGAGTGTGTGTGTGCGTCTGTGAGTATGTATGTATGTGTGAGTGTGAGTGTGTGTGTGTGTATGTGCGTGTGAGTGTGTGAGTGTGTGTGTGTGAGTGTGTGAGTGTGTGTGTGTGAGTGTGTGAGTGTGTGTGTGTGAGTGTGTGTGTGTGTGTAAGACCGACTAGCATTCTACTTCCAGGTGTTTTTTTTCTTTTCTTTTAAGTCTTTCATTTATTGTATAAGTCCGACGTCCGTGACAAGAATATCTTCTGATGTCTCAATAAACTGACGTGGCCAGCATGAGCTTATTAAACACACCTCTCCTCTATATATGTAAGAAACCCACGCCACAACTACTGAGGCAGTTTTTAGAAGCTTGACCAGCAGCAGACATCTAGCCAGCAAAGGCCATCTTCTGACCAGTATCTCAGATGAGAATTTGATCTCCATTCTACCTCATTTTTCTTTTTTTAACGTACCCAAGTTTATTGCTTCACACCAATATCTTCGTTTATTGGTACTAATATTACACCATTAATATCAATCGATATTATATCATCAACATTGTAATAATTGTAGTGCACCTGAGCACTGTACACAATAATTTTCATTATTATTGTATTATACCATTAATATTACCATTAATTTTATACCATTAATTTTATACCAATAATTTTAATATATCATTAATATTATATTTTGGCATTATTAATGTCTTGCTGTATTTTAGTTTCCTTCTGAATTCATATATATCGCAGCTGTCAACTTAACTTGTCATCATTCTCTCTGGGATTGTTATAACTACAGAATCGTTCAAACAACTATACTTTTCTTCTAAACATTTGAGGCCTAGTTTCAATGTAAGATTATTATTATTATTATTATCATCATCAGTAAACTCAACCCCACTTCAGTCGAAACAAAAGAGTAAATCTCCCCCAAAATTCGATCTTTAGTATAAATGCCATACATTGACACATCTCTTACAAATTTGTTCTCTAATGCTTAACAAAAAGATTACTATTGCATTCTCTCCAGAAGAACCAAAATCCGAATATTCTTAAAAACTGAAAAAAAAGGGTCCTTCCTTCCTGCTACACACACACAAAACCTATCAAACTTTGGCATAACACGATTGTAAATTATCTATTACAATAGCCACTATATAAAATAAATACATTACATACTAAACATATAAAACGTACACTAAACACATATTTAGTTGTGTTGTGCAGTCTCGGTTACCTTCATTGTATATATACGGATAAAACTTTACTAAACTTACAGTATATATACATATATAATATATACATATATATACTGGACATTTATTAATTTGCCACTTTTTATTAGTGTTTTAAAAAATCATTTTCAATATGGATCTTATACATCTGTTGAGTTTGTTGGTCTTTGTCGTAAATCTGATGACCATAGGTCGAATCGAAGCTCGCCAAGTTTGTCGTTATAGTTATGGCTGTTACGTCTGTCGTACGGATTCTACAAGGAGAGGACAGTGCCAAGTATATCGTTACTGTCACAATCGATGGGGTCACAACAGAATACAGTGTCTACGATATAACCAACATACTATACAAGGTAAGTTGACAGTTATTAAGGTGTGACGTATGGAAGGAATGTTCGAGAGAGTGAGAGGAGAGAGAGGACAGTGAGAGGAGAGAGAGTGTGAGTGAGAAAGAGAGGGGAGAGGAGAGTGAGAGAAGAGAGAGTGTGAGTAAGAAAGAGAGAAAAATAGAGAGAGAGAGGTGAAAGAAATAGAAAAGAGAGAGAGGAGAGGAAATTGAGAGAAGAGAGAGTGTGAGTGAGAAAGAGAGAAAAATAGAGAGAGAGGTGAAAGAAATAGAAAAGAAAGAGGGGAGAGGAAATTGAGAGAAGAGAGAGAGGAGAGAAAGTTGAGAGAAGAAAGGATGTATGAATGAGAAAGAGAGAGAGAAAATAGAGAGAGGAGAAAATTAAGAGAAGAGAGAGGGACTGTGAGAGTGAGTGAGAGACAGACTGAGTGAAAGAGAGAGGAGAGAAAGAGTGAGTTTGCTTACACTCAAACATCATATGATTATGTCTGGTGAAGCCACGGCAAAGTAGTTAAGTATACCCTTAACGTAGTTCTCAGGGAGATACAGCATGACACTGCGTGTGTGACAAGGCTGGCTCTTTGAATTACAGGTACAACTCATTTTCTTTCCAGCTGAGTGAACTGGAGCTACATGAAATAAAGTGCCTTGCTCAAGGACACAGCGCACTTCTGTTGCAACATCCTTTCCTTCCATTATTGGATGTCGATAGACGATCAATAAGATCCCAGACCTTATCTAGGGTGGAACTCATCGAATCGGACCGAGGAAACAATGTTTCCATTGGTCTTTCCAATTGCTAATACTATCTATCGGTCGCAACTCCAGGCAGAAGGAACAACGTGAAATAAAGTGTCTTGCTCAAGGACATAACGCATCGCCGAGTCTAGGAACCGAAATGACAACCTCACCATTGCGGATCCAATTCTCTAACCACTCAGCCACGCGCCTTCACACTTTTATTGGATATGTAGAACCTTAATTCGAAGAAGTAGCGGCTCTACCTGGAGTAACTCCTTGATCTCTGAGTTACCCACTTTATCGAGTTGTCAACGAAATATTCACCAAATATATGTTGCTATAACAGTGTTTCGAAAAAAGTCGTTAAAACGTCGGACACAATGCTTCGCGGTATTCGTTCTGAGTTCAAATCCCGCCGAAGTCAACTCCTCCATTCGTGGTCGATATAAAAAAAAAAGTGCCAGTTCAGAATCGGAGTCGATTCTTCTGGGGTCCGTATCTCTCTCTCTGGAAGAAATCAGCTATGTTCTAAGCTGGAGAGGAATAAACTCTACTTTGCTTTAAATGTCCAAAACACGCCGTGAATTACTTCAGCATGTCATACAACAACATTGTTCTAAGTACATACATACGGTAGAAGCTAATCCAAACATTGTTATCTTTTGAAGCTAAATATACAACCGATGTAGTTATTACAAGTCTATTTTTTTAAAACATACACAATCTATGAATGTAGATGTTAGCTTTAACTTTAAGGTGGTGGATCGGTTGCTTTAGCGTTGGATATATTGCTAACGTAGTATCTGTCACAGTTCTTTACATTCTGAGTTCTAATCCCGCTGAGGTCAACTTCACATTTTCATCTTCCCAGGGTCGATGAACTAAAATAGCCGTTAAGTATTGAGGTTGATAAACCCCACCTCCATCTCGATTTTCTGGTCTGGTCTTTTGCAGTTTTATCGGCGGGGCGCAGAGCCCATCATCCTCTCCTCTTCTCCTCCCTTATATGGCCCAAGTGTCCTGCTTTTTCCTTCCTTTTCATCACATTTATGGCATTTATAGTCTTCTTCTCCATACAGCCAGATCTTCCCTTCTTTACCCATTTCCTTTACTACCCCCTACAGCCAGATCTGCCCTTCTTTACCCCTTCCTCTTTTCCTTATTACTTAATTTCGTTTTTTATCTTTCTATTCCATATTTATGTAATTATCAATGTTTTTCTAAGCCAATTTCGCGAGTGAAATTAAATATTTGTAATATTAATACAACAGTGTTTAAAATTAGAAATCAATTTATCAATGTTGAATTTTATAGATGGTTGTGGCATCCGCCCCACGAGGAACATTGTTGGAGGTTCAACATCAGCTGAGGGAAAATGGCCATGGCAGGTATCTTTACAGATGAAAGGTCCAGTCCATATCTGTGGAGCAGTGGTTATTAACCAAAACTGGATACTAACAGCTGCTCACTGTCTCTACAAGTGAGTTAAAGAAGAATATAGAAACTAAACTAATTTTAATATTTTAGTTTAAGGAGAGGGCGGTGGATCGACAGTATCAGTGGAGGGTCGGACGCCATGCTTTGCAACCGAGTTATGGCATTTGATGTATGATTTCAAATCCCGCCGGGGTTAACTTTGCCTTTCATCCTTACAGGGTCGATAAAATATAGTACCAGTAATGCACTGGAGTTGATTTAATCGACTTTCCCCTCCTCCAAAATTGCTGACCTGGTGCCTATATAAGAAACCAATATTTTAGTCTAAGGAGGAAACGACAAAAAGTCCATAGACTGTATGTCCTCTCAGACTGGCCAAGTAAATATGGTTGACGGGGTGACCAGCGCGTCGGACCCCATTTGCTCACAGGTCAGGCCTGGAGAGGGATGGGCTCCGCCAGGCTTAAAATGCCCAAGAACCACCGTATGTCAATACGGCGCCCCTACGACTCTATCGGGAGTTACAGGACCATACAGAGAGAGAGAGAGAGAGAGAGAGGGGGGGGGCATGTAATAAAAGGAATTTGACGTGTGGGTTCGATAGATGAAAGTGTCGAGAACAGATTTTATTTTCACTCAATATTTTTCTTTTCTTCCAGGTCGGCAGCACGTGAGTTCACCGCAGTTTTTGGAGAATATGACAGAGGTTGGAGATCTGGCCATGAACAATATCGTTCAATTTTAAGAACTTTTGTTGTAAGTTTATTGGCATGTATTGTATAGGCCCAGGTACACATGGTTGCGTCAGACCTGTCAACTCTCCCCGCTCAACTGCGAGAACTCCCCGTTTTGGCTCATTTCTCCCCATTATTGGGCACTCTTTTTCATGGTAATCTACGTTTGGCTCTTTAGAGGTTGGCAGGTCTGTTGTACGGTTAAGGACTTCGCTTTATGACCTTGTGGCTTCGTTTTTAATCTCACAACTACTGTTTTTGCGTATAAAACATCTACCGCAGATGTTTTACACACACACATGTAAGTATATATATATATATATATATATATATATATGAAAATAGAGAAATTAATGTGAGCAAGAAGCCAACAGTATTTCATAATATATAAGTGACTATAGCGTCAAGATGGAAAATATTTAACGTAAGATATGAGGGAAAAAAAAAATATATATATATATATTTTTTTTTTCCCTCATATCTTACGTTAAATATTTTCCATCTTGACGCTATAGTCACTTATATATTATGAAATACTGTTGGCTTCTTGCTCACATTAATTTCTCTATTTTCATATATATATATATATATATATATATATATATATGGAAACGGAGAAAGAGACGATTATTAAGAAGAAAAATATATTTTTTTCCCTTCTCTTTTTTCTGGGTTAGAAAATGATTAAAACGAAATGTTTTACTTTGTGTGAAGTGTTAAGGTATTAGTTGATTTATTTATTATTTAATAATGGCATTTATTTATCCATTTATATATTTAATAATTGTCTATTACCAGTTTCAGCATTTTTATGCATTATCAAATGATAGTGAAATGTATTAGTGTGGTGTCGCACATGTTAAAGAGAAGGTGCAGAAAGAATAATGTTATTTACAAACAAGGTTTATGAAGTGAAAAAAAAACGGGCGTAATGTAGAGCATAAAAAGTCATATATATATATATATATATATATATATATATATAACAAATAGTTATCGCTCTACATGGCTGAATACAATAAATGTAATGTGAGTTTTTCGAACATTAATAATGATATTCGATTCGTTTGCAATTATGCAAACAACCTCTTTAAAGCCATGTCAGTAGAATGACTCCGTCATTCCTGCTCTTGTGTTGGCATGTGTGTGTGTGTGTATATATACACACACATACACCTTTCTATTTTATTTTGTATTTTCTGCCTATTATTAACAATTTTATTAATGTGCAATCTCTTTTACTGATTCTTGAATGCAACCAACATTCCTTAACTTCTATTCTTTAATTCTATATCATTTGTTTTCTTTATTCTTTCGTTCGTTTATTCGTTCGTACCAAACTTCTTGGCTCTATTCAACCCGAAACAAAAGCACCCCTATTTCAAACCTGGTGGAAATTATCCCTATGATGTTGCCTTGGCTCAGTTAACAAGCCCGATCAAATACACAGATTATGTCCGATCTATCTGTCTTCCTTCTCAATCTGAGAGTTATACCAACGAACAATGTTGGATTAGTGGTTGGGGTGCTACAAGAGGTAAGACATCCTTCACATTTGTTTTGTTTTTTCATTGTTTCCAGAAAGATTTTGACTGTAGTAGTAGTGGTTGTGGTAGTAGTGGTTGTAGTAGTAGCAGTGGTTGTGGTAGTAGGGGCTGTAGTAGTGGTAGTAGTTGTGGTAGTAGTAGTGGTTGTAGTAATAGTAGTGGTTATAGTAGTAGTAATAGTAGTGGTTATAGTAGTAGTAGTAATAATGTGGCGGTAGTAATAGTTAGTCCATACTATAGTTGTTATGGTAGTAGTAGTTGGTTTGGTTGTGGAAGTGGTTGTAGTAGAGGTTGTTTTGGTTGCGGTGATGGTAGTGGTTGTTATGGCTGTGGTAGTGGTTGTTGTTCTGATTGTGGTGATCACCAAAGGGAGTTGTTTTCTTTACTAGTTATATAATTGTTAATTAATTAATTATAAGTAAAATAAATTATTTTATTTAAAAAAAAAAATATTTCACCATTTTCAGGAACCGGAAGTAACCGACGACTCAGGGATTTGAACGTGACACTTTTGAATCCAAATTTTTGTCAGAATCTTTGGAACGGAAAGATTCGTGCCCCTCTTCACATCTGTGTTAATTTTGGCACTACAGGTGCCTGTTCGGTGAGTATTCAAACCAACCCATTTTTATTATCAATTTATGAATTAAGTCCGTGGTTTGACAGAATTGTTAGAGTTTCAGACAAAATGTTTTGTAATCTTTGTTCTGGTTCTTTACATTCTTTACATTCTGAATTCAAATCACGCTGGAGTCAACTTGGATTTTAATTCATTCGAGGTCAATAAAATACAAACATAATATTTCAAATTTGGGGAGGGGGGAACACAGAACTTAAAAGGATTTAGTTTAATACAAATCACTTTATACGTACCTCTGGGGAGGATAGCAGTCTACCATACCTTACAGGTAACAAGTTATGATTGCTTAACCTAACCTAACGTCATTGGCAGTATCGGTATAAGGTCGGGCGCCATGCTTTCCAGCATAGTTACGTCCCTTTACGGTCTGAGTTCAAATCTCGTCGAGGTTAACTTTGCCTTTCAACCTTACGGGGGTCGATAAAATAAAGTACCAGTAATGTACTGGGTAATTGCTGGCCTTGTGCCAAAAGTAGAAACAATGATTGAGTCAGAGAATTGTCAGAGTCGTTAGAACGTTGGGTAGAATGCGTGTTGTGGTATTCATTCCGGTTCTCTGCACTCTGAGTTCAAATCCTACCAAGATCAACTATGCCGTTTATCCTTTCGCGGTCGATAAAATAAAATGTGTTATTTCAGTACTACGGTCGACTTCTCTACGTATATCTCTTTGTCATTTCCCTCTTCTCTCTCTCCCCTCTCTATCTATCTATCTCTCTGGAAGCCATCAGGGGGGGGGGGGGTAATTAGCTCCGCCAGATTTAAAATGCCGTTTGTCATGATGACAGTCCCACTTAGACTCCATCAGAACTTACGTGTGGCTGGCTGAATGAATAATAAATACATACACACATATAAAGTGGAAGATATGATAAACTTACTATGAATTGTATCTCTTTAAAAGAATAATAACTACGATTGTTTATATTCCAGGGTGATTCCGGTGGGCCATTGTCTTGTGTACGAAAATCTGACGGTAAATTTGTTGTGGCTGGAGTGACATCTTGGGGCGACCGTTCCTGTCATAGATATGGTTTCCCTAGCATCTACACAAATATCAAAACCTTTGTTCCATGGATTCAGAATATAATCCGTGCCAACAGCAAAAGTAAAAAGTAATTTATACAGGAATGAAATAGTTTCGAATATATTGTATGGAAATTAAATACATTTTATATGTCTATCAGTGTTTGTTCCCTATCTTCAATAATTCAATATTCGAAGGATCTCTGGTTGGCATCCTTCAAGCCACCCAGTTAAATAAATAAGTCTCGAAGGTCTATTAGGTTCTTGACGCAGCGATAGAAAATATTGCCGCCATGTTAAATATCTTTAACAGAAATTTTGTTTCGGTGGTCTATGGTCGTTATTTTTATGGTTATGTGGCTGGTTGAAGTGTTGGTGAATTTTTTGTCGATGTTTTATCGTGTGTTGTTGAAAAACTATCAGTACCAGTAATAAACTGAGGCATATGAACAAGAAGAACCAAGCTTCTAATTCCGATATTTTTGTTTTGTAATGTTTGACGACATCATCAACGAAATATTACACAACCAGAACACGTCCAAGACTTGATATAAAAGAGAATGTTTCGTTAACAGGTTACTAGACGTAATGTTCATTGATAAAAGACATTTTTATACGTACCTCTGGGGAGGATAGCAATCTACCATACCTTACAGATAACAAATTATGATTTCTTAACCTAACCTAAGGTCATTGGCAGTATCGGTATAAGGTCGGACGCCATGCTTTCCAGCATAGTTACGTCCCTTTAAGGTCTGAGTTCAAATCTCGTCGAGGTTAACTTTGCTTTTCATCCTTACGGGATCGATTAAATAAAGTACCAGTAATGTACTAAGTAATTGCTGGCCTTGTGCCTAAAGTAGAAACAATTATTTTTTTTTTAATCGATAAAATAAAGTACCAGTAATGCACTAAGTAATTGCTGGCCTTGTACCTAAAGTAGAAACAATTATTTTTTCTTTTAATCGATAAAATAAAGTACCAGTAATGTACTAGGTAATTGCTGGCCTTGTGCCTAAAGTAGAAACAATTATTTTTTCTTTTAATCGATAAAATAAAGTACCAGTAATGCACTAGGTATTTGCTGGCCTTGTGCCTAAAGTAGAAACAATTATTTTTTCTTTTAATAATATAATATATAATATCATTATAATTAAAACAAAAATAATGGAAGTTAAAACAATATGTGGTGTCACAAGACTTTCGGACCACCCTGTACATAGGAGATAGCTGAGAGAAGGAGAAGCTTCGAGGGTGTTGCACTGAAGGAAGAAAGAGAGAAAAAGAAGTTTCTGGGTTGTTTTACTTAAGGTAGAAAGAGAGAAAGCGAGAAGGATCCCCTTAGTTAATCTAACCTTGGACACGACTGGATTTATTTCACTTCCCTTATGTTGCTAAATATACCGTTGTAAAAATACAAATAAGTCTCACACTCCATATTTATAACTAACACCGTTTACAGATTTTAAGTCGCTTATGTCAAGTCAAAAGTAAACAATACTGGTTAACTGAAATAAATACCAAAATACGGCGTAGTTTTTTCGAAGAAGCATCATATTAATCTCATTTCTATTCCTTTAAAACCACGTCGCTTAAGACATCGAAAACATTCGATAAACGGCAAACGCTTGAAGATCATAATCTTCCATCAGCACTAACACTAATTTTTAAAATTTCCCCATAAATTTAAGTCCTGATGATATGTTTATCACGAGGTATCGTCGTATATTAAAAAGAAAATGTTATCAACAAGTGGTTATCTCCCTTGATTCGAATTAGGTCATTTAGAGTTACTTACCGTGAATAAGAATAAAAAAAGTTAGATTTTAATTCCGATAGGTGGCGCTTAGTATTCAAAATATTGATTTTTCCATGAACGAACAATACTATTTCTATTAACAGGACAAGGAGTATGGAAGGCTGGCAGGACAGTAAATAACTACTGGTAGATGGTGAAAGGTTAAACGAGAAGAATTGTTATTACATTTATATTAAATAAACATACACACACATATATATATTCTGGAGTGTGATATTTTAAATAATTTTGTAAATTTCTCTCTCTCGCTCTCTCTCTATATATATATACACACACACTATATAATATGTATATATATATACACACACACATATATACAAGTTGTCCCCCAAAATGTATACACACTTTGATTACTTGTACAGGCAATATTTGTTAGAATGGTGTATATATTTTGGGGGTACACCCTGTAGCTCCGATATAGATGTATGTTCTGGTTTTGGCAATGTCGGTAGAACGCTGGACAACATGCTTTGTAGCATAGTTACAGATTTTTATGTTTTGAATTTAAATCCCTCAGAGGTTAGCTTTGCCTTTCACCCTTACGCAGTCAATAAAATAAAGCACCAGTAATGCACTGGGGTCAATTTAATCGACGACCCCCCCCCCTCTCTCCCAAAATTGCTGGCCTTGTGCCTATAGTAGAAATCATTATTTTATAAATTTTCATAAGAACATTCATACATATATATGGTCGCTTTATTTGACTCACCCTGTATTTTCCATGCCTTCATGAGTTGGACGATTTGTCAAGTTCTGAGACCAGATGTATCACTGCATCTTGCTCATATGTTCTAGTTTTGGTATGATTTCTACAGCTAGGTGGCTTTCCTAATGCCAACCATTTCATGGTATATACTAGGTGTGTTTTATCGTGGCACTACCACTACCACTTAACAGAATAAACTGGTATTTTTAATAAGTCTGCACAAGTAGTACTCAAACTGAGATTAACCCTTTACCATTTAAACCGGCCATATCCAGCCAGAATTCTCTCACCTTTCTATGTTCAAACTGGCTGTAACTGGCCACTCATATTGATGTTAAGGTATTGTTCTCAAATAAATATCAAAATCTCATATATTCCTGACATGAGACTAAACAACACCAAATTATTCTACCTTATATTCAGTCACAAGGAATTGTCTAACAACATTGTACAACATCTGGTCAATGAAAACATTAACACCTGGTCAGTCATAATCAAACAAACCTATGGCCAAATATACTTCAGCTGTAACCATTGTTTTTTGACATACCGCTAAATACCTGCAGATATATTTGTAGACACACAGTTTTTTGTTGAATCACCAAGTCTGACAAATAGATCGATGCTAGACTGAGGTCCATACTTTCCATTGGTGACCTTGAGCCAACCATCTGTGAAACTTATGTAACAGATCAATGCTGGAGTCAGGTCTATAACTTCCATAGGTGACCTTGAACAAATGATCTATGAAACCTATGTAATGTGTTAATAAAAACATGTAAGCGAAACTTTGATGGGTTTTTTTAATAATTTTTACAACAGCTTTTCAGTTCTTGCATGGATTAGACAACATATGTGCATAGACATTCATAATGATGAAATAGACGCAATGATGTGTGAATATCTCAAGAACAAAGCTGTTGAAAATGTTGTGGAAATCATGGTGATGAAGAGAGTTACAATGGATAAAACAGACGTAAAAACAATGATGATAATGATGAAATAAACGTGAAGCTCAGTGAAATGATACTTTGCAAATGTTTTATTCTTCAAATATACTGTACAAATAAAAATTTTTCTTAGATTTCACAAATATTTACGGA
>OZ024754.1:3117648-3125148 GCA_964016885.1 Eledone cirrhosa | reverse complement strand
TTTTAAAACGCGACTCTTTGGTGAAAGGGGGGCAGAGGGGGGGGGGGGGGGGGGGGGGCAGAGAGTAGGGTAGAAAAACGACAGGACAGGTTGGGTAAGGAAGGTGGTTGGAGCAGAGAAATAATTGAAGGAATTAGTGGACGGTACTAATGGCTTGTACATAGACACACAGACAGACACATGGTGTGTGTGTGTTCTGAGGTTTCTTAGTATGAATTTTTGAAACAACTACCACACCCACAAACCCAACCCACTTTTGAAATTTGAAAAAAAAAAAGAAAAAAAGAGGCAGCAGGGGAGGGGCATTTAAATAATTTGGTGGAGGGGGAGGGTTCTCTCTTTGTTTTCCTCTTGGAAGGAAAAATAAATAAATAAATAAATAAAATTTAAAAAATGTGGCTTACTAAAAAATTTCATTAGTAACATCAACCAATTAAACACAATCCAATCCATTAACCCTTTAGCATTTAAACTGGCCATAATTCTCTCACCTCTTCCTGTTCAAATTGGCCATAACTGGCTGCTCATACTTATGTTAAGGTATTGTTCTCAAAATAAATAATATCAAAATCTCATAGACTCGATATTATGTCAGATAATTATGTGAAATAAAGTGTTTATTGTGAAAATACAATAGTAAATTTAGAGTAATGTAAATGCTAAAGGGTTAAAATATTGTAGATAGGGGTCTTTATTTGTGTTTCCTCCTGCATCACACTGTGTCTGTGTCTGAAGCCTAATAATAGTTTCTAGGAAAGGGGCAAAGTTGATTATATATCGAACCCAGTTCTTTATAGATCCTTTATTTTACTGGCACTGGAAAGATGAAAAGTAAAGAGGGCCGACCTCAGAGGGATTTGAACTTGGAAGATAGAATGTAGAAATTTGTAACTAAATACCACAAAGTATTTTATCAGACACTCTGTCGATTCTGCTAAACTACAACCCTCAGCTGAAGAATCACACACACATATATATATATATATATATATATATATATATATATATATCAAATTTATTTATATTAAACGAAGCCAAATTTAACATGTTTGACTTACTTATTTTAGATTACTCCGGAGTAAACAAACCAACCTGTGTACTTCGTTGAGTGCTCCAATCTGCATACTGAGGTGTCGATAAACAACCAGCATATACTCAAAATTTATATATATATATATATATATAGAAGTGGTAACACAACAGTTGTGTTGCCACTTCTACCTAACTCGTCCCATAGACAGAGTGCTCTACCACTACGGATATTACCTTCCAGTGTTCTACTTATATATATATATAAATAAACATACATGTTACATAGGCTCCAAAAGGATTTATTTCAATGTCATAACATGGTATAGAGGATGAGAGAAAAAAAAAAACAACTCCCAACCTCCTGGATAGGATGCCTGTCTATGACAAGTAACACTCCCATATAATCTAGTATCTGCCTCAAGGTAATGTAGGATTACTGTGACAATTATTTCTTAACCCATTAGCCCCTTTGCATCCCCTTAAATAGCACACAGACACAAACATACACAGGTGTGTGTGTGTGTGCACAGAAATAAATGCAGGAGAAAGGTGGTGGTTGATGGTGGGAAGGTGAGAGTGAGTTAAAACAAAAACACAAACTAAATTGCCTTCATTTTCTGAACCGAGGTACATTATATATATATCATTATATATATATATATATGTGTGTGTGTTAGATAATTCCGAAGGAAAAAAAAGAAAGAAGAGTGCTCTATGTATAGAACAGAGCTATTTAATTAGAAAGTGAACAACACGAAACATTTGTGTTGTTCACTTTCTAATTAAATATATATATATATTTATATTTTAATATAGATGAGATTCTACAGGACTAGAACTGTTTCATTCTTTAGAAATCATCAGGAATCCTAATGATTTCTAAAGAATGAAACTGTTCTAGTCCTGTAGAATCTCATCTATATTAAAACTTATACTCTGCTATGTATTGAGTACCTTACTTACTGTGGTTACCTCCGATTCAACCCGGAATAACGTATGTGTATATATATATATATATATATATAAAATTATCTAATACATTATACAATATAATTATTCCATTACCCGATGGAATAATTATATTGTGTTGTTTATTATATAATTAAATAGCTCTGTACAATACATAGAGCACTCTTCTTTCCTTTACCTTTTCCATGGAAATACTTTATATAAATGTATAATATATATACATATTTATACACATATATATTTATATATATATACATATTTATACACATATATTTATATGTATATACATATACATATACATATTTAAAATATATATATATACACATATATAAATAACAAAAAAAGAGAGAGAGAGAGAAAGAAAGAGCACTAACAAAAGCTCCCTACCCCCTTAAATGTACCCTAGGTACCCTTCTGGTTTCTTGGTTTCCATTTACCAATAGAAGTACCCTGTTTACACCATCAAACCTATCTCATATATAGACAAAGCTGATTTTTTTTTTTTTAATATCTGTTTTATAAAGTCTTTTCTCTTTTTTTATTACTTTCTTCCTCTTCTCCTTCTCCTCTTCATCATCTTTCTATTCTCCTTCTTCTTCATCAACTATAATTTAAAGGGAGGGAGAGGGAGAGTGGGGAGGGGGGTTTGAATAAGAAACAACAACAACAAAAAAAGTTTCATTAGTAAAACATCACAGCTCTCTTTTTCTTGTGTATAGATTTTTTTCTTTTCTTTTTTTCTTCTTTGTTTTGTTTGGTTTTTGCTTTGTTTTGTTTGTCTTTCTTTTTTTTTTTTTTGGAAAGAATGGAGACCCACAGCAGAACGTGGATATATATGTGTGTGTATATGTGTGTGTATATGTGTATGTAATGTATATATATGTATGTATGTATGTATATGTGTATCTATGTTTATGCATATGTATGTATGTATATATGTATATCTGTATGTATATATATATATGTATATCTGTATGTATATGTGTATGTATGTATATATGCATGTATCTATGTATGTATGTATATATATATGTGTGTATGTATATGTATGTGTATATATATATATATATGTATATGTGTATATATATATATGTGTATGTATATGTATATACACACATATATACATATACACATATACATATATATATGTGTGTATCTGTATGTATATATATATATATATATATATATATGTGTGTGTATGTATATGTATGTGTATGTGTATATATATATATATATATATATGTATATGTGTATATATATATATGTGTGTATGTATATGTATATACACACATATATATATACACATATATATATATATATGTGTGTGTATCTGTATATATATATATATATGTGTGTGTGTGTGTATGTATATATGTATGTATGTATGTGTTGCAGCCCTAGTCCACACCCCATATACTACCAACATCAAACATCAAATGTCCAGTTATCTGTCGTAGAGTGACTGTGTGCTAGAATGTTCACCGGAGCTTCAATACTCCGGTACTGCTGTTGTTGTTGTTGCTGTTGTTGTTGCTGCTGTTGTTGTTGTTGTGAATGCAATGGAATGGTTGCAGAGGATGATAAATGGTTGAAGTCTGTTCTTTGGTTTGGAAGAGATGAAGACAGCAAAGGTGTCTGCTGTGTGACAGCAGCAACAGCAGCAGCAGCTGTTGTTGTTGCTGCTGTTGCTTCTGTCGCTGCCGGTGTTGCTGTTGTTGTTGATGACGTTGTTGATGATGGTGGTGGTGGTGGTGATGATGATGATAACGCTGATGGTGGTGATGATGATGATGATGATGAAATAGAGGATGGATGACAAGGTGGAGACTGTTGTTGTTGTTGTAAATGTAACCGTTGTTGTTGTTGTTGTGGTGGTGGTGGTGGTGAGAGTAAGTATTGTTGTTCTTCTGATGAAGCTGACTGCTGTTGTCTTGACGACGGTGATATGGTGAGAGTCTCATAGGCAGGGGGGGGAATATTTGCAGTTTTGTCAAGACAAGATGGTAATGGAGAAGAAGAGGGTCGATTGTTGAGGTGAATGGATGAAGGACTCTTGCTCTGGCCCCGTGTGATTACTGAAAAACAGAGGAAAAGGAAAAACAAAAATAATTAGATGATAAAATAATTAAACATTAAAATATATATATATATATCTAAACCCATGCTAGCATGGAAGATAGACGTATCATGATGATGATGATGATGATAATATAATAATATAATAATGAAATTATTGTGTACAGTGCTCAGGTGCACTACAACTCATCAAAGGTGCATGTATAGTACATAGAATAATATACAAATGTCAGGGAAGTGAACAGTGTATGAATCATGATATATATATTTATAATGAAGATGTGTTTCAATAACAGGATATCAAATCAAGTTAACTCCCTTGGTTTATGAAGTACATGAAAGGAGAATCTAGAACCATCTAAAGTGATGTATTCTGGGCCTCCGTCGGCTGAAACGATGAGTGTTCCAGTTTTTTTTTTTTTTTTTCAACAATGGAACAGTCTGCTCGTAAAGTGCATATGACTGGGCATTCCACATACACGTGTAGACATACTATAGTTCTCAGGGAGATTCAGCATGACAGTGTTTGGAACATAACTTAACACAGGTTCTTACATGAAATTTTGAAGGAAGCTTTCTAACTTTGTATTGGAGAACCAGGAGTTTTCTTATTATTTATCATGTTTGTTTTTATCGTGTTTGACAAAGGTTCTTACATAAAATTTTGAGGGAAGACTTTTAGATAAAATAAACATCTTTGTATTATAGAACCATGGTCTTTCTCTTAACCATCTGGTGTTTGGAACACAACTGAACACAGGTTCTTATATAAAAATTTGAGGGAAGGTCTTTAGATGATTATAAACACTTTAAAATAAACATCGTTGTATCTTAGAACCATAGGCAATTTCGGATGTATTGGTAACAAAAAGAATTACCGTATTTTCCGGCGCCGAAGACGCTTTGTCTTCGAGGTCATACCCTAATTTTGACAACCAAAAATTCGAAAAATTTTACTAATAAACAACCTTTGGCCTCCAGGACGCATGGTAGATTTTTGAGACTTATTTTAAGAAAAAAGTAGCCTCTTCGACACTGGGAAATACGGTCATACTAATCGAGATGAAGTACGAATTTAAACAAAGAGTACATACCTAGGTCAGTCTCCCATGATGTTCCAGGAGGTTGGGAGCCGTGATATCTGTCTGCAGATATACCAGGGTCTACCCTGGGGTAAGGTCTACGTAAACTAGCAGGTGGTGTTCCTGGTAGTGTAGGAAACCTGTGCATTCTTTCAATAGAGTCAGGAGGGCAGTCGCTATCAACTAGACTGTCAGGACAGGAGGTCTGTGGATGGAAAGTCTGCATTGTCGAATGATTGGTGGAATGTTCTGCAGAGTTACCACCTGTGTGAGTACTGCTGGTACTACGAGAACTCTTTAGTGTGTCACTCTCACTGTTGGGGCAGTGAAGACTAGATATACTATTACCTGCAACAAGAGAAATAATATAATATTAGTCAACAGAATAAAACTGGTTTAGTCAACAGAGTGAGACTAGTAAACAGAGTAAAGCTAGTATAGTAAACAGAGTGAAGCTTGTATAGTAAACAGAGTGAAGCTTGTATAGTAAACAGAGTGAAGCTTGAATAGTCAACATAGTGAGACTAGTATAGTAAACAGAGTGAGACTAGTATAGTCAGCTTTCTGGGGTCAACTTTGTCTTCCATACTTTCGAGGTTGATAAAAAAAATACCAGTCAAATATTGGGGACAATTCTTCTATACATGTATCTCTCTCACATCATGTTATTTATATCTCTCCCTCTTTTTCTTCACTGGAAGAATTTGGGACTATATCCAGACCCAGAGAGGGGATGGACTCTGCCATGTTTGAAATGCCCCTAAAATACACCATATGCCACTCTTAAGATTTTCAATAGGAGTTACAGGTCCTTACATTTACAAAACTGCCAAATTACACTGTTGACATGAAGAGACACAACATAACACAGTTCTATATGAGTAAATATAAACAGATATGGAAGCATACACACATCTATCTCTCTATCTCTCTGTCTGTGTGTGTGTGCCTGTATAGTTTTTCATCTCCAAAATCCCACTGTGGAGGTGTGTGGCCTAGTGGTTAGGGTGTCAGACTTACGATCATAATGTTGTGGGTTTGATTCCTCGGCTAGGTTGTATGTTGTGTTCTTCAGCAAAACACTTCATTTCACTTTGCTCCAGTATACTTAGCTATTGCTGAAAATGTGTACCAGCAATACCTGGCAATGGGGCTTAACATTACGATGGACTGGCATCCTGTCCAGTGTCCAGCGGGGAAGTCTTGTATTCTGTCGCTTCATGCCATGAAACCGGGATAAGCACTGGTCTAACGAGCCTTCAATGGCTTAAGACAGACTTTAGACTTAGAAATGCCACTCATAAGACATTGCAGTGGGAGCTAGTCTGAAACCATGGGCTTGCATAGTAAACTTCTTAAGCACACAACTATGCCTGTGCCTACACACACACACGGATTAGAATGTGTAAAGACCCTAACATAAATATGCTGAAATATCGTCTTTAGAAAGGGATGACACCCACACAAAGACAGCAAGTTGTGAAACTGTGAACAAATGTTGACTATGAAAGATATTTTGGCCGTCTAAGAGATAAAGGGTGGGTGGGGGTACTCTGACAAATTTTACTACATTAAGGGATGTAGGAGTGAAAATTACTAGGGAAGAGTGACAGACAGATAAATATTAGATAAATGTGTGCATGTGTGTGTATATGTGTGTGTGTGTGTAGAGAGAGAGAGAGAGAGATTCCATGTTTAGTTTAGCAAAACTGTGAAAATATCCCAAAGTCCAGGAGAGTAGTAGTAGTGGTAGTAGTTGCAGTAGTAGTGGTAGTAGGAGGATACCAAATCCTATAACAACAACTCTGTTATGAGAGCTGTTAGTACTTCCTTCTCTCTCTCCTCCTCTTCACCAGCAGCTGCTAACATATGTGTAGAGGGAGGGGGAGGAGGGAGAAACTTTCTAAACTCTATTTCTTTTGGTGACTTTTTTTACTGTAGTGTAGTTGTGTGGTGTGTAGTGTGTTGTGGTGTGTAGTGTGGTGTGTGGTGTGTTGTGTGGTGTGTAGTGTGGTGTGTAGTTTGGTGTGTAGTGTGGTGTGTAGTGTGTTGTGTGGTGTGTAGTGTGGTGTGTAGTGTGGTGTGGTGTGTAGTGTGGTGTGGTGTGTAGTGTGGTGTGGTGTGTGTAGTGTGTAGTGTGTAGTGTGTAGTGGGAAGTGTCTAGTGTGTAGCATGTGGTGCGTGGTGTGTAGTGTGTGGTGTGTTGTGTGTGGTGTGTAGTGTGTGGTGTGTAGTGTGTGGTGTGTAGTGTGTGGTGTGTAGTGTGTGGTGTGTAGTGTGTGGTGTATAGTGTGTGGTGTATAGTGTGTGGTGTGTAGTGTGTGGTGTGTGTTGTATAGTT
>OZ024754.1:3092648-3112648 GCA_964016885.1 Eledone cirrhosa | reverse complement strand
TTTTCCCCCGAGACAGTAATAATTACAGGTTTGGGATTCAGGCACTCATTTCCATTATAGTGACTGTCATAAATATTGATTTCCTGGTACCAAACTGCCTGAAACTGTCCTCGATTTGTGATAAAAAAAAGTTACACATTTAAAAATGTCTATCCTTATATTAAAGCCTTCCATCATAATTATATCTTAGAAATGTTTCTAAAGTAATGCTCTAAATATCAGCCCTCGAGTGAAATATTATTTTATTAATGAATGATAAAGTGTTGAGAATGCCAGAACAATTCTGATAGAAGTACAAAGGTGGTACTGGGGTAAAGGGATGACAAACCAAACAATGATATATTTCTTCATATTTAAAAGTAAAATACCTTCTTGTCAAATGAATGTAGAAAAAGGAGGCCTTGTTTTTCTACATTCATCTGAAAAGAAGGTTGAAATATCATGAAGAAATATATTGGATAAAAATATTATTTGGTTTGGTTTTGTCATCCTTTTACACCAGTATGCCAGCATCATCATCGATTTTATGTCCGTTTTTCCATGGTTGCATGGGTTGGACAGGTCCTTTTCAAACCAGCATATCTTCAATCATCACATTATATCCTCATTTCCTCTGTAAGTCTCAGCAATTTGAGATCAGCTCTCACCACCTCAGCCCAGGTCTTTCTTGGTTTAGCTCTATAGCGGCTTCCTTCCACTAGGATTTCTTGGCACGTCTTCACCCAGCTATCATCATCCATACGTATCACATGTCCATACCAATGCAGTCTTCACCTTTGCACACCACTTGGGATTCCTTTCAAACCCAGATTCTCCCTCAGTTCATCCTTACTCTGCCTTGCTCTCACATCCAACAGAGCATCACCTATGTATTTTTATCAGTATTACTCTAGCTTTCAAATACCTTATCATTTACTACACACCCTGCAATGTTTCATCTAAAATATACTGCTTTATTTAACCAAACGTTGTAGTTATTTCCAAAATCAATTTAAACAATTTAAGCAGTGTAGTGCATTAGAAATATGGTAATGAAATGGTTAAATGAACAAAAGCCTGAAATTTGTGGCAACAAGGGATGGAAAGATATATGATTGTGTAACATTCATGCCATTCTCACAACCATTAGCAATATAAGTGAAACCTAAACAGGAATAACCAGGGATTACTGAAATGAGGACCATGATTCTCTGGTTTTGCCACCCTACACTACACAAGTCTCAGACCCTATATAGGGACCTTCATATACTGTCAGCAAAAGAAGGAAACAGTGGTGAATAGGGGCAACCAAGTGACATTAACTCTGTGTGTGTGTGTGTGTGTGTGTGTGTGTGTGTGTGTGTGTGTGTGTGTGTGTATATATGTACATATACACACACAATCATCACCATCATATATATATACACACACACATATCCCCATCATATACATATATACACACATTATATATATATATACATACACACACACACATCATGACCATCATACACACACTGTCCCACTTCCTTCTATTTATTTATCTATTTTTTACCTCTTGCTTTCTAGAATAACACTCACACCCAGAGTGGAGACCTTTGGTATTCTACAATGACATCTAGTCAGTTCGGAACGGTGGGGGTTGAGGGGAGAAAGGGAGAATGTAGAAGGGGATATAGAAGAGGGAGAGAGAGGGGGGAGGCACACTATAAATAAGTATATATTTATATATATATATATATATATATATATATATATATATATATATATATATATATACACAGTAAACCATGGAGTGTTAAGTAAATGTTGACTTTTCATTAGCGATATTCCAGAGAATTCTCCAGGTGTTTGCCTGCAAGAAGTCACAGAGGCTTGAAAGTTAAGGGTGTGGTGGTGGTGGGGGGGGGGGGGATAGATAGATAGATACATAGATATAAGGGTGTGGTGGTGGTGAGGGACAGAGAAAGGAGAGATAGATAGATAGATAGACAGATAAATGGATAGAAAAGAAATGTAAACAAAACATGAAAGTGTGAAGCTAATAGTCAAAATACTAGCAAAAGTGAGCCTGGAAGGGCGGTTGGGTGGTCAGGTGGGCGGGTGGCTGGATGGTCAGGTGGGCGGGTGGCTGGATGGTCAGGTGGGCGGGTGGCTGGGTGGTCAGGTGGGCGGGCGGTTGGGAGGTCAGGTGAGCGGGCGGTTGGGAGGCCGCTGGGTGGTAGGAGTCAACAGAGCTTTGAACCTTGGGCAAAAAGGTAAACACAGAAGCTGTGAGTTCAGCTACCATCACCACCACCACCATCACCATAATGATCATGATCATCACAAACATAATGATGATGATGATCATCATCATCATCACCATCATCATCATCACCATAATGATGATCATTATGATGATGGTCAAGATCACGATCACCATCACCATCATCAACATTCTCCTCAGGCAATATTCTTGGGGCTGGGCTACAAAACTAGTGAAATGGGAGTTTATCAGGGATCATGTGAAAAGGGAGTTTATCAGGGATCATGTGAAAAGGTCCGACAGCTACAATATTCTGTTGTTGTTGTTGTTGCTGCTGCACCCCAGGGACAATGGCCAGCAGCACCCACTCCACCTCGCGGGGCTCCTTCCTCAGGCGGGAGGCTGCTCATGTTCCGATCTTGTGTTTTTTTTATTATTATTTTTCTTTTCTTTACACAGTTCAGAATGGTGGGGGTGGAGAGAGGAGGAGGGTGTAGAAGGGGCTCCAGGAGAGAGAGGAGAGGGGGGAGAGAGAGGAGAGAGGGGAGAGAGAGGGAGGGTGTAGAAGGGGCTCCAGAAGAGAGAGAGGGAGGGTGTAGAAGGGGCTCCAGGAGAGAGAGAGGAGAGAGAGAGGGTGTAGAAGGGGCTCCAGGAGAGAGAGAGAGGAGAGGAGAGAGAGAGGAGAGAGGAGAGGGAGGGAGAGTGTAGAAGGGGCTCCAGGAGAGAGGGGGGGAGAGAAAGGGAGGGTGTAGAAGATGCTCCAGGAGAGAGAGGGGGAGGGGATAGAAGGGGGCTCCAGGATCATTTCAATGACCGGGTTCCGTGTGAATCCGGTGATATCATCAGGTATTCGAAATATAATACGTGAATGTAATAGATAAAATCTATGGGGCTGAAAATCGAGGAACCGAGGGCGACCGCTATCCTGCTCCTTCAACCTCAGCCGGTCGATATATATATCATCATCATCATCATCATCATTTTACGTCCACTTTCCCTGCTTGCCAGGGTGGGACGGGAACTGATTCTGGCTTGATTTCTACAGCTGGATGCCCTTCCTAACACCAACCTCATTTACAGTGAGTGCTGGGTGCTTTTTTGCCGTGGCACCTCCACGACCACTTTGCAGTGGAATGATATGGACCCCAGTCCCTATCATCTCATTTCTACAGCTGAGTAAACTGGAGCAATGTGAAATAAAGTGTCTTGCTCAAGGAAACAACACATCACCCGGTCTGAGAATTGAACTCACAACCTTTCGATTGCAAGGCCAATGCTCTAACCACTAAGCCATGTGCCTCCATATATATATATATATATATATATATATATATATATATATATATATATATATATTACTTATACAGTAAACCATGGAGTCTTAATTCCAAACTCACATTTTTGTCATCCACTCAACATTGTCAATTTGTCTCCAAACCAACAACAACAACAACAACAATAAGTTCCAGTTTAATATATAAGTAGATTGATTAACTGTCTTCATGACACTAAAAATACAGAATCTGCACTGTCTCTTGCTTAGAATCATTACAGAATCTAATAACAGGCTACCTATTTTAATCCCATCCATCACCAACTTCATCGTAACCACATCACCCTACTGAGAGTGTATGTGTGAAAGTGTGTGTGAGAGTGTATGTGTGACCGAGTGTGTATGAGAGTGAGTGTATGTGTGAGTGTATGTGTGAGAGTGTATGTGTGAAAGTGTATCTGAGTGTATGTGTGAAAGTGTGTGTGAGTGTATGTGTGAAAGTGTGTGTGAGAGTGCATGTGTGTGTGTGAGTATAAGTATATGCGAGAGCATGTGTGAGTATGCATGCATGTATGTATGTATAAACACAAACACACACACACTATATATATATATATATATATATATATATATATAAATACACACACACACATATACACAGCCACATGCAAATATATATATCAGTATAAATGTGTATACACATACACACATGCAAATATATGTAAGTATAAATGTGTATATACATATATATACACACACACACACACAAAGTATATACGTATGTTTGTGTGCGTGTGTATGTGTGGTGTGTATGACTATATATATGAGTGTGTCTATGCACACACATACACACACACACACACACACACACCACACATATAAGCACACACACTCATATGTGAATGTGTAGCTAGATTAATGGAAGAATCAATATGAAGCGAGAAGAAGGAGGAAGAGTAGAACCTATTGAATATAGCAAGAGAAGATAACTGCTGCTAGAACTGGGAGAGCAAGGGAATTCAGTGAGCGAGTACTTACTTGCCCCAGCGAACTCATATTGATATGCAGACACAGTGAGATGAGCATCACTAAAACCTCCATCCTTATCGGCAGCAGAGTTATACCCTGAGCTGGCCACTTCAGGTAGAGTGGTCTCATCTACAAACATGATTAGAAGTGGAATTTAATCAGGTGACTAGAAAAGGAGAGTGAAATGATGGGAAGAAGGGGGAGGGGTTTCTAAGGAAAGACTTATCTCTTAATGTCCTGTAATGATTTAGAAGAAAAACACTGAGTGTGTTTTACTATATTTTTCCTGGCAATATTAGAACACGACCCCCCTCCCTCCCTCCCTTAATTTAACCCTTTCATGACCTCATTTCTAATGAAATATACTCTATTTTAATTAATTAATGAAACATTTTGAGGGATTTTGTCTCTCTTACCAAACAGCACAAGTCTACACCACCACCATACCACCACCACTACCACCAATACCACTCTAGTAATGACTATCTTACTGCACCACCACCACCAACACCACCACCACCACCATACCACCACCACTACCACCAATACCACTCTAGTAATGACTATCTTACTGCACCACCACCAACACCACCACTACCACCACACCACCACCAATACCACTCTAGTAATGACTATCTTACTGCACCACCACCACCAACACCACCACCACCACCACCACTACCACCAATACCACTCTAGTAATGACTATCTTACTGCACCACCACCACCAACACCACCACCACCACCATACCACCACCACTACCACCAATACCACTCTAGTAATGACTATCTTACTGCACCACCACCAACACCACCACTACCACCACACCACCACCAATACCACTCTAGTAATGACTATCTTACTGCACCACCACCACCAACACCACCACCACCACCACCACTACCACCAATACCACTCTAGTAATGACTATCTTACTGCACCACCACCACCAACACCACCACTACCACCACCACTACCACCAATACCACTCTAGTAATGACTATCTTACTGCACCACCACCACCACCACCAATACCATTCAAGTGATAGTAATGACTCTTTTACCAAACACCTCCACCACTACCAACACCACCATTACCACCAACACCGCTACCATACCACCACCACCACCACTATACCACCACCGCCACCACACCACCACCACCACCACCACCGCCACCACACCACCACCACCACCGCCACCACACCACCACCACCACCACCACCACACCACCACCACACCACCACCAATACCAACACCACCATTACCACCAACACCGCTACCATACCACCACCACCACTATACCACCACCGCCACCACACCACCACCACCACCACCGCCACCACACCACCACCACCACCACCACCACCACCACCACACCACCACCATACCACCACCAATACCATTCTGGTAGTAATGTCTACATAAATTAAACAGAGGCAACAGAAACCAAATGTCATAAAATTGTCTTTTGAATATCAAACAATGACTGATGAGTTTATTGTAGTGTGGTGGATGTGGTAGTGGTGGTGCTGGTGGTGGTGTGGTGTGGTAGTGGTGGTGGTAGTGGTGGTGGTGTGATGGTGGTGGTGGTGGTGGTGTGATGGTGTGATGGTGGTGTGGTAGTGGTGGTGCTGGTGGTGGTGTGGTGTGGTAGTGGTGGTGGTAGTGGTGGTGGTGTGATGGTGGTGGTGGTGGTGGTAGTGTGGTAGTGGTGGTGGTGTGATGGTGGTGTTGTGGTAGTAGTAGTGGTGGATCTGGTGCTATAGTGGTGGTGGTGGTGTGATGTTGGTGTTGTGGTAGTGGTGGTGGTGTGATGGTGGTGTTGTGGTAGTGGTGATGGTAGTAATAGTGGTGGTAGTTGTGGTGGATCTGGTGTTATAGTGGTGGTGGTGTTGTGGTAGTGGTGGTGGTGTGATGGTGGTGTTGTGGTAGTGGTGGTGGTGTGATGGTGGTGTTGTGGTAGGGGTGATGGTAGTAGTAGTGGTGGTAGTTGTGGCGGATCTGGTGTGATGGTGGTGGTGGTGGTGTTGTGGTAGTGGTGATGGTAGTAGTAGTGGTGGTGGTAGTGGTGATGGTAGTAGTAGTGGTGGTGGTAGTTGTGATGGTTGTAGTGGTAGTAGTAGCAGTGGTAGTAGTAGTTGTAGTTGGGTTAAGTCTAAAAAAGATTTTATGTAGAGAAAATACAGTTTGGGAACTTGAGAGACCCAAAGAGGATATACAATTATAGGACAATAAACATGTATAGGATTAGGTGTGTGTGTGTGTGTGTGGGTGTGTGTGTGTGTGTGGATGGATATGTGTGTGTGTGTGTGACTATGATTCAGTTCTGTGTGTTGTGTGTGATTGAGGATGTGTGATTGAGGATGTGTGATTGAGTGATGTGTGTGTGACTGAGTTGTGCCTGTGTGATTGAGTATTGTGTTGCATGTATGTATATGTGTGTGTGTGTGTTGTTGCATGTGTGTGTATGTATGTGTGTGTGTGTTGTTATGTATGTATGTGTGTGTGTTGTGCAGAAGCTATTTTATTTACAGGCAAGATTATGAGAAGAATGACAAAGAAAAGTTAGTCCGTGAGAAAATATATTGAGAAAAGAGTAGAAACAAGGGAGAGAATAATAGAATAATGTGGGAAACTTGAGAAGCTTTTTAAAGGTTGACGAAGTAAAAACTGAAAATAAGTCTTGATTTTCAGAGTTCCTGAACAAACATTGTTTTTTGAAAGTAAGGAAAAAACAAAAGATTCGAGGATATTTGACCAGAGAATAATCTCTGTGAAATTTTAAAAAAATGGATTCTTATTTGATTGAGATATTCCTTTGATGTAGATTAATTAAAATTAGTTCTCTTCTCTCTAACAAAACTTCAAAAACAAAACAAAACAAAACCAAAAAAGTAACCTTTGAACAACAAAGAAACTACAATAACTTCTATTAAATCTTCCTTTGTTGTATTTTTTATGAAAAGACTACCTACAATTTTAAAATAATCTTGAAAGCCAAGAATTCTGGGAAATTCAATAATATAACTAATTTTCTCTTTAACTAGCTGTTGTTCAAAATATAATTTAACAAAGGTTCTTACATGAAATTATGATCAAAGGTTTTTAGATAAATATATATATATAAATATATAAATATATAAATATCTTTATGTTACTCTATGTCTTATGAAAAACACTGCTTATGATACCCAAATAAATTTGAAAATAAAAAGAATTTGGAAGGATTTAGTAATATAACTAACTTTCTCATTATCAAGCTGGTGTTTGGAACATAACTTAACTGAGGTTTTTTACATAAAAAATTACAATAGGACTTCAGATAAATATAAACACTTTAAAACAGACATATTTTTATCACTGTACACACTGTAAAGTGGTTGACACGAGGAAGGGCATCTAGGCATAGAAACGAAGCCCAAAATGGAGAGGATGTGCTAGCCATAGAAACCAAACCCAAAATGGAGAGGATGTGCAGGAGGTAGTCACCCCAGTAATGAGACAGCTTGTCTATCTCATGCAAGAATGGAACAGCATGGAAAATAGATATTAAAATGGTGATGGTAATGAAGATGTTGAAACAAGAGCCATTTCAGGAGGTTTGGTATCAAAAGGGTTAGATTCTCTGCTGACAAAATAACTGCTTAAGAAATCATTGATATAGAGACCTCTTACATCAATAGAAAAAAAAAATAACACCACCACCATAGCATGTCTGTATATTAAGGAGAAGTCATTCATTTTACATACCCACCACATTGACCTGACCCAATAAGAGTGGAGGAAGAGTGATAGTACTAAATCAGAAGATGTTGAATATTAAAATAAGGTAAACTAGAACATAGTAATAAAATAAACACCATATGTTTTACATGACAGTTATACTATATTGTCAGTAAAAGTGAGAAAAAGTAGTCTGTAAGTGTATTAGTAAGTTCAGTCTCTCTCTCTATATATATATATGTATGTGTGTGTGTGCATGTAGAGAGAGAGAAAGAAATAGATAGACACACATGTGTGTGTATGTGTATAGAGAGAGAGAGAGAGAGAGAGAGAGAGATGTATGTATCTTTCCTCTATCAAAAAAAAAAGAAAAAGAAGAGAACCAGGAGGCAGGTAAAAGCTATCAGAACTAGAGATGGAACCATATTGAGAAGAGATTAAAAAAAATTAAGCTTTGGAACTAGAGAGGAGAGAAAAATACCCAGGTCACCACAGTCTAATTTAATATGTTAGCTAGAAGCAGCAAATATGGTGTATATGGTGTTTTAGAGATCATTACTAAATACCAATGTTTTATGTATGAAGTGTGGGTGTATATATATATATACACAAATGTGGTGTATATGATGTACTTATAAGTAACAGGACAGATCAGAAGAACTAGAATCTGAAGCAAGTAGCTGCCAATCCCACCTCAAAATTGTTGGCCCATGCCAACAGCCACCCCCTTCTCCTTGCCTGGCCTACACATTCAGTAAATGTGATGGCCCCTTCCCTACTAACACTCCCTTCTCTTCTTTGCCTGGCCAGCACATTCAGTAAATGTGATTCTTCAAAAAATGTAAAATATCAATGAAATCACTAAGTTGTATAATATCCCAGGCCCTCTTGAAGTAATATGGAGAGTAAGAGAGACCTTTGCCATGTTTTATCAAGGAGCTCAAAGAAGGGTTCAGTAACAGGGAGAATAGTGAGACCTTTGCCATGTTTTATCAAGGAGCTCAAAGAAAGGATCAGTAACAGGGAGAATAGTGAGACCTTTGCCAGTGTTTTATCAAGGAGCTCAAAGAAAGGATCAGTAATATGTGTCTTACCTGTTGGTGTAGCACTGTACTCCTCTGGACGTTTTCTCGTCTGATAAATGATTATAACCCACACTAGTGAGGTGCCAACCACAGAGCATACAACTGCAATAATAATGATACCAGTGGTGGTACTGCTATTTTCCAGTCCATTATCGGTGTATGGTGGGTCGTTTAAACTTGTTGAAGGCACTATGTTAAGTTTGGTAGTGCCCCGTTCCATACCTAGTGTGTTTGAAAGTTCACACGTGTAAATCCCTGCATCTGAGCTTAAAGTGTCCATAATAACCAACAGCTGATCACTTGCTGTGAAGTGATGCCTACGTGTTGGTCTTAATAATATCTTATCTTTCCACCAAGTCAGTTTGGGTTTGGGACTTCCAGATGCCATGCACTCCAGTACTGTGGTTTCCCCCAGCCGGACAACTTTCCGTGGTATCATTGGGCGAGTGAAAGAAGGGTTCTCTGTAAAGAAATTGCAGGGTATATTTTAGTACAATAATTATATAGTTATCAAATACAACAACACAATCAAATCTTATATATGTGACTATTTATGAACAGGTAGAAAGCTAGTTTTTGGAAAAGAAAGAAAGAGTTAATTGAATCAACATCAACATCATTTTTACGTCCATTTTTCCATGCTTGCATGGGTTTGACGGGCCCTTCTCAGTACAGAATCTCTCCACTTGCAGTATTTTAGTGGTACTTATGGTATTGACCCTCAAGATCTTTGTCCCTGACTGGTAGTATTAGTGTAGTTGATATCCAGTCAGAGCAAAGAGGAAATTGGTGCCTATTCTGATTACTTACAGCAGAGGGAACTTTACTAGAGGCAGTCAAGGACTTGGTTGTGGGGTTAAACTTGGTGTTGTGTTAAGAGTACAACAAATTGTAAAGAAGTTATGATGTGATATTGTGGCAATAGAACTAGAGTGGGGTAGAAACTGTTCACCTGGAAAGAAGAGGGAATTTGAAGGGAGGCAAATGCATGTCAGAAAGAGGCTGAAGTTCAGAAAAATAAGGACAGGTTGATGGCGGTGGATTGAATCTTTCTGAATAAGGCTAAGATTCAAAATCAGTGATGGCTGACAGAGGTGGAGTGGGCCTGTTTGAAGGGAGCTACAGTTCAAGAAAGTCAGGGGTGGTTGATAGAGGTGGGGTGGGCCTGTTTGAAGGGAGCTACAGTTCAAGAAAGTCAGGGGTGGTTGATAGAGGTGGGGTGGGCCTGTTTGAAGGGGGCCAAGGTTCAACAACAAAGCAATGTCTAGTCAATAAAGGTAAAAATAAGACATCACCATCAAATTAAACCCAGTGGTATTAAAACTGACTATCAAGGCTGAAACTAAATACTGTGAAGTATTCAGTCCAGTAGTCTAATGAAGTAAAATTATACTGTTTGTTAATTCTAGAATAAACTATGAAAGAATCTCCAGAGTGTTTCACAACAAGAAGCCAGGTATCTCTGGAGAATTACTGACGCAAAAACTTCTCCAATTTCTTTTCAAGTTGTTGTGATTATCGAAACAGTCTAAGTAAACTGACATGTAAATAATCTTATAATATAGATTAATATTGGGATAGGTAGATAGGAGTAAAATAATATAAAACATGGAATATTCATTAAAATTTATAATTAGAAGAGAGGGAGATTTTAAATGAAGAGATAGGGTGGAGTGAGAAAGATAGGAGAGGGAAGTAGAGAAAGAAAAGTAGTTGGAAAGGTTAAAGATAAAGAGTAGTCAAAAAAATGTGGAAGAAAATGAAGAGGCGAAAGAGAAGGAAAAGAAAAGGGGAAAAAAATATAAACAAACGAAAAACGTATATATATATATATATATATATATATATATATATATATATATATATAAAGGCAAATGTCATCATCATCATTTCATATCAGTTTTTTTTTTCAAGTTTACATAGGTTAGAAGAGTTTTTTTTCTCCATTCTTCTTTGCCAATTTATTTATGGGAGAGTCACAGGAGTAGAGACCTCAGATGTACCTTCCAGAGGGTCATATCAGAAGCAACCATCTCTAATTGATCTGACTGGATCACCAAGTGAGACCAACCAAGCTCATGGATGTTATCTAACCATGGATCACCAAGTGAGATCAACTAAGCTCATGGATGTTATTGAGCCATGGATCACCAAGTGAGGCCAACCAAGCTCAAGGATGTTATCTAACCATGGATCACCAAGTGAGATCAACTAAGCTCATGGATGTTATTGAACCATGGATCACCAAGTGAGGCCAACCAAGCTCAAGGATGTTATCTAACCATGAATCACCAAGTGAGATCAACTAAGCTCATGGATGTTATTGAACCATGGATCACCAAGTGAGGCCAACCAAGCTCAAGGATGTTATCTAACCATGAATCACCAAGTGAGATCAACTAAGCTCATGGATGTTATTGAACCATGGATCACCAAGTGAGGCCAACCAAGCTCAAGGATGTTATCTAACCATGGATCACCAAGTGAGATCAACCAAGCTCAAGGATGTTATCTAACCATGAATCACCAAGTGAGATCAACTAAGCTCATGGATGTTATTGAACCATGGATCACCAAGTGAGGCCAACCAAGCTCAAGGATGTTATCTAACCATGAATCACCAAGTGAGACCAACCAAGCTCATGGATGTTATTGAACCATGGATCACCAAGTGAGGCCAACCAAGCTCAAGGATGTTATCTAACCATGAATCACCAAGTGAGATCAACCAAGCTCATGGATGTTATTGAGCCTTTAAAGGAACCTGTGGAAAACCAGCCCCAATACACAACCACCACCACAAGTGACCCCTACCTGATCTCTGAGTTAAGGATCCTAAGGAGCAATGTTACTCCATCCAAAGATCCTTTGAAGGAACCTGTGGAAAACCAGGCCCTAACACAACCCACCCACCACCACCATAAAATAAAAAATAAAAAAAAGAAAGAAAACAGGTACACACCTAAGACTTTGAGGGTAGCATTAATAGCTGCTGTTCCTGCTTCATTAGTGGCTGTACAGCTGTAAGTACCTTCATCTGAACTCTTAACCTTAACAATGAAGAACACATCATCAGTAGGCATAACATGCATACGTCTTTCACGAGCAGCAGGAAAGTCATTGCCTCCATCTTTCTTCCAGGCAATCTGTGGTGGAGGTTGTCCGGAGGCAGCGCACTCTAATCGGGCTATACTACCAGATTTGACAGTCACATCTTCAGGCTTTTTCGTGAATGAAGGGTAAACTGCAAGAAACAAAACAGACCATGTAATATTAAGGATTAAACAATTTCAGGAAAGTATGGAATTTTATTTTTATTTTTTCCGAAAATCAAATTTAGTTTTAACCTTGTAATGATTCAGCAGAAAATATCTAAATATGTGGGTTTGTTAATTCAAATGTTTATAGAATATTTAATAGTGAACAGATCATTGTGTTGATTTACAGAATATTTCTAGTAAACAGATCAGTGTGTTAAAGAAAACTGGAGAAAAGACTTTAATTTTTAATGTAATGTAGTCATAGTGTTGTTATGTATTTTCAAAGTGGGCAGCAGTGAAGAGAATACACAATCTTGATAAGGAGCAAACACTCCGAAACAATTGTCGATTGTTTTCTCTCAGCTACTGCTAGAATAAAAGGATAACAATTGGTCATCTAACACATGATGTTTATGAAGCTGTTTGCTTGCAAACAAACCGAATATTAATAATTGTTTCTAATTTTTGCACAAGGCCAGCAATTATCCCAGTGCGTTACTGGTACTTTATTTTATCGACCCCCGTAAGCATGAAAGGCAAAGTTAACCTCAGCGGGATTTGAACCCAGACCGTAAAGGGCCGTAACTCTATGCTGCAAAGCATGGTGTCCGACTCTCTACCGATACTGAATGTTAATAATTGTTTCCAATTTTGGCACAAGGCCAGCAATTATCCCAGTGTATTACTGGTACTTTATTTTATCGACCCCAAAAGGATGAAAGGCAAAGTTAACCTTGGCGGGATTTGAACTGAATATTAATAATGTTATGATATTATATTATCACCATTCACTTACGAATACATATATACATACACATATATAAATATATATATATGTGACTTGTATCCATGAAATAAAGAGTCAAGTTGAGCTAGAAACTTACCATGTACAGAGATATTAGCTTTAGTAGAATAGGCTGATCCAAAATGGTTTGATATGATACACTGGTATTTACCGGCAGTTTCATCTTGAACGTTTTCTAGATGAAGCAGTGTGGTAAGGTGTACAAGCTTTCCTTCCATAGATGTGAAGTTGTACATCTTTGGGTCAGTGAGAATCTAAAAAAAGACAAACAACATCCGTGTCAACAATTAACTATAAATATTTACTTTGATTTAGTCTGGCTGGTATCTCTACGCACCAGCTTCGGTAATAACAACCCCCAAAGTCACATTATTAACAAAGATATGTTGTGGCACAGCTAACATGGTGGCTCACTTAAGATCAGTAATTAACAAGAAGAAAATATGCCATCATCATCACCATCACCACTGTATGTCTATTTTCCTCCACTGGAATGGGCTGGACGAGTTGGCTCTTTGAATTACAGGAACAGCATATTTTTTGCCATGTGAGACAACTGGAGCAAGATGAAATAAAAAATCTTGCTCAAGGACACAATGTGTCACCAGGAAATCCAACTCATGACCTTATGATTGTGAGCCAAGGACCTTAACCACTAAGTCACACCATAATGAAATAACATAGCTGTTTCATAAGCTCACATCAGTGTAGGTTCTGTTGTAAATGCTTCCTTCAGAGAACCACACTGTTAAACAAGAGAACCCTTATAAAACTGGCTGCTATCTTACCATGCTGTCTTTCTTCCACTGGAACTTGGTGTCATAAAAACCACTGCTGACGGCACTACAGTTTAATGTCAGATTCTCCCCCTTCAATGCCTTCTGCGACATTGGTTGACTAGTTATGACAGGTTTAGGAAAATCAGCTACAAATATATGGAAAGAAAATCATCAATAGTTACATATATATATGTTTGTATATGTGTGTACGTGAATATCATCATTTCATTTTTACGTCGCTTTTTCCCTGCTTGCAAGGGTGGGACGGGAACTGATTCTGGCTTGATTTCTACAGCTGGATGCCCTTCCTAACACCAACCTCATTTACAGTGAGTGCTGGGTGCTTATATATATATCATATATTGAGTTATAAACTGAAAATAGTCTTTTACTTGAAATCGAGACAGGCAAATCATATTATTTTAAATTAGTATTTTTCAACCTAACGAACTTGGTCATTTACAAATTCGAACACATGTATACTTGTATTGGTGTTCATTCCTCTCATATATTCATTTGTATATATATATACGTATATATATATATAGTGAGAGAGAGAGAAATTTACAAAATTATTAGTTAAAACATCACAGTCCAGAATGGTGGGAATAACATTTATTGCATAACACTGACCGACTACTACTGGCTTGGTTTCTACAGCCAGATTCCCTCCTTAATTCCAACCACATTTACAATGACTCCTACACATCTTTATAGTGTGGGTTGGGAATGTTTTGTCTTGACACCAACACAACCACTTTACAGTGTGGGTTGGGAATGTTTTGTCTTGACACCAACACAACCACTTTATAGTGTGGGTTGGGCATGTTTTATTGTGCCACCAACACAACCACTTTACAGTGTGGGTTGGGAATGTTTTATTGTGCCACCAACACAACCACTTTACAGTGTGGGTTGGGCATGTTTTATTGTGCCACCAACACAACCACTTTACAGTGTGGGTTGGGAATGTTTTGTCTTGACACCAACACAACCACTTTATAATGTAGGCTGGGCAATATTTGTCTTGTCACCTACATGACCACTTCACATGAATAAATAAATAAATAGAAGAGAAAGTGCCACCATGTTTTCATGGAATGATATACTTACTGCAGTCAAATTCGTCTGGTTTCACAGCAAAAATACTTTTGCCTTTTGATGAACGAGGATGAGCACATATTGCAGTGACAGAGTCTTCAAATTTATTATCATACAGCCACTTTGGTAACCAGGCCAGGTGGCAATCACAGAGTAGATTGCTAGTGTTGAATTGCCTGCAAATGTAAAATAATTTCTATTAGTAAGTTATCATCATCATCATCATTTAACTTTTTACCATTTACAGTACTATATATATACTATTATATTTTATTGGTAAGGGCTTTACCACACATAATTATCTCACCGGTAGAGTCGGACACCATGCTTTGCAGCATAGAGTTACGGCTCTTGCCATTCTGAGTTCAAATCCCGCCGAGGTGAACTTTGCCTTTCATCCCTACGGGGTCGATAAAATAAAGTACCAGTAATACACTGGGATAATTGCTGGCCTTGTGCCAAAAGTAGAAACAATTATATTGAATCCATGAAATTTTGACATTATTTATTTTGAGAACAATACCATAACATAAGTACGGCCTGTTTGAAGAGAAAGATGTGAGAGATTTTTGGCCGGATATGGCCAGTTTAAATGCTAAAGGGTTAGTCCATTGTCCATGCTAGCATGGGTTAGATGGGTTGTCCATTTGTGAGACAAGTCAGATCAGATGACCATGTCTTGCTCACACAGAACTATTTCTGGCTTGGTTTCTACAGCTGGATGCCCTTCCTAATGCTAACCACATATATAATGTGTACTGGGTACCTTTTCTCAAGGCACCAAAATGATAACTTTACAGTGTATACTGGGTACCTTTTGTAGTGGCATCAAAACGACCCCTTTACACTATGGGCTGGACATTTTTTGTCATGGCCCCCAAAAGACCCCTTTACACTATGGGCTGGACATTATTTTGTCGTGGCCCCAAAAAGACCCCTTTACAGTGTTGGCTGGGCATTTTTTGTCGTGAACCCAAAAAGACCCCTTTACAGCGTGGGCTGGGTAATACAGTAATGTCCCAGGTGTAACTAAAAGTATCTCACATCCTATTGTCAGACAATACATATTTATTTATGAACACCACTTCTTCCGTCAAGCTGGATTTTATGTGAAAAACCAACTAATAATTCACAGATCTGTTAATTCCATATCATAGATAAAACATTTTTTTTTTCTTTAGAAATTGAAGCAACATAGAACTCAATCTTTAATATTTAATAAAATAAGAGATAAAGGTTGAAATGTCAACAAACTTTATATTTTATATCTAGTATTAATATCTATTGTGCACTGAAAGACTGGTGAGAAACTGTAAAATGAAGGACTTAAATAGAATTTGCAAATATTGCTAGAATGAATGCAAGCACACACTATATATATATATATATATATATATATATATATACATACATACACACAAGCATGCACACTATATATACACACACACTATATATATATATATGTACACACATATGCACATACTATATATATAATTACATATGTGAGTGTGTATATATATATATATATACACACACATATGCACACACACAGACAGACAAGCACAGTGCAAAAGATCTAATGATTACAGCTGTATCTATATAGTTAGGGGAAAAGATAGATTCAACAGCTGGTGAGATGAAGAAAATACAAACAGTGGTATTTGAAACATATGGAGAGAGAGAAAAGAGGAAAGAGAAGCAAATTAGATAGCTAGAGAGTACAGAAATTAATTAGGAGAGGAAAGAGGGTGGATGGAACGGGAAGGTGGAGGGTGGCAATGAAGTAAATAAAGTCTTTTTAGTAACAGCTATTGGTGCTGTCAACACTAGTGTCTGTGTGATCAGTACTGTAGTAGTAGTAGTAGTAGTGGTAGTGATAGTAGTAGTAGTGGTGGTGGTGGTGGTGGTGGTGGTGGTGGTGGTGGTGGTGGTGGTGGTGGTGGTAGTAGTGGTGGTGGTAGTAGTAGTAGTAGTAGTAGTAGTAGTAGTAGTAGTATTGGTGGTAGTAGTATTGGTGGTAGTGGTAGTAGTAGTAGTAGTAGTAGTAGTAGTAGTAGTAGTATTGGTGGTAGTGGTAGTAGTAGTAGTAGTGGTAGTAGTAGTGGTAGTAGTGGTGGTGGTGGTAGTAGTAGTGGTGGTGGTGGTGGTAGTAGTAGTGGTGGTGGTGGTGGTAGTAGTAGTAGTATTGGTAGTAGTAGTAGTAGTATTGGTGGTGGTGGTGGTAGTAGTAGTAGTAGTAGTAGTAGTAGTAGTAGTATTCCAGGCCTGAGTACAGCAGATTTCTTCCAGAGAGAGAGAGGAAGAATCAACCCCAGTATTAATCTGGTACTTTTTTTTGATCGACCTCGAAAGGATGAAAGGCAAAGTTGACCTCGGCAGGATTTGAACTCAAGAGAGCAGACAGCTGGAACACCATAGAGCATTCTATCCGATGTTCTAATGAATCTACCTATACTTTTCTGCCAATTCGCTACCTATACTTTTATATAGCTTATATACTTTTAGCATATAAAACATCTGCTGGCGAAGTTCATTTGCATATAGTGTGTACTTAACTTGGCTAGGATTAACTATTAGTGACACTAACACAGTGTGAGTCATACTATAATGAATCCTGCTATGTTAGTGCTACTGATAACTGGGAGAGTGTTTACAACATCTCACAGGTTTATGGTTTAACCCTTTAGCATATAAACCAGATATATCCAGCCAGAATTCTCTCACCTGTTTCAGTTCAAACCAGCTGTAACTGGCTGCTCATACTAACATTAGTATTGTTCTCAAAATAAATATCAAAATCTCATAGATTCAATATTATGTGAGATAATTACGTGAGTTAAAGCCTTTACCACGAAAATACAGTAACAAATATAAAATAATGAAAAGGCTAAAGGGTTAATGATAGGAGTTCAATCTTGTTTCAGGAACAATAACAAAATAAATATGTGAGGAAATTGAGAAAAGATGATATGAAGCAAATATGGGGTGGAAAAAGATGCACAAGGACTTACAATTCTTTCAAAAGGTGTAGTGGCTCAAATGCATTTTCCAGTATAGAAGCAATATGATTCTCCAGCAAGAAGAGGTATTTGAGGTTTTGCAGGCCAATGAAAGAGCGTTTCGCAAGAGATTTTATTTTATTGCCATTAAGGTCAAGTTGAGATAACCGATGGAGACCAGCAAAAGCTCCATCAATATCTTCGACAGCCCAAGAAATTTCATTGTGACTTAGTTGGCTACAAATAGAAAAACAAACAAACATGAAACATTAGTGAAACTGTAATGGCTGATTCAATTGAAAGGGTTAAACAGAAGCAAACCATGTTATTTATACAAGTAAGAAAAAGGAAAATGCCATGGTAATGTGTTGTTGCTGCATTTAAATTGGTAGTAATGCTTTGACATTTTTCAGAAGACTAGCAGAGGAATTAGAGAGAAACCCCCACCATTCCTTAATAACAACACAGAGAGAGAACTCCCCAACCCTTAATAACAACATAGAGGTTTATTTAGTGAACATTAACAAATACTCTGCTGTATAATCATCCAAGATGAAGGCAGGGGTTAAGTTGCAAACAAAATGTCACAAAAAGATGTAACATTGCAAATAAAAAAAGTCAAATTAACATCACCAACCTCAAACAAAATAGAAGAAATGTGAAGAAAAATAAAATAAAATAAAATAATAGTAGCAAAATGTTTAAATTTAGATTTAATTTATATTAAATTTTCAAATGAAAAGTTCATTCAAAAATGTTTCATTCCTGTTTTCTCATAGAAAAATATAAAAATTTAATGTATAGACAAGTTTCATTTATTTATTTTCACCAGTTTGTTGGCTCCAAAAGTCTTCAAAAATGTTGGCTCACTCAAAAATTCTAGTCTTTGCCAGAAACACTATTTCAATATATTGTAGTCAAAGCTCAGTTTGATAGCTAAATTAAAATAAATACTAATATGATGATAGCTTTAAGTTCTTACAATGCGGAGATGTAAAAATCTCTAGAATAGCATGCCAAAATGACACAGAGAACTGAAAATAGCTAAAACAGTATGCCTTTTCTGAAATTCAGCTGTAAAAGATACATAAATCCTGATTCTATAATTGTTGGCCTATAGAAAATCCATTAAACAAGTGAATGAAGATGAAATAAAGCTGGACTCTAGCTGTCATGTTAAAATGTAACCAAATCACAGTAGATACAAAGACAAGCTAAGTTAAATATCAACATATTCACCATGCCAATCAAATATTTATGCTAGATATACTGACACAGTTTAGAATTTCATATGTGATTAAAAACAGAAGCAACAACAACACCATCAAAAAATATCAACTTGAGAAAGAAAGATGAGAAATTTTAAAAAGAAACAAAAAATTCTCATCTTAGCATTCAAGTCAAACAAGAAGCTTAAATAAATGGTATTTGTGAAAGAAGTTAGTTATATGTGCTACCCTTTGTGAGTGGAATTTGGTAGACGGGAACTGTTTGGAAGTCCAATATATACATGTCTCCATGTCTTTGTTTATGGTCTAAAAGCTGGTGTAGTTTATGTGAGTACCCTGTCCCATTTTCCCTTTATGTTTCCTAACTTAGCAGTTTGACAAATAGAGATTGATAAAGTAAGTTTCTTTTTTAACTGTGGTTACCTCCCGATAACCTTTTGGGAATCTACCCATTATTATATGTGTGTGTGTGTGTGTTATACAAAATCC
>OZ024754.1:3072648-3087648 GCA_964016885.1 Eledone cirrhosa | reverse complement strand
TGTTATTGTTATTATATCATGACTCATACACTGTTTATTTTCCTGACATTTGTACATTATTCTATGTACTATACATGCACCTTTGATGAGTTGTAGTGCACCTGAGCACTGTACACAATAATTTCATTATTATTATTATTATTATTATTATTATTATCTTGTAATGATTTAACCCTCTAGCATTTAAACCAGGCATATCTAGCCGCAATTCTCTCACCTCTTTCTGTTCAAACTGGCTGTATCTGGCCGTTCATACTGATGTTAAGGTATTGTTCTCAAAATAAGTAATATCAAAATCTCGTAGATTCAATATTATGTGAGGTAAAGACTTTAGCATGAAAATATAATAGTATATACAGAGTAATGTAAATGGTAAAGGGTTAACAGAAAATGACCGAAACGGGTTTGTTAACCCTTTAGCATTTACATCCCGTTGACAGGATCGAGCTAGAACACCCGTCCGTTGCACCTGCTGTCAAACTAATATTCAAACACTTACTAGTGGACATTTGCAGCAGTATTAGAGTCAAGACATTCATTTTTAACCCTTTCATTATCAGATTTTTATGTTCCAAACACAATAATGTCAAAATTAATTTTATTTAATTTTTCCAAATTCTTGGTTATTTTTAAAAATTATTTGAAATTTGGTAATGAAAGAATTAAAAAATATATTTAAAAAAAAAATATTTAAAAAAAAATGAAAAAATGAAAAAATGAAAAAAATGAAGAAATGAAAAAATGAAAAAATGAAAAAATGAAAAAATGAAAAAATGAAAAAATTAAAAAATTAAAAAATTAAAAAAAAAAAAAAAAAGTTTTCTTACAGATTTTCCAGAATTGATAAATCCTTAAATGCTCCACTCTCAATATGAGAAATGTGATTGTGGCCAAGATAGAGGGACTTCAAAGCAACCAAGTTAGCAAAGGAGTGAGATGTAATTGAACTAAGCTGGTTGTGGCTCAAATCCCTGGAGAAAATAGAGAAGCATGATAATAATAACAACAACAACAATAATAACAGTTTCTTATATAGACACAAGGCCAGCAATTTTGGGGGAGGGGAAAGTCGATTAAATCGGCCCCAGTGCATGACTGGTACTTTATTTTATCGACCCCCGTAAGGATGAAAGGCTAAGTTAACCTCAGTGGGATTTGAACTCAGATCATAAAGGGCCGTAACTCTATGCTGCAAAGCATGGCGTCCGACCCTCTACCAATACTGCCTATCCAACAACAACAATAACAACAACAAGATAATTCCAGTTGTCACTGGAGCTTAGAGCTAGATACCACAAAAATTGAGAGTGTATCTTAAGTAAATAGACCCCAAATCACAACAGACTGCCATGTTGTGAAGTACATACTCAGGAGAGTACCGCCTGTCTAAGATCCTTGTTGAGACACAACAAACAGTGGAAGATCCTGTAATTATCACATTTGCTGTGCAAATAATAATAATGTGTGTTGATGCCCATCTTTTTCCAGTTCAGTGGGTTTATACGCCCTATTATTAGACTATAACTTTGATAACCTTCGGCGAGTATTGGCCCAAGTTATGTCTAACTTAATAGCACCACCTAGCGAAATATTTAGTCAAAATATTACGGCGAAACTTCTATTTCAATAATAATGGTAATTACTTATTTTTATAATAAAAATAATAATAACAATAATACTGAAAAACAAGTTTGTCAATTCAAATGTTTGTAGTTTCATTACTAGTTGACAGATTATTATGAAAATTTGCTGAATTAGAGAAAAATACTTCAGCTTTTAATGCAAGCATGGAAAAAAAATGGATGTATGATGATGATGTAGTCAGTGGTATTTTGTACTTTTCAAGAATGTTTTACAAATGCTGTTTCACGTGGTACAGGACATTAAGAGATAAAATGAGAGGGTAAAAAACAAACAAAGAAAATACAATAAAACAATGAGGAACTGACAGGTTTATTGGTGGGGGGTGGGGGGGGGGTTTAAGAAATGGTCAGTAGTACCTTAGAAAACAGTTATTGATTTTTCTTTTTCCCTCCCCAAAATATTGATACTTGGATAAATGATTTTATACAACTATCTAATTCCAACAATCTTAAAAAAGGACAAAATTTCTTTTCAACACTATAAACCGGCCCCCACCCTTTTCTTTCTTTCATTTTTTAAATTTATTTTTTAACATCTACATAATTGCATAGAATTGTTTAAGGCAGACAACCAACAAATTTGATTTGGAGTTCACCATTAAAATGTTATGTAGTTAATATCTCCCCGAAGGGCAACAGCTATGTTTTGCAGTGTCATTGAAAAGACTTGTAGCTGTTCTCAATAAAAATACTGTCATTAACAGTCGATAAAACTAATTTTCAATCTTACATTTTTTCTAAATTACTCCCCCAAAACAGCACACCACAACACAACACACCACACCACACCACAACACACCAGTCTTCTCCACACCACACCAACCCTCACAACACAACACAACACAACACATTACACTACAAAACAAAACAAACCACACCACACCACACCAGCCCAGCCCTCACAACACAACACATTACACTACAAAACAAACCACACCACACCACACCAGCCCAGCCCTCACAACACAACACAACACACTACACAACAAAACAAAACAAAACAAACCACACCACACAACTCACAACACAACACACTACACAACAAAACAAAACAAAACAAACCACACCACACCACAACTCACAACACAACACACCACACCACACACTATACCACAACACACCAGCCCTCACAACACAACACAACACACTACACAACAAAACAAAACAAAACAAAACAAACCACACCACACCACACAAACCACACCACACCACACCACACCACACTACACAAACCACACCACACCACACCACACCACACTACACAAACCACACCACACCACACCACACCACACCTCCGATTCACTGATATAACTATTTAGTAGAATAACACTATCAATGTCCAGCTTAATAAAAATAAAATGCCTTCACCTCACAGAAAAACCAAAGGCTGGAGGAGGAGGGGAGGAGGGGTGGAGAGAGAAAATTCTGTTTAGCTCACCTTCCTTCTATTCTAAACACCTCTGGCCATGACAACCACCACCACCACTATAAACAACTATCTGAGACAGACATTCATGACCTCTAGTGGCAAGCAATAGCACCACCACCACCACAACCTCTAGTGGCAAGCAATACCCCCCCCCACCCTCAGTGCCACCAACCACCACCACCACCACCACCACAACCTCCACTGTTTTTATGGCAGCTACCATAGCTCATGGTTGCCAGTAATAAAATGAAGCAATAACAGTCTAGCGAATAAAACAGGGTCCCACACTCTTTAATACTCAATATATATATATATATATATACACACATAGACATATATATACACATATATATATAAGTAGACACAGGTCGCCCCCCCCAAAAATGTATACATACTTTAAAAGAATTCTAACAAAAGTGTGTATACATGTTTTGGGACCCCCCTGTGTATATATATGCATATATACACACATATACATATATATATGGTTGTGTGTACATATACATATATACACACATATCTATATATACACATATATATATGGCTGTGTGTGTATATATACATACATATATATATATACATATATATATATATATGTATGTGTATATATACACATACATATATATATGGCTGTGTGTGTATATATACACATATATATATATGGCTGTGTGTGTATATATACACACATATATATATGGCTGTGTGTGTAAATAATCCAGCAACTCTCCTCCTGGGTCTACCACCTGACAAGACCAAGCCCTGACCAATCTGGTAATATAAATAAATCAGATCAGTGACAACCATTCTTGCTCTTTCTGCTAACACCATCACCCCCACCCTACCTCTACTGCCACCATCACCCCCACCCTACCTCTACTGCCACCATCACCCCCACCCTACCTCTACTGCCACCATCACCTGCACCCTACCTCTACTGCCACCTCCACCCTACCTCTCTACTGCCACCATCACCTCCACCCTACCTCTACTGCCACCATCACCCCCACCCTACCTCTACTGCCACCATCACCTCCACCCTACCTCTACTGCCACCATCACCTCCACCCTACCTCTCTACTGCCACCATCACCTCCACCCTACCTCTACTGCCACCATCACCTCCACCCTACCTCTACTGCCACCATCACCCCCACCCTACCTCTACTGCCACCATCACCTCCACCCTACCTCTACTGCCACCATCACCTCCACCCTACCTCTCTACTGCCACCATCACCCCCACCCTACCTCTACTGCCACCATCACCTCCACCCTACCTCTCTACTGCCACCATCACCTCCACCCTACCTCTACTGCCACCATCACCTCCACCCTACCTCTCTACTGCCACCATCACCTCCACTCTACCTCTACTGCCACCATCACCTCCACCCTACCTCTATGGCCACCATCACCTCCACCCTACCTCTACTGCCACCATCACCTCCACCCTACTGCCACCATCACCTCCACCCCCACCCTACTTCTCTACTGCCACCATCACCTCCACCCTTCCTCTCTACTGCCACCATCACCTCCACCCTACTGCCACCATCACCTCCACCCCCACCCTACTTCTCTACTGCCACCATCACCTCCACCCTTCCTCTACTGCCACCATCACCTCCACTCTACTGCCACCATCACCTCCACCCTACTGCCACCCCACCCTACTTCTCTACTGCCACCATCACCTCAACCTACCTCTACTGCCACCTACACCTTCCCCCTCTCTCTGTATCACACACACACACACACATACATACAGATAAAGCTAAGGAAACAAGAACATTTTAAAAACCAAGAAAATTTAAGAGGCTAGTAGTTGTGGTTGTGTTTCTCCCCCCCTCTCTCTCTCCTCCTCCACCACCTCTCTATCTCCCCACCCACCCACCCGTCCGTCCGTCTGTCTGTCTATCTCTGTGGAGTATACAGCTTGGATTAATTGAGTAGTGAGCCAGAATAAATAAAGATTAACAACCCAGCCAGTTGGCCACCTGGGTACAAGAGGAATCAAATGTAAGGTGCAAGAGAGAAGACTGCAACCGCACTGGTATGGACATGTGATGTGTAAGGATGTTGACTGTTGGCTGAAGAAGTGTCAGGAGTTGCCAGTGGAAAGAAGCAGCAGTGGAGGAAGACCAAGGAAGACCATTTTGGCATAAATGGCGGGAGCGGATCTCAAAATGCTCACCGAGAAAATGATTAAAGGTACGCAACAGGTAGAGGGAAGCTATGTTGGAAAAGATTTATCCAACATATGCAAGCATGGAAAAATAGATGTAAAAAGATAATGATGATACAAAATATATAGACTACAGACATGTGGAAGCAGGTGAGAGAGACAGAATGTAATATAAGAGAGAAGAACTTACAATTTCCAGAGCAGGCGACAAAACTCCCATCCATCAAGTTCTACTGATTTGATATTGTTGTGTGTTAAAGATCTGTTGGGGGTAAACAATAGACAAGATTAATAAAGGATTTAGGTCACAAGAGATAACAGAATCATACATGCTGTACTGAAATGTATAAGAAACACACAATACCAGCACCAATTCTTGTATTCCTCAATGAAGTTAGAACCAACAATACATTAAAACAACTTAGAAGTATTCTTTAACCATTTAGTTACCATATTTCTAATGTTCTAAAGTTCTGTATTTGAATTAGGTTACCATCAGGTTAAAACTTCCCCAGGTTCTACAATACAAAACTATTTCCTTTAAAGTGTTTATATTTATCTAAAAGCCCTCTATCATAATTTTACGTGAGAACCTTTCTTATATTATGTTCTTAACACAAGATAAATAACGGTTTCTTTATTATTATCGTTATTATTGTTTTCTATTTATTTTTTATTTATTTGACAAAATTAATTAATATTATTTAATCCCTCCAAATTCTTCATTAATTGAAAATTCAAATTCTTTAACTCTTTTGTTACCATATTTCTAATAAAAAAAAAAAAAAACCCAAAAAAACCACTGCATGATTTTCAAATAATCAAAAATTTGGAAAGATTTACTAAAATGTTTCATCATTTTATTATTAAAACTTTCATTACCACTTTTCTAATGAAATACACTATTTTAATTAATTAATGAAGAATTTTGAGGGATTTCATTAGTAATATTAACATCGTAGTTAACTTTCACAAATTGATTTAATCAATTTTGACCTTCCCCCACCCACAAAAAATGTGTTGGCCTTGACCTTAAATTAGACATCAAATATTCTAGTTGTTGCACTAATAATCAGCTACTAGCTTTCAACCGAGATTTGTCCATGGACACCAACCGACATGAATCCAAGCAACAGAATAATGTCAGCTGGAACACTAACAAAAGCAACATTTACAACACCTGAGGTAGCAAGCTCTTCTGTTCCTTCCTCCACAGAATTATTTTGTGTGCATATATTACAATGTACCATAGATTTTGAATTGAGGTTTGATAGGACCAGCAGATAAATTACATGCTGGGTTATTTTTTTTTTTTTTTCCATGTATTTTGGTAGAAAAGAGCGTGACTTGTGTGTGAGTATATATAACAGTAAGTTAAAAAGGGAAAGGATATAAAATAAAAACAAACAACAAAGACACCATATTTCATTTGTAATCCCCTAATTCAAGTTAAAGAATAAACTGTAGCTTCAGAATGGCAGCAATTATTAAGTCATTAGGAACCATTGTATTACTGTGAAAACAGTTACCAGAAAGTTAGAAAAGAACAAGACAAGAAGCATATATCTATATATATAGATAGATAGATAGATAGATAGATAGATATTATATATATAGAGGTAGATATATATATATAGGTACGTTATTCCGGGTTGAATCGGAGGTAACCACAGTAAGTAAGGTACTCAATACATAGCAGAGTATATTAAAACTATATATATATATATATATAGAGAGAGAGAGAGAGAGAGAGATACAATGTATTATTTCCCAGTCAGAGTAACAATGTACTCAACTTTAACAATTTCTAATTAGTGGTGTGTATGTTAAGGGCTTGCACTTGCCTGAACCCCACAGAGGGGGGTAGGGTGGTGAAATGACAAGGTGTCAACAACAAAGGAGGGCTTTGATTTGTAAAGTTCTTAATGACATTATCCAGTACAAACCAGTTTATTATGAAGCAAGGTTTCTTATTCAATGTGTGAGCAGGTGGGAAATGCAAAACATGGGAACACATGGACTAGAAATAACTAATCCACAAAAACTACAAACATGAAAAAAGTAGGAAAAAATAAAACAAAAGAATTTCAAGACTGGAAAGTATTTTTTGTTTTTTTTTAGACCCAAGATAAAGACATTTAAAGAGTGAAACTGAATTGTATAGGACTTGTCTAATCCATGCTAGCATAGAAGCATGGATGTTAAACAGTGATGATGATGATCATATATATACACATACACACATTATATATATATATATATATATATATATATATATATATATATATACATGGCTTAGTGGTTAGAGCATTGGCCTTGCAATCGAAAGGTTGTGAGTTCAATTCTCAGACTGAGTGATGTGTTGTTTCCTTGAGCAAGACACTTTATTTCACATTGCTCCAGTTTACTCAGCTGTAGAAATGAGATGATAGGACTGGGGACCCTATCATTCCACTGCAAAGTGGTCGTGGAGGTGCCACGGCAAAAAAGCACCCAGCACTCACTGTAAATGAGGTTGGTGTTAGGAAGGGCATCCAGCTGTAGAAATCAAGCCAGAATCAGTTCCCGTCCCACCCTTGCAAGCAGGGAAAAAGCGGACGTAAAATGAAATGATGATGATGATATATATACATACATATATAAAACATACATACATATACACATATATATACATACATATGTATATACATAATGACGTTAAACGGTGATGATGATGAACACACACACACACACACACACACACACACACACACACATATATATACTTAACTAAACACACATCATCATCATCATCATCATCATTTACTGTCTGCATTCCCTAATAGAAAGGGTTGGACAGGTATGTTTATATATGTGTAAACACACATACAAAAAAAATCCATACACATATATATATATACATGTATATATATATATATATACATATATACTCATAGAAACAGCTCTATACGAGCAAGACACGGTCACCTGACCAAACTTGCCTCAAGTGGAACAAACCCGTCTAACCCATGCTGGCATGGAAGATAGATGTTAAACGACAGTGATGATGATGATGACATACACATATATATACACATACATACATACAATAAATGAAACGTAGAAAAAAAAATTAATTTAAATATAAAATTGAAAGAGAATAAAAATCTTACAGTTGTTTTAATGTTTTTAATCCATACAACCATCCTTTTGATATTGTGGAGATATTGTTATGGTTTAACTGCCTGAAAACAAATAATAGAAGTATTTATAACATGGATACAATAGAAGTGATTTTAATGTATAATACTGAATATATATGAAGTTTTGTCTACTTGCTTTTATTGATTATCAACATGTGGCAGACATATGTTTCACAGATAGTTGGTTCAAAGTCCCCTATGGAAGTTATGGACCTGACTCCAGCATCGATCTGTTTGTCAGATTTGGTGACTCAACAAAAAAAACCCAGAGAGTATGCTTTGTTGAATCAGCAAGTCTGTCAAACTTGTCAAAGATCGATGCTGGAGTCAGAGCCATAGCTTCCATAGGTGACCTTGAGCCAACCATCTGTGAAACATATGTAACAGGCCGATAATCAATAAAAACATGTAGACAAAACTTTGTTTATTTCTTATACACTCTGGCCCTGTATCTCGTGCTCATATTAGTACCACCACTGGTAAATAATTCACTGAATCACCTATACCCGCTGCTCTCTCTCTCTCCCTATATATATATATATATATATATATATATATATATGGGGTCCAATTTTTTTAAATATTAATTTCTCACCAATAGAAAGAGCGATCCAGTTACTAATACAGAAATAAAACTCCTTTGGAATTTATATAATATAAACTAAGGAACTATGTATACATGTCTGTGTGTCTGTGGATTGATATGTTTTGAATTATATGTGTACATATAGCTTTCTGTATCTATATGGGTACATGTTGCTGTGGGCTTCTCTGCAAGGCTAACCCCTTACTTTAGCAGAGGAAAAAGGACTTTAAAATGTTTGCTGTTTGTTGTTGCAGCTTACACCACCACAGAAATAATGTCACCCGTCTCCCAGAAATATTCTTTTGTTCAATGAAACAATGTCACTGCGCTGATATTTGCTCCAACTTTCATGTCATTAAATACTTTGGGAGACATCATTTCCTTTTCAGAGATAAGGACAACAGATTCTTGGGGCAAAGGTTTTTTTTTCTTTTAGAATATCCAGTTTAACCCTTTAGCATTTAAACTGGTAAATGTGGTTGGCATTAGGAAGGTCATCCAGCTGTAGAAACCTAGCCAAAATCAGTTCTGCATGAGCAAAACAAGGTCACCTAGCCTAGCCTATCTCACAACAGGACAGATAATGTAGAAAAAAAAATGGACGTTAAATGTAAAATGGTGATGATGATGATGATGAATACTTACAGATTCTGGATTTTTCCAAGTCCAAAGAATGAACCATCTTTTAGGTTAGAGATAAAGTTTCTCTTCAGTTTCAGTATTTGTAGGTTGTCCAATCCACGAAAAGACAAACCTTCGATGACAGTGAACTTATTCCGTGACATCTCTCTGAAATTTATGGAGTGAAATATATTAACAAACACAAAACAGAGTCATTAAGATTACTGAAATTCTTTAATCCTTTAATCCATTTGATACTAAAAGGCATGAAATCACCCATGGCTTTATCATACAAATTTGTTTATATTAAAATGTACAAATTTATCTAAAGATATTCCTCCATAATTTTATCTAAAAACCTTTTATTTTTTTAACGTTATATTCCAAACACCAACTTAAATGAGACAGTTATATAACTAAATCACTTCAAATCCTAGATTATTTACCAAATTATTTAGAAGTCAAACCAGCTGAAACAGCCCCTGGTTCTATGATACAATCTTTATTTTAAAGTGTTTATATTTATCTAAAAGCTTCCATCGTAATGACGTCCATTCGAGAGTAATATAGGAAAGATATTGATCACATAACTGAAGTGAACCAAGTTATTACAAAGATTAAATCAAAATATAGCTTTCACTGTCACGGTGTACAATTTTAGTCATGACTCAAGCTAAAAGAAAACTCATACATTAAAATCTACTTACAAACACTTCAACTTGGTAAGTTTTTCAAACAATAACTTTGGTAAGTGGTCCAGCTTGTTTTTGTTCATCTTTAACAATTCCAGGGAAGTTAAATTATCAAAACTGTGTTTCTCTACTCTTCGGACTCTATTATTATTCAGATATCTGAAGAGAGAAAGAAAAAAGAAACAACATCATGAATGAATCAATGGCTAAGATGCAAAGATTTTCAATATAAAATAATATTTAGCTCTAATATGGGCCAAATCTTATTTTGTACTGCCCCAAAAAGTTATTTAATGTCGCCTGTGATTAGATTCTACATGTTTAATCTCAGATGGGTGTACCTCATGTGCAGAATCAGGAGAATGGGATAAAATATGTGCCTGGTAGAATTCAAGTGGAGGTACATGGCCTAATGGTAAAGGGGTTGGACTTACAATCCTAACGCCATGGGTTTGATTCCTGCACTGGGTTGTGTTTGTATTCTTGAGGTAAATACTTCATTTCATGTAGTTCTAGTATACTCAGCTGAAAATGAGTACCAGCAATAACTGGGGGTTTAACCCTGTGATCGACTGGCGTCCTGTCTAGGGGGAAGTCTTGTATTCTAAGTAACTTAACGCCACGGAAACTGGAATAAGCACCGACCTGATGAGCTTCTGAGCTCGAGATAGACTTTAGACTTGTAGAATTTAGCAGGTAATAATAGGCACCAGAATTTACCAAAAATAATTAGCAAGAACAAGGAGACAACCCCGTAAGGATGAAAGGCAAAATTAACTGTGACGGGATTTGAACTCGGACCGTAAAAGGACGTAACTATGCTAGAAAGCATGATGTCCGACCCTCCACCGATAATGCCAATTCACCGCCCTCGAGTAAATAATAAGTGTTTCTACTTTTGGCACAAGGCCAGCAATTACCCAGTGCATTACTGGTACTTTATTTTATCGACCCCCATAAGGATGAAAGGCAAAGTTAACCTTGGCGGGATTTGAACTCAGAATGGCGTTCGACCCTCTACCGATACTGCCAATCCACTGCCCTTGAGTTGAGTAAATAATAATAAAAGAGTTTTAAACAGAAGCAAATTAAATCTATGTAATTCTCTTCTATTTCTATAAAACAATACAATGTTACTATAACAATATTTACATTAAACATTCTGTCAAACAGTGAAACTTTCAGCTATCTTATTCAAATGATGGAACGGTAGGTTGAATACATTGGTGTCAAGCTCATTGTTACTGGTCAGATAGTTTGACCTTATTTGGGCTCAAAATTAGCTTGAGCTAATTGAAAGGATGAAGTAAAATAAAGTTTAATAGAGGTCAGGGAGAAGACTAGAAAGAAATCAATTAGAGCTGTCAGTAACATTAAATAGACACTGGATTTGGAAGTGAAGTTTAAGTAAAGGTCAGAAGTTGAGTAAAGGTTGGGCAGAAATATATACATATATATATATATACAATAAACTGCACACACATATATACATGTAGTAAATAACTGCATACACACACATATACATACACAGTAAACAACTGTATATATATATATACATGTAGTAAACAACCATACACGCACATATATATACACTTTAGAGACAGTCGCTCTTTTAAAAGAGATTAACCAAGACCAAAACCAGTTTTGCTGACATTTTCATAGTCATAACAACCCACCGCCACCATCACCACCATCGCCATCATCACCACCACCACTACCATCATCATCACTGCCATCACCATCACCACCCCTTACCACCACCATCATCACTCCTCACCACCACCATCATCACTCCTCACCACCACCATCACCGCCCCTCACCATCACCATCAACATCACTGCCATCAGTATCACCTTCACCACCACCACCACCACTACCATCACTACCATCATCATCACTGCCTTCACCATCACCACCCCTTACCACCACCACCACCTTCACCACCACTACTACTACCATCACCATCAAATACATTTATTTTCCCATGCTAGTATCAGTCAGATGTGTCACCGCAGCCCGTGTCAGTCCTTAATTGGGGCTACTACCCTCCAAGATTGGAAGCTAATAATGTGATTTGTGAAGCCCAGCCCATGTCTCATTTGTACCTTCCAATTTAACCTTCTTGGTACTACACTACCTGAAACCATTCTTGGTTCTAGGATACAAAACTATTTGAAAGTGTTCATCTAAAAAAACTTTGTTAAGTTGGTCCAAGCACCATATAAATCATCAGAAAGCTCATAGTTTTATGATATGAAGCTGATATTATGTTAAAGTTTTTATATTCATTTTAAAACCTTCCCTCATAATTTTATGTAAGAATCTTTTATGTTCCAAGCACCAACTTAACAATGAGAATGTTAGTTATCTTCAAAGTCTTTATAAATTCTTGATTATTATTTTCAAAATTATTTAAAAACCAAAAGCAATATTTTTTTATTAGAAATATGGAAATGAAAGGTTTGAAATGTTTGTTTATTAAAAACTATCCATCATAATTTTATCTAAGTGACTTTGTTAAGTTATGTTCCAAAATATCAACTTAATAATGAGAAAGATACCTATATTATTAACTCCTCCAAATTCATTAATATTTTCAAAATGATTTGGAAATCATAAATTGTACCTTTCATTAGAAATATGCTAAGAAAAAGATTAACAGAAAGATCTTGAAAAATATTTCGTTTTAAGACCCTGTTTTAAGATACTTTCTGTTAATCATTAGAGAATTTTAATAGTTAAAGTGATCCAGTCATGGTTTTTGTACTTTTCTAGTTTTCAAGAATAGCTAGCTAATGTATTTATTTGTAGTACAGGACAACTAGCATTAAATATCAGAGACCCCCAATGACCAGACTGATCAAGACTGACCATTAACCATTGCTGACAAATGACACAGTATTAAGAAGGTCTGCTGGTGTCTATGTCAGCTGGATGGGATAACATTTAGCCTGCTGTTAAAGATTGGAAGCTGTCAGTAGACACCCCTGGACCTGCCACATAGACATTGCAGCTTTTACAAAAACATAGTAACACAAATATCAACAAATACAACCAGACTCCATATGGAGGGGGTGGCCAGATCTTATTACAGAATAGGTAGGAGGTGATAGTCTGGGTGTGGGTGGGGTTGTGAGGCTTGGATTCCAGTAACAGACAACAGTGTAGATATGAAGTCAATGACTATGGTGATGCTGGAGATGATGATGATGGTGATGATGATGATGATGGTGGTGTGTTGTTGAAGATGATGCTGGAGATGATGATGATGGTGAGTTGTTGAAAATGATGATGATGGTGGTGTGTTGAGTTGTTGAAGATGATGATATGTTGAGTTGTTGAAGATGATGATGATATGTTGTGTTGTTGAAGATGATGATGATATGTTGTGTTGTTGAAGATGATGATGATATGTTGTGTTGTTGAAGATGATGATATGTTGTGTTGTTGAGTTGTTGAAGATGATGATGATATGTTGTGCTGTTTATGATCGAGATGATGATGTTACATTGCTGCTGTTGTTGTCGATGATGATGATAATGATGATATATAAAATAATTGTTTCTACTTTAGGCACAAGGCCAGCAAGTACCCAGTACATTACTGGTACTTTATTTTATCGACCCCGTAAGGATGAAAAGCAAAGTTAACCTCGGCAGGATTTGAACTCAGACCATAAAGGGACGTAACTATGCTGGAAAGCATGGCGTCCGACCCTCTACCGATACTGCCAATCCCCTGTTGGCAGATTTTAATTTAAATTGGAAACCTTTAAAATGGTTGACATTATTTCATAGACCCAGAACCGGTTTTGGTCGGGTTAGTAACTGAAGGGTTAACACAGACACAAACACTATTGCTAACATTAACCCAGTAGTAACACTTAACATCCTGTAAGGATTTAGCAGAAAATACTAAAAAAGAAACAGGTTTCTTACTTCTAATATTAATAATATCTTTACTAATAGACAGATCTTTTTTTTTGGAGGAGGGGGGGGGGGGGGGTGAATGAAAAAAAAAATTGCTGTGTTAGAGTAAAGAAGTTAACGTTTAATCTGACGATGTCATAGTGCTGATTTGTAACTTTTCAAGAATGTCTTGCTAATGCAGTTTCTTGCAGTACAGGATATTAAGAATTTAACAAACATATTGAATATATATTTACTTCTTATTGACAGATTTAAATATATTTAAAGCTATCAGACTAAACAGCCATTTATAAATTTTGCTATATCATATTTTGCCTCACACTAAAGACGATTCCTCAAGAGGCTTCATCTACACATTGGCTCATGATTGCTAGTTTAAGAAAAAATATTTCCCCTTCTGAAAGACCCCCCCCCCTATCACACACACACACACACACACACACACACACACACACACACACACACACACACACACACAATCTATTGCAAAGTAAATACTGTACCTAATACAGGAGGCAGTCAGTTAATTTCTTACTTCACAATGAAAATGTCTGCCACGAAATTAAAACAAAATTGAGGACCGATTGCTGAGCTCTTGCCGTTTTTTTTTAAAATATAACCACACTCTACTATCCCAAGTATTGAGTACTCTGTTGAATAATAATGGTCTTCCTAGTTTAATCCTGATATATATGATTTCTAATTTAGACACAAGAGCAGCAATTTGGAGGA
>OZ024754.1:3055148-3067648 GCA_964016885.1 Eledone cirrhosa | reverse complement strand
GCGTCCTGTCCCAGGGGAGTCTTGTACTCTCAGTTGCTTCATGCCACAGAAAATATCAGCTTATTATGAATATCTTAGTTATTTTATCTAAATTCCTCCAAAACTTTGATTATTTTTGAGAATTAATTAGAACATATAGGTAGTGTATTTCATTAGAAATAAGGTGAAGAAAGGATTAACCACCGATTCCTACAATCCTTGAGATGCTAATCTTATGTGTATGTAAGTGGTTGTGTTGGTGACATGACAGAAAGCACCCAGTTCACACTAAATGTGGCTGGCATTCAGAAGGGCATCAAGTCATAGAAACCAAGCCAAAATCAGTCCCATATGAGCAAGACAAGGTCATCTGATCTCACTTGTCTCACAATGGGACAACACGTCTAACCCATGCTAGCGTGGAAAAAAAATGGACGTTAAACAGTGATGATGATAATGTATAGTAAAATAAAAAGATTTAATTCAAACACATCAGAGACTTTTAAGCTCCCTGTATATGTGACATTTTCACTATATGTGACATTTTCATTTCTATTCATTGTTCGACTGTAGGACAAATTAGTGACTTGTGGTACAAAACAGACAGACATAACTGTGTTGGCTGCAAGTGAAAGTGTTAAAAACTTATCCTGCTCCCTTATAACTGACTAAAGAAGGACAAGGGAGGGTGGCAACCTCAAACAACATCAGCTTCACTTGATATTTAAGTTTTCTAACAGATTATAAGGTTTAAGAAGATACATACTGGTTTTCTTTCGTGAAACATTTGTTATAAAAATCATGAATAAATATATTTCCTTCCCACCAAAACACCCTCAACCTCACAAAAAAAAAAAAAGCCCCCCCCCCCCCCCCCCTGCAAGAAACATATATGTGTGTATATATATCTATATATATATAAATATTATATATGTTTATGCTCATGCGTATAAATGCATATATATATATATATGTGTGTGTGTGTATCTACATTTATATATCTATATATGTATATATATATGTGTGTGTGTGTGTGTGTGTGTATATATAGTTGCAGAAATAATATAGAAATGGAAGATAAGTAGATAAAAACACAGAATGTTCTAGATGAATGAGTTTTGCATAGGTGCTCATTATTTAAGGGGGGAAGTCCACCTACACCTACCACAAAGAAAGAAAAAAAATAACCAACAACATTTTGGAAAACACTTCAAGAAACACATAAGGTAAATGAATTGGGTCTAATTTAGAAGGATACAAAAACAAAACTATATTGTACTAAGGCACTAATTATGTTGGCTTTTTTTTTTACTTGTTATTTATTTTTTTGATTTTCCTTCTTTTTCTTAACGCGAGAAAACATAACTGAGAGACAGATAGAGAGAGAAAGAAAGAAAGCTCATGAATAAGAGCTCACCCTGCCACCAGAAGGCCATTAGTGATATTATGTGATGTCGTGTAAAATAAACACACAACTCAAGGAGTGGATGTAAGGAATAGTAGAGAAATTCTGGGCCAAAGAAGCAATGATGAAAATACCACTCTCTTTCTTTCTCTCTCTCTCAGCAAGGCAAGTGCAGTATTTGTAGAAGTGTTTTAAGTCAATCCAACTTCTGAAAACTGCAGAGTTAATTTAGCTGGCTGACTTGTTTGTTTTAGGCTTAGCTTTCTACTGATGGTAAAGGCATTGAGAAGCAGCAGCAGCAGCAGCAGTGCTCTGAAGAGAAGCCTCCACAGATGGTTAGATGAAGCTGTGTATATACAACCACACACACACACAGACACACACACCAACACACACACATTTGGGAACTAGCTTCTAAGTACTAATTGCCAGTGAATGAAACACAGAAGCAAGTGAAGATAATCTGGCTTTACAATCATGGCCAAAGACTGGGAATATGGGGCTCCCAATGAAAAGGAAGAGCAGATGTGAACAGCAGCAGAGATAGAAAGCCAATGCCTGAGATACCAGGTCAATAATAATGTTAGAATTAAGTAAACAATATATGTAACCTATCTCTCGGACTTTTATGCACTGAGAATATAAATATATAAGTATATAAGTATTAAGACGAGTTGAGAGAGAAACTGTGTATAAGAGGGATAGGCTGTAGAGAAGAAGACTGCGATGGTATGGACATGTCATGCTCATGGAGGATGACCGCTGGGTAAAGAAGTGCCAAGAAATCCCAGTAGGAGGACGCAATAGAGGAAGACCACAAAAAACATGGGCGGAGGTGGTGAGAACAGACCTCAGATCGCTGAAACTCATAGAGGAGATGACAAAGAACCGTGACAAGTGGAGAGATGATGTGCTGAATAGGACCTGTCCCACCCTTGCAAGCAGGGAAAAGCGGACGTAAAATGATGATGATGATGATAAGAATGATGTACTCATGCTCAGAGATGCTATAAAATAGTATATAAAATAGGGTGAAGATTCTGTCTTTTAAGGGTCCTCACACTATTTTAAAAAAAACGAGGCTTGGTCCTTAGTAGACTTATAAAACTAACAACAATGAAATAGTAATTATATGTATGCTAATTCCCTGAAACTGGTAAAAGAAATTCAAGTAATTAGACTGATTAATATGACTTGTTTTATGACATAATTCAATTCATTACTTGAAAGGTTGACTTGAACTCCTGAACCTCCGAACCAACAATCGAGAACTTTACAACTCACTATTCCCTAAGTAACAGTATCAAACAATTAACTGGAATTATCAAGGTGAAATACTGGAGAACTGGTTTCAATTACAAAAGCCAAAAGAAAGGAAAGAAGGAAAGAAAGAAAGACGTGTAAGGAACCAGTGCTGTCAGTTTTATATTTCCAGAACACTGAACAGAAAAAAAAAAGAATAGGAAAGAAAAGATAAAAAAAAAACTTACAGAAAAATAAACTTAACCCAGAGCTGAATGGGGCAAAGTAAATAATCATAGGAATAATAATAATAATTGTTTCTACTTTTGGCACAAGGCCAGCAATTACCCCAGTGCATTACTGGTACTTTATTTTATCGACCCCGTAAGGATGAAAGGCAAAGTTAACCTCAGCGGGATTTGAACTCAGAACGTAAAGGGAGATAACTCTATGCGTTAAAGCATGGCGTCCGACCCTCTACCGATTCTGCCAATCCTCCGCATAATGGATTCTTATTTAGACACAAGGCCAACAATTTTGGAGGAGGGGAAAGTCAATCAAATCGACCCCAGTGCGTAACTGGTACTTTATTTTATCAAACCTTGACAGGATTTTAACTCATGGTAAAGGGCTGTAACTATATGCCATAAAATAAGTTGACATTATAACAACTCTAATTTAGATGTATAGCCAGAAATTTGAGAAAGGAGGTAAGTTGATTAAATAACCCCAGTATTTTACTGGTACTTTTATTTCATCGATGTCAAGGAGCATGAAAGGAAAAGCTGACCTCAGCAGGATTAGAACAGAATACAAAAGAGTCAGAACAAATACCACAAGGTATTTTTCTCCAACGCTCTAATGATTCTGTCAATCAAACAGCTTAACAACAACAATAACATCAAAAACATAATAATGGTTTCTTTATTGGCCACAAGGGCTAACATGAAGAAAAACATTAGAGACGGTGCAGGGCGATACATAGTGGGTTTGGGCTGTGTAAAAAGGTTAATAAGAAAATAGAAATGTGTAAAAGCAAATTAAAAAATTCAACAATATAATAATAACAATAACAGCAACAACATCTAGATAGTGATAATAATAATAATAACAATAATAACAATAATGATAATAATAAAGCTATATAAAGCTGATGAATTAATGTATGGCTTCTGACTTTGAAGTACCAGGTTAACTTCTTTTCAAAGAACAAGAAATAGTTTCACTTGAAAAGAGCTTTGACAGTGTTGCAATAAACCTTCCAAATGGAGAGAGAGAGAGAACTATTTTGTAAGATGAAAAGATCACTTTGAAAAATCAATATAAAACCTCAAAAGACCAGGTGGAATGGCGGGGGACTGGATAAGATGATGCAATGTTTTATGAATAAAAGATCTTAACACAGTGGCTTTTTGTGCTATCATAAATTGATATATAAGCAATGAACAATAGAAATCGCTATTGTCAAAAGTGTCAACATAAAGACAAGTTGATATAGTTGACGGAAGTCAGAAGCAACTGACAGGTAAACAGGATCAATTCAGGCAGGTAACTACCTTGAAGAAGTGTTATGTAACTAATTCAGTTTGAAATGTCACCAAGTTAGTTTCTCTAACCAGCAAGTCAGCTTTGATCAAAGTTGTTCAAAACATGACTATCTCAACTTTCTTTAGCTTTTAACACCTGTTACGATTTAGCAGAAAATATCTAAATATGAGGTTTGTTAATTCAAATGTTAATAGTATCTTTTACTTGTGGACAGATCATTGTGAAAATTTTCAGGAGACTAAAATAAAGACTTAAATTTTTAATATGTGTCCAACCCTTGCAAGTAGGGAAAACTGGACATAAAATGATGATGAGTCAATCAGAGAGCTGTTTCAATACTTTTGAAGAATATCTTGTTAATGTTTTATGTGGTACAGGATGTTAAGGGTTAAGATAATAAAGGTATGTAAAACTACATTATCCTCCTCCCTTTTCTAAAACAGTGAATGGGATTTGATGGAGATTTGACTGCTATTTCTAGTGTGTGGAGGGAGCAATTACATAAAGGTTCAAAATATAAAAATATACTGAAGCAAAAATCAAACCAGTGAGAGTGTTTTACTATTTTTGGCATTAGGACAACATGGGAAATAGATGTAAAACAGTAATGATGATGATGATGATGGTGATGAGGGTAATGATGGTGAGGGTGGTGATGATGGTGATGATGATGGTGAGGGTAGTGAAGGTGATAATGATGATGATGGTGAGGGTGGTTATGATGATGATGATGATGGTGGTGATGATGATGATGGTGATGGTGAGAATGATGATGATGGTGAGGATGGTGTTGATGATGATGACAGTGAGGGTGGTGATGATGATGGTGAGGGTGGTGATGACAGTAATGATGGTGTTGATGATGATGATGATGTCAAAGAGTACATTTTTAGATGTACATGTGACACATTCCTAGCAGCAACATCTGTTGATTCTGTTAAAGTTTCCCTTGGTCTGCTCTATCTGGTGGTAGCGGTGGATCTCTATCTGATGGAGGTGGAGGTGCAGGTGGTAGTTGGAGGTGGTAGTGGGGAGAGAGAGGGAGAGGGGGTGGGGGCTAGTGGACTTCTATCTGGGGGGGGGGGGGGGAATAAAACTTTCATTTCACTTCATCACAAGAGTTAGTTAGACCCCCACTCCTACCTGACCAGGTATTATAATTGTTTTTCTACTTCCTCCAATACAGGAAAGGACATGATTACAAGCAAAGGGCAGTGGTAGATGTTTACCTCAGATATCTACTGGGGGAGGGGGGGGGGCAGTTCGTTTGAGGCAGGCGTGAACAGTTAAATTATTTCTTATTTACTGTAAATATGTGTGTGAGGGGGGCAAGAGAGATGGATAGAGAAGGAGGGAGGGAGGGGAAGAAAGGGGAGAGGGCAAGAGAGAGAGAGAGAGAGGGAGGGAGGGAGAGGGCAGGAGGGAAAGGGCAAGAGAGAGAGAAAGAGGGAGAGAGGACACAGACAACAGTTATGAAGGAAGGTGTTAAACCTCTGACTTAAGAATCCTTCAACTGGGAATTTCTTGATAAAGATAGGCTACACACATACACACACACACATAGATACACTTACACACACAAACATACACACATATACTCACCACACACACATAGATACACTTACACACACAAACATATGCAGATATATACTCACCACACACACAGATACACTTACACAGATATACTCACCACACACACATAGATACACTTACACACACAGAGATATACTCACCACACACACATAGATACACTTACACACACAAACATACACTCACCACACACACATAGATACACTTACACATACAAACATATGCAGATATATACTCACCACACACACATAGATACACTTACACATACACACATATACTCACCACACACACATAGATACACTTACACACATACACAGATATACTCACCACACACACACAAACATACACAGATATATACTCACCACACACACACACACGGGTATATTGACCACACACCAGAACAAGATAGCATATCTCTTTGCTAGGCTTCAGTGTAGTAGATCAGGCTGGGTGTCTGCAGCTCTAAGCCCTTCACATACCAGCATGTTGTGGGGGTCACAACTCACCCTATTTTTGATGACCTCACTTGTTTGCAGGAAGTATTATATATTTTCTTTTTACTTCTTCTCGCCATCCCACAGACCAATCACATCACCACCACCTCCACCACCGCCATTCACCACCATCACCACCATCACCACCACTTTCATCATCATTATCATTCCAGACATATCAAATCACCCCACCACCACCACCACCATCACCACCATTATCACTCCACAAACATATCACATCACCATCACCACCATCATAAATATCACCATCATCATCATCACCCCCACCATCACTCCACAGACAAATCACCCCACCACCACCACCATCATCATCATCACAGTGTTCTAACACAGTTACAAAATCTTAGATGTCTTCATCAGACAAGTTCTCATGTAGTTAAACCCTCACTGCGACCTCTTCTGTCCTCTGCCTCCGCCGTGTCTCTGTATCTCTACAATATATCTTACATCTGCCACCTCTGGAAACTCACTGTAACCCTGTCTATCATCATCATCATCATCACAATCATCACAATCATCATCATCATCATCAATGGCCGTTGTTGCCAGCACTACCACCACCACTACTTCCTCTGTTAGCACTACAAACATAAACCACAGCTACCACCACCACCACTACAAGCACCACTACCGCTACTACTACTACTACCACCAGCACCACTACCACTGCCACCAGCACCACTACCACCACCACTACCGCTACCACCAGCACCACTACCGCTACCACCACAACCACAAGAGACCATCACTACTAAGCTACTATTACAGTTATAATAATTGTTTCTACTTTAAGCACAAGGCCAGAAATTTACTCCAGTACATTACTGGTACTTTTATTTTATCGACCTTCGTAAGTACAAAAGGCAAAGTTAACCTTGGTGGGATTTGAACTCAGAGAATGCAATTAGAGTGCCCACCATCCACATCTAGAATATTCTGATAATCAAGTACTAAGGTTTGGCAATGGCCCCAGATCTTGGCAAGATTTGAACTCAAGAATATAAAATATCTCTAACTTAACAACGTAAGGAACTAAGGATTTTCTTGATCCAACATTCTCTTAACCGCAATAACATCTACTACTACTATTACTAATACTACTATTACTAATTCTAACAGCAATAATAATAATAATAATAATAATAATAATAATAATAATATTAATAACATCATCATCATCAGAAAAAATACGAATGAATAAATATAGAGAAAACAATATTATATTTGTTGTTGAATTTATATCTAATATTTTTTTTTTTGTTTAAATATTCACCGTTTTCCCCAAGAGAACCGAATTTTAAAAAGGAAATTGAATATTAAGTTTGCCATTAATTCTTCTCTTTATGCAGACGTAGCAATAATTAACTGCAATCCATGAAATCTATCTTAATATTGTCGGCTCTGTACCGAAATGGCACTTGCGTTGGTAATCAAGGGGAAAAAAACAAGCCATGGTCATTAATTTAACTAGTTAAAACTAAAACACACACCTAGGCAAAATCACACACACACACACACACACACACACCCACGCACCCACCCACACACCTAGATCCTCCTACACACACACACACACACACACACAAGGGCATGAACCAATGATGAAATCTCATTCAATGAGGTCACTTGACCTGTTAAAAATAGTAACCAAATCTCACACGAATTACATGCTATTCTCTTAAAAAAGGAAGAATACATTGGATATTGTAATCCAAGATATGCTGTCTACTAAAACTAAACAAAATACTAAAAACAAACCAATGGGATGGTCAGTTGCAATGTCATTTGATCATAGACCTTGAATGAGGTCAGGCCTAGGGTTAAACTGCAACACACTACATATATAGATAGATATATTATATATATATGTGATCATAGGCCTGCTGAATGAGGTCAGGCCTTGGGTTAAACTACATATATAGATAGATATATTATATACCAAGAGACATACAAACTCACAAGAGAACATGGTAACTCAACCAGCTATTAGAAGTAGCCAAATCTCTCTTATTACATCCTACTCTCCTTAAATAAAAGGAAATATATACATAGGATATTATAGTCCTAGATATACTATGCCTAGGATAGTCATAGTTGTCTTTAACAATACAGGTCAGTTGTATCTGGTCAGAACTAGGGCTAAACCACATGTATTGATATCCAATCATCATCATCATCATTTTACGCCCGCTTTTCCCTGCTTGCAAGGGTGGGACGGGTCCTATTCAGCACAGCATCTCTCCACTTGTCACAGTCCTTCGTCATCTCCTCCGTGAGTTTCAGAGATGTGAGGTCTACTATCATTACCTCCGCCCATGTTTTTCGTGGTCTTCCTCTACTGCGTCTTCCTTCTACTGGCATTTCTTGGCACTTCTTCACCCAACGGTCATCCTCCATGCGCATCACATGTCCATACCATCGCAGTCTTCTCTCCCGCACACACATATATATATATAAACCACCAAAGGGCCTCAACTTAGTCACCCTAACCAGCAATGAGGCCTCTACATGGTCACTCTAACCAGCAATGGTCACTCTATCTAACCAGCAATGGTCACTATCTAACCAGCAATGAGGCCTCTATATGGTCACTCTATCTAACCAGCAATGAGGCCTCTATATGGTCACTCTATCTAACCAGCAATGAGGCCTCTATATGGTCACTCTATCTAACCAGCAATGAGGCCTCTCCATGGTCACTCTATCTAACCAGCAATGAGGCCTCTCCATGGTCACTCTATCTAACCAGCAATGAGGCCTCTCCATGGTCACTCTATCTAACCAGCAATGAGGCCTGTCCATGGTCACTCTATCTAACCAGCAATGAGGCCTCTCCATGGTCACTCTATCTAACCAGCAATGAGGCCTCTCCATGGTCACTCTATCTAACCAGCAACGAGGACTCCACATGGTGTACCTACTATGAATAGTAGCCAAATCACCCTCAAATTACACTAGTATATTAAAACGAAATAAACATAAAAACATAATGTAGTCTTGGGTGTATATACATCTACTAAGCGTAACGAAAGACAACAAATACCAGGGTGGCTATAGATTGAACAGTGATAGGTTTGGTCAATCAGATGTGATCCGGGTTAAATAAGAGGTAAAATAATAAAAATAATAAAAATGAGGGAAAAGGTAGGTAACATAAAAAATACAAAAAAAAAAGCAAAAAATAAACGATTCCCTACTGAAACCCTATTATTTCTCCAATGTCAGGGCATAAGTTAGGGCAGAAAAGGGGGAGACAGCTAAGATTATATATATACACACACATACATATATTTATACACACATACATATATACACACACACCCATATACATACACATACATATATACACACACACCCATATATATATATACACACACACATATACACACACACACACACATACATATATATATATATATATAATCATTATCATATAACTTAAATTAATCAGTGTAAGCAAACATTCAAAGCTAATGTTTAAATCTCTTTTTTTAAAGGAGTGTGGTGGTGATGGTGGGTGACGGTGGTGGTGGTGGGTGGTGTGGTGGTGATGGTGGGGGGATAAATAAATAAATGAAAATAATGGGGCGTGTGGGAGGAGAGAAACTCTGAATTGAAAATAGGGGGTGGGGGTGGAGATAGTGTGAAGAGGGGGGGGGGGTATTACAATGATGAATGAAGAAGTATCTGTGGCATGGAGGAGTACTGTAGTGTCTGTGGTAATGTGAGAGTGAGAGGGGGGTTGGGAGAGAGAGGAAGAGGGGGAAGTGAGAGGAGAGAAGGGAGTAGGAGAGGAGTGCGAAAGAGAAATGAGAGGAAAGTAAGAGGAGAGGAGAAAGAGAAGTGAGAAGGGAGAGAGAGAGAGAAAAGAGACGAAGAGAGAGAGACAGAGACAAGGGGAGAGGGAGAGAGACAGAGACGAGGAGAGAGGGAGAGATGGGAGAGGAGAGAAAGGAGAAAGAGAGAGAGATGAAAGGAGAGGAGTAGGAGAGAGAGAGAGATGAATAAGAGAAGAGAAAGGGAGTAGAGGAGAGAAGAGAGCACAAGAGAGAGGGAGAGAGAAATGAGAGGTGGAGGGAGAGTAGACGGAGAAATGAGAGGTGGAGGGAGAGTAGAGAAAAAAAGAGATGCGAGGAAAGAGAGAGAGTTGGTAAAAGGAAATGTAGGTGAGTAGTGATATATATATAAAGGTGTTGTTGTTGTTGTAGTGATATATATATAAAGGTGTTGTTGTTGTTGTAGTGATATATATATAAAGGTGTTGTTGTTGTTGTAGTGATATATATATAAAGGTGTTGTTGTTGTTGTAGTGATATATATATAAAGGTGTTGTTGTTGTTGTAGTGATATATATATAAGGGTGTTGTTGTTGTTGTAGTGATATATATATAAAGGTGTTGTTGTTGTTGTTGTGAGCAGCAGTGGCATCTCTTGTATTGTTCCAAGATGAAAGAGAAGACAGCAACCAACCACCTGTGTTTGGTTGTTCAACACAACAGCATCAGCTTACTACATTGTAGCATATAACAAAATAACCCCCCCCCCACACACACACACACACACGACCCCCTTTCCTCTCCCATCCCACCCAACCCCTTTCCTCTCCCATCCCACCAACACCTCTTCCTTCCCACCGTCCCCTCTTCTCCCATACCACCGACCCCTTCCTCTTCCACCCCGATGGTAAGCCAGATTTACTTCACCTTTCCAACACAAATCTCTTTTGGAGGATTATCTTAACAAGCGCCATTGAAAGAGGGCCCCCATCCACATCAGGGTGTAGGAGGTGTCTGTTGGTTAAGGGTCACTAGAGCTTGTCCTCCTAATATTAACTAGCAATGCTTCTTCAAGTTTCACAGCTGAACGTGTTTATATATATATATGTACACACACATATATATGTATATATATATATACATATATACACACATGTATACATATATACATGATGATGATGATGATGATGATGTATATATACATACATATATATATATATATACACACATGTATACATATATACACACATGTTATATATATACATACATGTATACATATATACACACGTGTATATATATACATATATACATATGTATGTACATATATACACAAACCCATGCAAGCGTGGAAGATGGACGTTAAACGATGATGATGATGATGACACACACATATATATGTACATATATACACACACGTATATATATACACACACACATGTATATATACACACATGTATAGATATAGATATATATATATATATATATATATATACACACATATACACACATGTATAGATATAGATATATATATATATATATATACACACATATACACACATGTATAGATATATATATATATATATATATATATACACACATGTATATATATATACACATATACACACATATATATATACATATATATATACACACACATATATATGTGTGTGTATTACATGTGTATGTGTGTGCTCATACACACTCAAGTGTTCCTTTCATACACATAGAAAGACACGACAAACAGCGTTGTCCAATGAGGGGCGGGTGAATGATGAGACCAGCCACCACCACCACTGCCATCACGGCGGTGAATTGCCCCACAGGCTTCAGATACAATCAGCACTGGTACACATTGAGTAAGACAATTGATTGCCTCTCTTGTATTCACCAGTACAACGTTGCAAGTTTCAGTTAAAAGATGTCACTGAAGGAGCTCCAAACAGAGAATTATCAAAGATTAAAAAAAAAACGAAAAATAAAACAACGGAAAAAAGACACACACACACAACAAAAACACCCCCAAAAGACATGAAAAAACAAAAGACACACACACAAAACAACAAAACTGTAACAGCAACAATAACAACCGACAAAGGTAAAATCACATCTCGTTTGTTGTGAGATATTATTTTGTATGGATGTAGGTAAAAAAGTAGAATATTTGACAAGAGAGTTGATTTCTTACAGTGTAAAAGTCTGCTACTTGTAATTGGTCCTTGCAGTGAAACAACATGTCAGAATCAATTAATCCTGGCTGCCAGCTACAATACTGGACAGCAAATAAGGGTATAGGGATAGTTTTATTAGATCTATGGTCCTTATTCAGATAAACTTTATGCTTTTGACATTGAAAAATAGACCAAACACTGCTAACTATATCACATTTTAATTTACATGTGTTTCATCATTAATATTAGGTCTCATCAGAATTACATAAGATATAGT
>OZ024754.1:3020148-3047648 GCA_964016885.1 Eledone cirrhosa | reverse complement strand
GCGGTATCTAGTTAGATTCTGAGTTTAAATACTGTCAAATTCAAAGTACCAGTAATGCGCTGGGGTTGATGTAACCAACTTTTCCCTCCCCCAAAAGCTGTTGTCTTTGTGCCTCAATTAGAAATCATTATCATTATTATTATTATTGATTAGCAGTATCAGTAAAGCATTGGATGCCATGCTTTATGACATAGAGTCATAGCCCTTTACGTTCTGGGTTCAAATCCCGCCGAGGTTAACTTTGCCTTTCATCCTTATGGGGTCAATAAAATAAAGTACCAGTAATGCATTGTGGTAATTGCTGGCCTTGTGCTAAAAGTAGAAACAATTATTATTATAATTGGCTAGATTTTGTTGTGGAGTCTGTTCGATGTGGAAATTTAAACAGCACCTTCACCTAAAATATACCAGGGTCTAAAATTGTTAAATGAATTAGGTGTGCATAGCAAACTGTCAAATAAGGTGATATATATATATTAAGATCTAAGCTTGTAACAAAACTGGGGAAAGTAGGGTCGGTAGATAGCAGATAGAAGGGAAAATTAAAATATAATATAAATATAAATAAAAGAAACAGTAACAAATAAGAAAATAAAACTAAAAACAGTTTTAGATTTGAAGCAAATCACGTAAGAAAAGTGTAAAGTAAAGAACAAGGTTGTTAGGTGGTAGTGACAATATTAAAATATAATATAGGGTTACTATAGTACAGTGTGGTGTGGTGCACTGTTTGAGAGAGAGAGAGGATAGAGGACAGAGGGTGGAGAGATGGAGAGATAAGGGACGGAGGGAGGGAGGGAGGGGATGGAGAAGGAGAGGACAGACAGAGAGAGGGAGGCAACGGGGAGAGGGAGAGAGAGTGGTGTACAGTTTGAGAGAGGGAGGAGAGAGGAGAAAGAGAGAGAGAGGGTGGAGAGAGAGGAGAGAGGGGTGAGAGAATGAGAGAGAGGGTGATTGGTGAAAATATGGAAGTTAAGCTTGAGGCCTGCAAGAGGAAGGGAAATTGGCTTTGATAATGACCCATATCAATGGTGGATTGAGACAGAATAATTAGTGTCGTTGTTAGGGCTAGCTTGAAATAAGACATAACTAAACAGTCAGTCGTAAGTTGATGGGGTGGTTGTAGTGGTGTGTCCTTGTAGGGTGGGGGTGGGGGTGGGGGGGTAGTGTGGTACATGCTGCCATTCTGATTTCTCCTGCAGTTTTTATTGACAAGTTCCCCAAGATTACAGCGACCAGGTGTTAGAAGAGAAATAAGTACAAACTGAAACTTGCTTCACTTTTACATATTTGACTCAGAGAGAGAGTGAAAGAGAGGGAGAGTGAGAGAGATAGAGAGAGAGAGAGAGAGAGAGAGAGAGAGAGAGAGAGAGAGAGAGTGAAAGAGTGAGAGAGAGAGAAAGAGAGAGAGTGTGTGTGTATGAATAATGTGGTGCATATGACTGGTTTGAGTTTATGTATCTATGTGTAATGTTATATATATATGTATATGTATGTATGTATGATTGTATGAATACCATGCAAGCAAAGAAAATATACATATATATATATATTTGAAATGTAGTTGTCTCAACATAAATGACTACAATAATAATTGAGAAAACTGAGTTAAGTTTCCCTAGAGATGGAATTATGTGGACAGAGGCACCGGTGTATATATATAGAGATATACGCATATACATAAATGTGTGGGTTTGTGTGTATTATATATATGTATTCAAAGTAGGGGGCACACAGGACAAAAACAATGGGAAAAACAACGGAAAGACGGACAGTCCCATCTCTTCAGTCAACCTCTGGAATTCACTACAGTTTCAGTATATTAAGACCGATACTAATCATTCCAGTGTACATTGCGACTCACAAACACAAACAGATGTAAAATGATGAAGATGATCAACATTAATCAAAAACACACACAGGAGAAAAGGTTTTGATGAATGGTAATATTTTAATGCTTAGAAGAAAAGGAATTTAAAGGTGTTTTTGACCTTTTGGATGTTAATCCTTCATCAGAAAGGAAAGATTAGAAAAGGAACAAGAGAAGGAGAGTAATAAAAGGGAGACAAAAAGAAGGAACAATAATTACAAGGAAAAAAGAAAACTAAACCTTCTATACATATGCAATTTAGTTTTTTTCCCTTTGTTAACAAGGAAGATGGACATTAAATGACGGTATGTATGTATATATACATATGTGTGTGTGTGTATGTGTATATATACATGTGTGTGAGTAACCATGGAAAAATGGACGTAAAAGGAAAGATATAAATATATATTAAAGAATAAAAATAAAATTAGTTTTAAAAAGTAAAAGTGGAGAGGAAAAAAAAAAAGAAGAAGAAAGTTTAATAAGAGAAGAGAAAAAACTAAATATAGACAGGTATGAATTGTTTAGGGATTAAAGTGACTGCTGAACAGCTTTGACTGAGTAAATATTACTATCAGGAGTGAAAACTTGAAATACAACTTCAGAACTGTGGAGATTGAAGGGGGAAAAGAGGAGGGAAGTGGGGCACCTGTTGATGGTGGGGTGGGTGGTAGTGCTGGTAGTGGAAGAAAGGTAGGACGAGGGGGTTTGAAATTTTCTGGGAGAGAAAAAAAAAGAAAAAGAAAATAAATAAATTAAGGTGTTTTAGTGATAAGAAATGGCGATAATATTGATAATACAAATATATTTCTCACATAATATTTCTGGCCTGGATGATTGTTAAAATATCTCCCACAGTAAACAAACTATTTGTGTACATGTATGTATAAAATATATACACAGTATATGTATGTGTGTATATATAATTAAATGCACGTCAACTCATGAATTCACACTCTATGGCGGTAGTGTTTGGGAGGCTATTGCGGGATGTACCAAAAATAACACTATGTCACCAAGACTTGTTTTTTTCTTTGTTTGTGTGTGCGTGTGAGAGAGTGTGTGTGTGTGTGTGAAAGAGAGAGAGAGAGTGTGTGTGTGAAAGAAAGAGAGAGAGAGTGTGTGTGTGTGCATGTGTGTGACAAATTATCCCTTGAGTCTAAAACAAATAAATTACTTGGGGATTCATGGTAAATGTAAAAAAGAATATTAAAGGTTTTATCAGTGGGCAGTAACAGTAGCATGAGGTCATTAGGTGTATTAACAAAGCCCAAGTTTACTGAGTCAGAGTTGAAGTCTGTCTGTCTGTCTGGACCATAGTGAGAGCAGGCACCCAGACGAGATAACCCCTTTTCCTGTTCAGAGGGAGGGGGGTACAACATTAATCTGGGAAGCCACATGTTGTGACATGTTCACCAGTAGCAACTTGATCACTTTAGCCTCAAAACCTGGCTGCTGCAGGTTGTAACCCAGGATAGGAGCAGAGGATAACAAAATACTGAGCTTTGACCGACCGCTTCCTTTTTGTGCCGGTTGCTATTGAGGACTTGAGACCTGCCGTGTCCTCGACCTCCGAGCTGCAATTTTCCTCTACAAGAGGAAGGAGCCTCGTGGGATGGAATGGCCGATGTAGCGGATATCACTGTCAGTTCTCTGTGGCAATGGTTTCACTGTTTTGTCCACAGGGCACATCTGAGATGTACCTCCCAGTCAAAGGTGTAGAGTTCGCCCTCCCTTACCACTATTTTTCTGTCTTCCTTGTTTATTATATATATATATATATATATATATATATATATTTATTCAAATACTTTCATTATTGTATACTTCTAGTTGATGATAAATAATTATCTACATTCTTTTCTTAATTTTTTTTTTAATTTTTTTTAGTTGTGCAGAATTTCCTTAGGGACAAACTGTTGATGTACCCTGACATGTCTGTCAAAGTAGATTGACTAATTTCTTATTAACAACTTACAGGTTGCTGAGGGATGATGTAGATGATAGGGAAGCAACCCCCACCACAACAGAGAAGCCTATCATGCAACCCCCTCTCCCACCCTACATACACACACACACACACCAAAAACTTCCTCTTGCTTCAGCAGGGGGGGAGATGGGCCTTAAAACACTTGTTATATCTCACACTTAATATGTTATCAAGAACAACAACCATTACATTAGTTAACCCTTTCAACGGAAACAATTTAAATCCCCTGCGGTATATTCTAATTATTATTATTATTATTAAGGCGGTGGATTGGCAGTATCGGTAGAGGGTCTGGCGCCATGCTTTATAGCAAAGAGTTACGGTTCTTTATGGTCTGAGTTCAAATCCCGCCGAGGTTAACTTTGCCTTTCATCCTTACGGGGTTGATAAAATAAAGTACCAGTAATGCACTGGGATAATTGCTGGCCTTGTGCCCAAAGTAGAAAAAATTATTATTCTCTTTCAAACAGACACACAGACATGCACAAAAAAGAAGGCAGTGAAGTATAAACTGTGTAAAAGGACTGCAAATATTTTTTCAGGCCTTTCACCAACCAACTGACAGACCAAGTGACTGCCGGACCAACTGACTGATTGACCAGCCGACGGATGGACCAACTGACTGATTGACCAACCGACAGAAGCAATGGTTTTCATGAATGTCAATTGACACTTTGTATCATGATATATAACAAAAAAACAACACAACACAAAACAAAACAAAACAAAACAAAACAAAAAAAACACTGTTCAGTGAGAAGAAGAAAGAAAAAGCCACAAAGAAGCTCTTCTCTCCAAACAGTCATGGCAGGATTCCATTTAATATCACTATTCATCCGGAACTTAGAATCATTTGAAGTTGAATAAAGATTCAGAATGGTCTTACTTATAAATATAGTGAAAGTTGTTTGATAAAAATATATATCATCATCATCGACATCACTATTATTGCTATTATTATTATTATTATGGTTGTTTACATCAGATATCCTGTAACCCATTGTGTTACTAGAGCAGCCCTGAAAAAACATTTTAGCTGTGTATTCATCATCATCATTTCATTTTACGTCCGCTTTTCCCTGCTTGCAAGGGTGGGATAGGAACTGATTCTGCCTTGATTTCTACAGCTGGATGCCCTTCCTAACACCAACCTCATTTACAGTGTGGGCTGGGTGCTTTTTTGCCGTGGCACCTCCACGACCAGGACCCCAGTCCCTATCATCTCATTTCTACAGCTGAGTAAACTGGAACAATGTGAAGTAAAGTGTCTTGCTCAAGGAAACAACACATCACCCGGTCTGAGAATTGAACTCAGAACCTTTCGATTGCAAGGCCAATGCTATAACCACTAAGCCATGTGCCTCCATATTAACTGCATTAAATCTGTATGTGTGTGCCTGTATACACACACACACACACACACACACACACACACACACACACACACACACATATATATATATATATATATATATATATATATATATATATATATATATATACATACATAATTGGTAAACCTGGTTACCATTCCTGGTTGTTATTTAACATAAAGACTTAATATTCTAGAGCAAGTTATGAACACCACAGCACAGCATGTCTGTTATGTCACACACTCCATTAAAAATCCTAACTCCTGTGTGTCTATCTATATTAAAGAAATCCTTAGGTGGGTAAGTTACCTTTTTTCAAAACTAGGTTCCCCTTCATTCAAACACCAATACTCTTTCTCTCTCTTATACACCCTTTCTGTCTCTTCACACACTCTCTCTCTCTCCCTCTGTCTCTGTCCCTCTCTCTTTTCTTTCTGTGTGTCTGTCCCTCTCCCTCCCTGTGTGTGTCTGTCTGTCCCTTTCTCTCTCTCCCTGTGTGTGTGTCTCCCTTTCTCTCTCCCTCTGTGTGTGTGTGTCTGTCCCTCTCTCTCCCTCTCTCTGAGACTTTCAAACTTCAGAGTCAGTTCATTTCACTGTACTTCTTCTTCCCTACTCATCCCTCCTGACAATGAGAATCTTAATGGCAATTTGATCTGAGAGATAGAGAGGAGGATGAGAAGAGGGAGAGAGGATGAGAAGAGAGAGAGAGGATGAGAAGAGAGAGAGAGAGAGAGAGTAAGCAAGAGAGACTTCCTCCTTCCCCTATCCACTGTGGAGGTCTCTCCTCTGCCTCAACTGGCAGCCAAAACAGAAGCTACAACAACAACAGCAGCAGCAACAGTAAGCAAAGGAGTGTTACCCCCCCCCCCCCCCTCACTCTCTTTCCACCCTTCAACACCCAACAGCCCTCTACTGGCTACCATGACAACTAAACTTAAACCTCTGTGTTGCAGAGAGAGAGAGAGAGAGAGAGAGAGAGAGAGAGAGAGAGGGGGGGTAGCTGTGTGTGGATCTGATACCCAGGCCAAGAAACATTTTGTTTTCACAGGTGTCACTTCCACTACATATGGGTGAATACTTGGGGTGGGTGGGTGAGTGTGTGTGTGTGTGTGTGTGTGTGTGTGTGTGTGTGTGTGTGTGTGTGTGTGTGTGTGTGCTTCTGCATTAAATATCTTCATGTGTGAGTATATACCTTCATAAGTGCGTGAGTACCGTGTATGTGTGTGTGTGCGTGAGTATATGTGGATATATATATATATATATTCAAACCAAACTGAGATATCTCCATCTAACTGTATATATATGTATATATAGAAGAGCTTCTACAGGACTAGAACTGTTTCATTCGTGAGAAATCATCAGGAAGCTCCTGGTGATTTCTCACGAATGAAACAGTTCTAGTCCTGTAGAAGCTCTTCTATATTAAAACTGTTATACTTTGCTATGTATTGAGTACCTTACTTACTGTGGTTACCTCCGATTCAACCCGGAATAACTTATATACAAATAACGAAGGAAGTGTGGTAAGGAACCAGATGGACCATAACGCACCAGAGTACTCAATACTTAGGGTAGTAGAGTGGGTAATAGGAAAAAGTAGGACCCCGACGGCAGAGTTCAAGAGTCGAAATGGCTTGAGCTCTGCCGTCGGGGTCATACTTTTTCCTATATATATATATTCAAACCAGACTGAGATACTCCATCTAACTATAGAGAGAGAGAGAGAGAGAGACGTGTGTGTGTGTGTGTGTGTGTGTAGGCATAGCTATGCAATTTATGTGAATGTGTGAGTGTATAGACATACAGACATACAGACAGACAGACTTCACATATATAACATAGAAAGAAAGCAGTAGATACACTCATACATCTTTATCTATTTAAGTGTACATCTTTGCCAATGTGCGTGTGTACACATGTATATATATGTGTGTATATATATATATATACTCATATACACACACACATGCGGCTACATGTGTGTGTGTGTGTGAAATGAAATAGAACAGTACCAACCTAAACACTTGAACACATTATTAACACCACCCACCATGACTTTTCAAAAACAGATTTTAACAGTTACAATTTAGGGAACGCCTTCCTTTGTGATCACTACTACTGCTAGTAATAGCAGCCGAATCTCCTCGCATTACAACCTATCATCTTAAAAAAAGAATGACACCTTTGATGATGTAGTCATCAAAAATATGGAATAGTCATGTCTGGAACGCTATAGGTCTGTTGAAGGTTTGTTCAGTAAGGGGTGACCTTAGGAGTTAACTCAAAACATCCTGTAGTAGGTAGATGTAACCACAAGAGCACAACGTTCTTGAAAAGTACAAAACATCACCATGACTGCATCACATTAAAAATTGAAGGTTTTATTCTAATACTGCAAATTACCACAGCGATAACGTAAACATTTGACTTAACAAACCAGGTACTACAAACATTTGACTTAACAAACCAGGTACTACAAACATTTGACTTAACAAACCAGGTACTATAAACATTTGACTTAACAAACCAGGTACTACAAACATTTGACTTAACAAACCAGGTACTACAAACATTTGACTTAACAAACCAGGTACTACAAACATTTGACTTAACAAACCAGGTACTACAAACATTTGACTTAACAAACCAGGTACTACAAACATTTGACTTAACAAACCAGGTACTACAAACATTTGACTTAACAAACCAGGTACTACAAACATTTGACTTAACAAACCAGGTACTATAAACATTTGAATTAACAAAGCAGGTACTATAAACATTTGAATTAGCAAACCAGGTACTACAAACATTTGACTTAACAAACCAGGTACTATAAACATTTGACTTAACAAACCAGGTACTACAAACATTTGACTTAACAAACCAGGTACTACAAACATTTGACTTAACAAACCAGGTACTACAAACATTTGACTTAACAAACCAGGTACTACAAACATTTGACTTAACAAACCAGGTACTATAAACATTTGACTTAACAAACCAAGTACTATAAACATTTGACTTAACAAACCAGGTACTACAAACATTTGACTTAACAAACCAGGTACTACAAACATTTGACTTAACAAACCAGGTACTATAAACATTTGACTTAACAAACCAGGTACTACAAACATTTGACTTAACAAACCAGGTACTATAAACATTTGAATTAACAAAGCAGGTACTATAAACATTTGAATTAGCAAACCAGGTACTACAAACATTTGAATTAACAAACAAAGCTACGAAGACAATTTCTGCTAAATCATTATAGGATGTTAAAGGGTGAATTACAGTTACAATGAGCTGTTCGTATTTAAGTCTATATCTTTACACACACACACACACACACACAATCATCATCATCATCATATGTCCATTGGACAGGCAGTCACGGTCCAAGTCAAGACGGGGATGAATAAACACATCTTACACATATATTTCATATTTTGGCATAGTTTCAACAGCTGTTTATACCCTTCCTAATGCCAAGCACTCTATAGTGTGTACTGGGTACATTTTATCAAAGCAACAGCACTAAAGAAGTTGTTAAGTGCTCGACAAGACTGAAGAGTAACTCTGATTGTAACTCTCTTCAAGCGCCGACCATTTTACAGAGTGTGTGCATTATTATATTTTATTGTGGCACCAACACAGCAGAGGTTGTCAACACCAAAAATGTTCCCTCTACCCTATGTGGCCTTGAGTTTGTTCTGTCCCCTAATTTACAAGGAGTACTGAGTGCATTTCTATCATAACACCAGCACTAGAGAGGTTGTTTCGTCCATTGAAGTCTAAAAGGGACCTCATCACCCCATGTAGTCCCTCGTCTCTGATCTCTCACCACATTTACTTTTTTAGCACCATAGTGCTTGTACTGGAAGACAGGTCTTTTCTAGTACAGCAAACCACAGCAAACCACAGCAAATCACCAAATATTACAACTGTATGGTGGCCACATGAGCTACATACACAAACCAGAATATACAAAAACATGTATTTATATCTATATGTACATGTGCTTGTGTATGTGTGTGTGTATCATCATCATCATCATCTTTATGTTTGCTTTTCCATGCTAGCATGGGTTGGACATATGTGTGCGTGTATGTTGGCTTTCAGTGTGTAACTTAGAAATCCCAATAGTGGTGGTGGTGGTGGTCGATTAGGATTGGCAGAATTGGTAGACTGAGGTTAGTTCTGCCTTTCATCTTTCTGGTGTGAGGTTTGTGTGTGTGTGGGCGGGGTGTCAATAAAATAAAGTACTAGTAAAGTACTCAATTAGGTTGGTATCGTCTACTTCCTCTTCCACCATAAACTTGCTGGCCTTGTGCCTAAATTAGAATCCATTATATCCTACCACATAGAACTAAGCTACTATAGATACATTACTTCACTCCTACTAACTGGATTATTAAAAAAAAAAACTAAAATACTATAAAATTTAAAAAAAAAACACGCTTAGCAGAATATAAAAAAAAATAGAAAAAAAGAATAAAATAAAATAAATAATTAATAAATTTGAATAGGAGAATGTATTTTCCGTCAATGACAAAAATAGTCTCCAAGACAAGTTAAGAAATATACAGTCAGAATAAATACCATTGATTTGTAGAAGAGAATGTCAGTTTTTGTCTGGGTAGTGAGTTTAACAATTTTGTACATAAATAAATCAAACTGCTCTCTTTCCCCCCACCAGCTTCTCCCACCTCATCGTTCTCTCTCGCCACCGACTGCCAATCAATGAAGGAAATACAAACTGGAATTAATTTTAATGAATGTGAACAGCTCTGCCGAGCAAAATATAAATTTCTGTATGGAGATAATGTGAAATTTGATTAGATGACAAAGTAGAAAAATAATAGTCATTGAAAATTGTACAAGTTGTTGAGTCACAACCATGTTGAGGGCAAGGCATGGAGGTTGTAGAGGAGAAGAGAGAGGAAGAGATTTAATGCACTGTGCGTGTGTGTATGTGTCTTTTAATCATGCAGAAACACACACACACATATATACACACACAGATATATGGTATAATTCTCACATATATAACAGAGTGAGAGCTGAAAAACTACAATTAACTGAATTTATTCTAACAATTAGAACACAAAAGTTCCTGCATTTAAAACCATTAAAAAAAAAGAAAAGAAAAAGAAAAACATGAGAGATAACTCTAATAATATCAGCTAATGTAAATTTTTTTGAAAAAATAAAGACAATGTATGTTGACAAGCAAGTTTGTTTTGAAACAGCAAGCCAGTTTGAAAATAGAAATAGAAGCTTTCACCGTATCTTTGACTAAAGAAATTTTAGCCTGATAACTGGGGTGAGAACCCTCTAAGGAATGTACACCAATACTCTTCCTTTTCCATTTCTTAGAGGGTTCTATACCCCACTATCAGGCCTTAGAGGGTTCTATACCCCACTATCAGGCTAAAATTTCTTTAGTCAAAAATCTGGCAAAAGGTTTTATTTCTATTTTAAAGACAATGTATTCGGGAATGAATATTGGCTTTAAAACCAAATGGTAAAAGCAGCAGGCATGTCTCAGGCTTGTTAGACCTCATCAATGAAGCATGTTTACCTCAGTTGTCTAAGCTTAGAATCAATAAAATACATAATAGAAATAGAGAAAAAATAGTGATGCTATTACATACCAGAAGGTGGTGAATTAAGAACATTGGATAGAAAATTGATTTGGGGTAATCATTTCGACTGATTAATGTATAAGTGTACACTTTAATCGGGTGGGTTTGCATTTTAATAATACAGACTTAATTAGATTATTGAATGACAAAACGACTGAAGTTGTGTCCTTTCTATTCAATAAGCTTTGATTCATAATTATATATATATATATATATATATATATATATATATAACATTAATAAAGATGTTGATGTTACATAAATTATTATTATACTGGATCTCCATCGTAACTACAAACTACGAATGTAGAGAGCTTTCTCCTGCTTATACCAAAACAATCTCTACGGAACACACACACACACACATACACACATTATATATATATATATATATATATATATATATATATATATATACACATACAGACCTACATTCACACACACACACATACAGATCTATACATGCACACACAGTCCTACACACATATATATATATATATATATACATAGACCTACATATATATATATATATATATATATACACAGACACAGAAATATACACATACAGAGCTACATATGTATATACATACACACACAGAGCTACATATATATATATATATACACACACACACACAGACCTACATATACAACTGAAATTAAATAAAGTAACAAAAGAACTCAAGAAAATGTATGAATAGGACTTTGTTTCCATTCATGTGTGTGTGTATGTGTGTGTATGTGTATGTTATATATGTATGGCTATATGTATATATGTGTGTGTGTATGTGTATGTTATATATGTATGGCTATATGTATGTATATGTGTATGTGTATGTTATATATGTATGGCTATATGTATATATGTGTGTATGTGTATGTTATATATGTATGGCTATATGTATATGTGTATGTGTATGTTATATATGTATGGCTATATGTATATATGTGTGTGTGTGGACATGTGTGTATATGTGTATGGTATATATGTATGGCTATATGTCTATATATGTGTGTGTGTGTGTGTGTGTGTGGATGTGCGTATGTATGTGTGTATGTTATATATATATATGGCTATGCGTATATGTGTGTGTGTGTGTGTGTGTGTGTGCATATGCATGCAATACAACAAACTCACACACATGCAGGTGTGCATATGATTGTTTTAAACTGCAATATGTTTCAAAGCAACACAACAACAGTCTAGCTAGGAGTTGAAAGAAGACAGCATGATGTGACACAGTGCACAGCATGTGCATTGTGTGGGTGCAGTGAGAGCGGTTCCGTTGCACACACACACAGGCAGGTGTGCGTAATTTACATATGTGTCTTTGTATGCAGCATGAGAACTTGAAAACAATAATATTTGAAACTAAAGAACAAAATATTATTAATTAGCTTGAAAACAACTTGGACCATATGTCTTGAACAACAATAGCACATACATAAATATATATAAATATATATATATATATACACATATACATGGGTATATATGAATTCACACATAATTCTACATACATTATACATATATATCACCATTTAACACCTCTCACTCTCTCTCTCTCTCATATATATATATATATAACCCATGCTAGCGTGGAAGAACGGACATAAAACGCTGATGATGATGATGATATATATATATATATATAGTAAGTAAGGTACTCAATACATGGCAGAGTAAAATTTTTTTATTTTATAGAAGGAGCTTCTACAGGACTAGTACTGTTTCATTCAGATGAAATCTTCTTCCTGAAGATTTCATCTGAATGAAACAGTACTAGTCCTGTAGAAGCTCCTTCTATAAAATATATATATATATATATATATATATATATATATATATATATATATATATATATATATATATATATAGTGTATTTTGCAATAAACTGCATGCTTAATTAAAAGCATTTTGAAGACCTTCCGCTATTGTTTTAGAGTAGTGACAGTCTCACTTGCTTTAAATGTTCAGCAAACAGAGGAGATAAAGCTGACAGAGCTCTGTTTCGTACTTTTTGGTACTTATCAAAGCTAAGTACTCCACCTTGTTTGCTGAAAATCATGAATGTTTGATTCTTATAGAATTCTAGTAATAATCAGGAACTGATTATACAGAGCGGTTGCCGGTCAAGCAGAAATTGAAAATGAAAATTAGAATTGGTTCTCTGAAATAGCGATATATATATGAATGTATATATAGTGTATTTTGCAATACACTGTATGCTTTCAGAGCACCAATTCTAATATATATATATATATATATATGTGCAGAGGTTATATTTAATTTGTTGGGATTCAACAAGCTTAAAAAATGTTATAACTGATATAAAGCACTCAACAGAATAGTGGAGTAAATATTCAATATATTAATAAATGGAAACTATTTATAAAACCATAATTATTTTATTATATATATTTCAAAGGCAACCAAGGCAAATTATGGTGCGCTTTCATCAAATAAAATACAGATTTGTTTTATAAATAAATATTGACATACCCGGAAATAAGACATATATATATATATATCAGAAAGTTATTTGTGTCTAACATATCCAGACATCTTAATGAAAAGATAGAATATCAATCGAGATATGTGTGTATATATTATACATTTTTTTTTTTTTATCTAGACATTTTTTACAATTCTACCCCACCCGTCCCTTTAATCTATCTTATTTCTCATTCTTTCTTCTGATGAAGGACTAACATCCGAAACATTAAGACCCTCTTCCTGCTATTTTATTTCAAGTGTTAACCTAATATATTCCTTCCATATGCTGTAACAATTGTGTTGTTATTTCTGTTTACCTTTTACATACCCACACATAGCAAACAACACGGACACTCTATCTCAAAATTATTTTTGAAAAGCATTTAGAAATGCGCAACCGGTAAAAACTTAAAACCACAACTGAATACTAACCCATACAATCACTAATACGCTTTTATTCCTAATTAAACCATTTTTCAACTGTGAACAATTTGTCAGCATTTTCTATTCCGTTTACCAATACATATATATGTATATATATATATATAATGTATACACACATAAATGGTTTTAATGTAGACCTAAAGCCAGCAATTTCAGTGAGGAGAGAGTAAAGTTGTTTGAATCAACCCAACTCCTGCTTGATAGTCACTCCATTTTATCAACCACAGAATTATGAAAGTTGAAGTTGACTTCAACTGGATTAGAACCCAGAATCAGACAACCAAAAATACTGCAAAACAATTTATCTCATCTTCTAATGACTCTGCCAACCCATTGTGTGTGTGTGTGTGTGTGTGTGTGTGTGTGTGTGTGTGTGTGTGTGTGTGTGTGTGTGTGTGTGTGTGTGTGTGTGTGTGTGTGTGACAGCTCACACCTATGCAGGTTTATCTGGCCTCCTCCAAGGTATATCTCGTTGGAGGTGTCTTGGGACCCCAGTCCTATCATGATAGGACAACCCAGTGTCCTAGTAACATATATAAGTATACAAAAAAACAAAAACAAAAGGGAGCGGTTTCATGCCTAGCTAAATAAAGTATTGGGGGGAATCCATGTTCCGATTGGTCTTCCATTCCTGTTACTATCTGCTGGTCTAACTTCTGGCAGACATTGCCGAGATTTCAACTCAGAAGGAACAGAACTGGATTAGAATCTTTCAAATTTGCTGGCTTTTGTCGTGAAAGAATCTAGAACCCATTAATATCTCACATGCACAAAAGAAATATGAATTCAAATATACACATACATGCATTCACACACACACACACACACACACAGAACAGTGAGAAATACACAGTAATGAAACTAGTAATAGAGAGGGAACAACACACAAGCACACACACACACAAACATACAGGCACACACACATGTGAAAGTGGAACAAAAATGATTTTAAGCAGAAGACAAAACAAAACTAAAGAACCTAAGAAAATGGTAGACAAAGATAAGTGAAAACAATGACTTATAATACTAAGTAGTACCTATGGGATGGGTGGTGGAGGGGAAGATGGTGGGGGAGGGGATGGGGAGACGGTGGGGGAGGGGAGGGGGAGATGGTGGGGAGGGGGTGGGGTGTATATAATAGGAAAAGTGGTTCAGGGAGTCTTGGAGGTATAAAGTGAATTAGATGGTGTATGTCTGGATGTCAGCATACAGCATGCATGTGTGTGTATGTGTGTGTGCATGTATGTATGAACATTGTGTGTGCATGTCTGTATGAATATATGTGTGTGTGTGTGTGTGTGTGTGTGCATGTATGTACATATATGTCTGTATGTGTGTATGCATGTGTGTATATGTTATGTGTGCATGTATGGATATATGTGAGAGTATGTGTGCATGTATATATGTGTGTGCATGTATACATGTATGTAAGTGTGTGCATGTAGTGTGTATGCATGTCTGTATATGTGTATGTATATCTATATGTAAGTGCATGTATGCATGTCTGTATGTATATCTATATGTAAGTGTATGTATGTATGTATGTATATCTATATGTAAGTGTATGTATGTATGCACGTTTGTATATGTGTATGTATATGTAAGTGTATGTATGTATGCACGTCTGTATATGTGTATGTATATCTATATGTAAGTGTATGTATGTACGTCTGTATGTATATCTATATGTAAGTGTACATCTGTATGTGTGTACGTATATCTATATGTAAGTATGTATGTACGTGTGTATGTGTGTATGTATATATATATGTAAGTGTATGTATGTGTGTATATATATCTATATGTAAGTGTATGTATGTACGTGTGTATATATATCTATATGTAAGTGTATGTATGTGTGTATGTACATCTATGTGTATGTATGTATGTGTGTATGTATATCTATGTGTATGTATGTATGTGTGTATGTATATCTATGTGTATGTATGTATGTATGTGTGTATGTATATCTATGTGTATGTATGTATGTATGTGTGTATGTATATCTATGTGTATGTATGTATGTATGTGTGTATGTATGTATGTATGTGTGTATGTATGTGTATGTATGTATGTGTGTATGTATATCTATGTGTGTATGTATATCTATGTGTGTATGTATATCTATGTGTATGTATGTATGTATGTATGTATGTATGTGTGTATGTGTATCTATGTGTATGTATGTATGTATGTGTGTATGTGTATGTATGTATGTGTGTATGTATATCTATGTGTGTATGTATATCTATGTGTATGTATGTATGTATGTATGTATGTATATCTATGTGTATGTATGCTAGAGTGACAAAACCTCAGACACAGCCCCAGATGTGACACCCCTGTCACTATCCTCCAGTGGGTTTCTCAAGTGAAAAGCAGCCATGTTGAGCAGGTATACTACTGAACTAGAATGAATGGAACTGTTAGGATATATATATAGTGTGGGGGGGGGGGGGTCGATGGAGGACATGTGGGGTGAGTTAATGGAGGGCGGTGGTACGGCAATCGATGTGGGGCGGCGGGGAAGGGTATATGTAGGGCGGTGGGGTAGGGTCGATATAAGGTGGTGGGGGTGGGTCTATGTAGGGTGGTGGGGGTAGGGTCTATGTAGGGCAGTGGGGGCGGGTTGATGTAGGGCGGTGGGAGGCTATGATAGTATTGCAGACTGTTCTAAGTGTGAGTCTTGTCTTGTCTTGTTTGGTTCTTTGTTCTGTTTTCTATTGTTTTGTTTTTTTTTTTCTTTTTGGTTTTTAGTTTAATCAATTTAGAAGATTTGTCTTTCTGATGAAACAAATAAAGAAAACCACTGGAGAGAGAGAGAGAGATAGGAGAGATAGATAGAGAGAGAGATAGATAGAGAGAGAAGAGATAGATAGAGAGAGAAGAGAGAGAGAAGAGAGAGATAAGAGAGAGAGATAGGAGAGATAGATAGAGAGAGATAGGAGAGATAGATAGAGAGAGATAGGAGAGATAGAAGAGATAGAAAGAGAGAGAAGAGAGATAGATATAAAGAGAGAGAGAAGAGAGGGGGAAAGGGAGAGAGTTATAAATTGTATTGATTGATTCTTGATACAAAATCAGGTAAATAATTCACTGTATGTCATGTACAATGTGTTGTGTGTGTGTGTGTATGTTGTGTGTGTGTATGGTGTTGAGTGTGTGTGTATGTTGTGTGTGTGTATGTTGTTGAGTGTGTGTATGTTGTTGAGTGTGTGTATGTTGTTGAGTGTGTGTATGTTGTTGAGTGTGTGTATGTATGTTGTGTGAGTGTGAGTGTGTGTGTGTATGTGTATGTGTGTTGTGTGTATGTATGTATGTTTGTGTGTATGAGTGCGTATAAAATATGTAAATATTTCTATTAACCCCTATCCCCACCCACAGTATATATTCTGGCCCCTAACATTTTAAGTTTAAATCCTGTTGAGGTCAACTTTACCTTTTATCCTTCCATGGTTGATAAATAAAGTACCAGTCTAGTGTGGTGGACTTTGGGAATTGAGTAAGCCCTGAACAAGAGGCCTTGCAGTATTTGTTCAGATCTGTTCAGCTCTATGTTCAAATTCAACCAAGGGGTAGTGTCAAGTGATCCTGTGTCAAGTTTAACACCATCCCCTGGGTGTTGCTACCTCTAGTGGAGTATGCCCACTCTTCCAAATGTTTCAGGCCAGATCTCTGGGGCACTAAAAAAGGGTTGTAAGCTTTGCTCTTTCTCCCCCTTCTTCCTCCAGACCGATACGAAAGACAACAATTGCTCTAAAGCAGAGGCCCCCAAAGTGAGTCCCAGAAATGAGCGTCTGGGGTCCCATTAAAAAAGGTAATTATGACCATATAACAGTATTAGACTTTGGGGTTCCCAAAAACGTTTCTGAACCAAAAAAAAAAAGGGGTTTCGCGAAACCCTGGTCTAAAGACAAGCTGGGCAGTGATTAGACATAAGCATTAAGAGAACTTTTGACATACAACTGTTTTGTTAAAGAATATGTAATAGAAGATAGAACACAGAACGGTGAATAATTATCTCTTAAATATGAAAAAGATAGAATAGCTTACAAGTACAAAGGAATAGTTTCTGTGTGTTATTATTATTATTATTATTATTATCATTTGAAAGAGTAAGTAGTTAAACGAAGAATTCACTTCAAAGTTTGCAAGAACACAAGAGTTGCTAAGATAAGGAAAAACAGAAATTGCTTTTAAAAGGAATTCTGAGAAAATGAAAAGAAAGAGGAGGGTGGACGGGTGGTTGTGGAGTTGGAGAGGAAGAGAGAAAGAGAGGTAGATAGATAAACAGAGATAGACAGATATACACACACACATGAGAGAGAGAGAGAGAGAGAGAGAGAGAGATAGAGATAGAGAGAGAGAGAGAGAGAGAGAGAGAGAGAGAGAGAGCTGTGTTGAAGTTATTAGAAGTAACCAACTTGTGTTGGAAAGGAAGAAACAATCCAAGTAAAAGACAAAAGGAATAGAAACTGGTATGAAGTAGTGACAGATATTTGGTGTGTGTGTGAATGTGAGTGAATATGTGTCTGTGAGTGTGTGTGTGTGTAGAGAGAGAGAGAGAATGGATGTTCTTTGGAGGGAGAGATAGTATGGGTGGAGGTGGTGTATAGGTAGGGGTGGATGTGTGTGGAGGTAGGTGGAGGAGGTGTGGAGGTAGGTGGAGGAGGTGTGGAGGTAGGTGGAGAGAGGGATATAGGTGGATGGGATCAAAGCAATATCAGACAGTAGTCTGTAGGGTTGCCCAAAATGAGCTGATTTTTGTGCCAACATTTCAACATGTGATACTGCTTACTGTTGGTGGTCACTGATTTATGGCACACACACACACAGACACACACACACACACACACCTTTAACACACACAGTCTGGGAAAACAGTTGGGGGGAAAAAAAAAAAAAAAGAAAAAAAAATCGAAAAACGTAAAATAAAGAATTAATAAAAATAAAAAGGTTCCATCCCTTCCCCATTTCTAACTCCAGTTTGTTTATTATTATTATGATTTGTGGAGAGAGGGTGGGGAGAGGGGTTGCTTTAGACTTTCAGAAGATTCTTATTATTTTCAGTGAAAACAAGATAAAGAAAAGATGATTTGAAAGAAAATTTAGCATTTGTCTTTTAGTTTAAATTTCTTATTTTAGTTCAAGTTTCTTCCATGACTGTTGCCAGCAGCATTTTTCAAGAATTTTAAATTAGTTCTACAGGTCTTATTTACAGCTCAACTTTGGTAAATAAGATAAAATAAAATAAAAACTTAAATTTGAATATCATATATATATATATATATATATATAATATTTAAGTTTTTTTAATTTCATTTACCAAACTTGAGCTGTAAATAAGACCTCTCTTATATATATATATATATATATATATATATATATACATATAGGTTTTATTTACAGCTCGAGTTTGGTAAATAAAATAAAAACATAAATTTAAATATTATATATATATATATATATATATAATATTTAAATTTATGTTTTTATTTTATTTACCAAACTCGAGCTGTAAATAAAACCTATATATATATACCTATATATATATATTTATATATAAGAGAGGAAATGTTAGAATTCCTATAATGTTGAAGTAATGACAGGTTTGGGAGTGGTTGAATGCATTTGGCTTTTTTTAACCTTTCAGTTCTAAGTCCCCAGAGAGACAGAACCAGCTGATTAAACAGAAGACTGAATTCTCTATACTAGGACCACAGTAAAACATGAAGTTCTTTTGCAAAATGCCTTTTAAGAAAAATAAGGAAGTTGCTGTTATGATTAGGTGAATTCAACAAGTGTTTGATCCTGGGTCCATTTCATTTAGAATCAAAGGGGCAGTAAAATAGATTATAATGGATTATATAATGTTTGCAACTAAAAAAAAAAGTGGGTGGAAAGAAAAATATTAAATAGTAAAGCTAAGGGGAAACGGTGGAGGCGCAGACCCTACATCTTGGTTTAACCAGTGTAGTTTCTCACAAATAGCCTGCAGACATAATGACTAAATCATTGCTGCGGAGAATAGCCAGCGACATCCGCTGCATCGGCCACTCCACCCCACCCCATAGGGTTTCTTCCTCAGTTAGGATGCATATGAAACAGTTCGGGGACCGAGGCCACCAGCATGGAAAAGAAGCGGTCAATCAAATCCCAGTTGGAGAAAAAGATCTTGAAAAATATTGTGGCTAATTTGGTGAGGAATTTCTCTGTATGTAGACTAGTCTGTGAAATAACTCCACACTAGTCAGTTTTAGAATGCTTATGATTTGGGAATGATGATCTACAAGTGCAAGTTATTTTTTGGTCTTATTTTTTTCTTCTCTCTCTTGAAGTGTCTGCAATTCAGCATCTTTCTAGGCACCATCACAATCCTATGTTATCTGTCATGTCTAAAACTACCAAAGCTTTATTAATACTTGCTTCATACTTGCTACATCTCTACACTCTCCTAACTATATCTCACTAAGACTTAGAATTACGTTTTTTTATAGGAATAAAAACAATACACTCACCCCACCCACTCTAACCCTTTAGCATTTACATTACATTACTATTGTATTTTTCCAGTAAAGGCTTTATCTCACATAATATCGAATCTACAAGATTTTGATGATGTTATTTATTTATTTCGAGAACAATACCTGATAATGTTGGTATAAGCGGCCAGTTATGGCTGGTTTGAACAGAAAGAAGTGAAAGAATTCTGGCCAGTTATGGCCAGTTTGAACAGAATAAAGTGAGAGAGTTCTGACCGGTTACAGCCCGTTTGAACAGAAAAAGAATTCTGGCTGGATACAGCCGGACTAAATACTAAAGGGTTAAATCAAAATATACTGGTGTATTATAAATGCTGTATGTAAAATGAAAGTGTGAATCAACCCCTGGTGTAATTTATACACAGTATATAACATAAAATGCACATGAGGAAAATAAGTTTTAATCTTTTTGTTACCATATTTCTAATGAAACATGCTGCTTTTAATTTATAAATAATTTTGAAAATTATCTAAAATTTGCTGGGAATTAATATAATTGTTTTCTCATTATTAAGTTGGGGTTTGGAACGTAACAAAGGCATTTACATAAAATTATGATGGAAGGTTTTTTGGGGGGATAAATATAACCACTTTAAAACAAACAGCTTTGTATGATAGAAACAGAGGTTTCATGTGGTTTCGTATCAAAAGGGTTAATGTAATGTGTTTAAATGAATTCAGAGATTTATGCAGCATTTTCAGAAAATAAACATCAATTAACTTCCACTTTATCAGTAAAAACTGGAGTTTATATATATATATATATAAATTTGATAAACCGCATCAATCTAAATGACCAGCTCAATATTTCTTAAGTTTGCTAATATAAGCAAACAACAACAACACCAACACTAACAACATCAACATCATCATCAACAACAACAAGTCAAAGAGGCAGTGGTGTAGTAAGTAAGAACATCAGTAGAGATTAGATAAAAATAACAGATCAAATCATGTTGGATGTTTAAGTTTAAATTTACTGTTGTGTAAGTGAGAGGGCAAGTCTAGTTCTAATAATACATTACGGAATCAATGACTCATACTCTAGACCTCTCAATTCAACTCTTCTTCGTCTTTTTCTCTCATTACAAGTACATACAAACAATTATGATCATGTCTAACTAATCCTATCTATCAGAAATTGATTGCTTTGCCAAGATTTATATTATTATAATGAATTTTCAAACACTCAGGCTCATCAGGTTTTGTGGTCAATCCTGAAGCCATTCTCCCACTTCCCACTTTCACTTCTATCTACATCTCCTTCATAGAATTATCTCATCTCATATCATGATCAGGTTTTAGTCTTGAAATTCTTGCCTTCGTTTCTCCAGTCTTATGTTTCGTTGACATTAACCATTCCAATACTAAAGCTACTCAACATACTGATCACTGTATATGAATTGAAATACTGTATTTCTAGGAAACAGAGTAATACCTCTGTTATGTCCACACTACATCCACAGCTTTATATCACAGTATTTCTAAAACATCACAGTATTTCTAGAACATCACAGTATTTCTAGAACATCACAGTATTTCTAGAGCATCACAGTATTTCTAGAGCATCACAGTATTTCCAGAACACCACAGTATTTCTAGAACACCACAATATTTCCAGAACACCACAGTATTTCCAAAACACCACAGTATTTCTAGAACACCACAGTATTTCTAGAACACCACAATATTTCCAGAACACCACAGTATTTCCAGAACACCACAGTATTTCCAGAACACCACAGTATTTCCAGAACACCACAATATTTCCAGAACACCACAGTATTTCCAGAACACCACAGTATTTCTAGAACATCACAGTATTTCCAGAACATCACAGTATTTCTAGAATATCTCTCTTCATGTCCACACTACCCCCCACATCTTTCTATCACAGTATTTCTCTCTTCATGTCCACACTACCCCCATAGCTTTACATCATAGCTTACAACATTCTCCATTCATTTCATCTTTAACCTCTCTGACATTGCTTTATGTGCAGGAGCCGTTTAAGAATTTTGGCAATTATGTATTTGACATGAAGGGGAAGAAGAAATGCAAAGAATTGCGGAGGTCAGTCAGTCGATCCATCCCAATTATGATATTAATGAAAACATGGACTGAAGACTTAAATTGATGAGATCAAGGCTTGCCTTGCCAACACTAGTTAGTTATATATGACATTTGTCTGGAACTCTCATTATGTATGATAGTGATAGAAGGGTAGTTAAAGTAGTGGTACAGCTGTAGTGGTGATACTGTTGTGGTGGTATAGTTGTGGTACTGTTGTGGTTATAGTAGTGGTACAGCTGTAGTGGTATAGTATTAGTTATAGTGGTGATACTGTTGTGGTTATAGTAGTGGTACTGTTGTAGTTATATAGTATTGGTTATAGTAAAGGTATAGCTGTCATTACAGTAGTGGTATAGCTGTAGTTATAGTAGTGGTACTGTTGTGGTTATAGTAGTGGTACTGTTGTGGTTATAGTAGTGGTACAGTTGTGGTTATAGTGATAGAGTGTTAGTTACAGTACTATTAACTGATATAGATGTGATTATAGTAATAGTATAGATGTGGTTATAGTAATAGTATAGCCATAGTTATAGTAATAGTATAGCTGTGGTTATATTATCACTATAGCCATGGTTATAGTACTGATATAGAGGATTAGTAAAAAAGAGTTAGTTATGAAGATAAAAGGATTATCTTGACATGTAGCATTCCAAATTTCAGAAATATATAAACAGTAAGAATAAAAAGGCAAAAACATGTAACAACATGTGTACTTACAAATGAAGTTGTTCAAGGCTATAATTCTTTCCAAAGTATGGCATTTCACTGAGGTGGTTATAACTAAGTTTTCTGTAAAGAAATAACATACAAAAAATATTTATTTAAAATAATTGAAAGTTGCTCATCAACAGAGTATCATCATCATCATCATCATTTAACGTCCATCTTCCATGTTAGCATGGGTTGGAGTGTATATCAAGGTAAAATAACTTGAGGAGTAAAAGGATAATTTACAGCACATTTAACAAGATGAATGGACCCACTACAATCTCTAAAACTGGTTGGTGATAAGAAGGCAACCAGCTATAAAAAAACCTTGCCAAACAAAGGACAGCGTGGAGACTTCAGCTTTGTCAAATACATGAGAACGTCCATAGTGTTGGTGCCATGATAAATTACATTGGATTAATGTGAAAATCTTGCAATGATGTAGCAGAAAATATCTAAAAACAGGTTTGCTAAATTCAAATGTTTATAGTATCTTTTCTTTACTAGTGGACAGATTGTTAAAAATTTGCAGTTGAGAATAAAAAGTTTATATTTAATGTGAGTCAGTGAGAACGCTATTTTGTACTAATGTGGTTTCATTTAGAGTTAATAAAATGCTAAAAAAACAATCCCAAAAAATATATAAAGAAAATTCTTTGTATAGAAGATTCTTAAACAGAATCTAAAACCAATAGACATTTGATCGATGATAATAAGTAGAAATAACTCAGTTATAATAGAAAAGATAGAAATAAATTATTGCATTCTTTTAAATAACTTAGTCAGATGAGTAAGGGCAATGCATGTGACCCTTTTCAAGGCCTTCTAACCTTGTGGAAAGAAGTCATCCTCTGACCAGAACCCTTGTCAGGAAGAATGCTTACAAGAGAATAGACTGAGCCACAAGCACTCAAGAGATTCAGAGTTGTGTTAAAACCATACAAAAGATTAAGCCTTTTTCAATCAGGTCCAGAGCACAGCAAAGGCAGCACAATTAATGAAAAAAAAAAATGAAAGGCACATCTCCCACCTATATAGCTGGCCTTCTACAAGGTTGCAAGGTTCTTTGGGTTATAGGGGTCCCCAATCCTATCATGAAAAGCAATGTAAAATGAAGTGTCTTGTTCAAGAACAAAATGTACCACTTTATCCAGGAATTGAACCCACAACTATACAATCATAAGTCTAACACTCTAACCACCAGACCACACTGGGAAGTAGCAAGTTGAATGTCCTGACTAATTCTTCTCATTAGAAAGTAACTACATGATCACAAACTGACTAAATTTCTTGTAGCAATAGTTTATTGGATTGTTTAGAAACCAAAGTTAGCCATTTCTGCCACTAGCCATAACCTTTTGTATATATACATCATTGTACAAGAATCATAGTGAAAGCTTGTATAAGATTTCATGAGCAACAAGAGGCAAGGTTACTTGAAATTCTGTGTCATATCAAATCTGCAAACTATTTAATGATAATTACGATGGAGAGACAAAGAAAGAGAGATCAATGGTTTGGGAGATATTTAATTGAAGCTAAAACTGTTAAAGGTGGTGAATTGTAAGAGTCAGGTAGAATGCTTTGCAGTATTTGTTTCGGCACTCTGCTTTGCCTCTCATCCATTCAAGGTCGATATAAAAAAGTACCAGTCTAGTACTGGGGTCAATTCTTCCCCTATATCTCTTTCTCACTTCCATTCTCTGACTCCTGTCTTTCTCTGAAAGAAATCTGCTATATTCAAACCTGGAGAGGAGATGGGCTTTGCCAGATTTAAAAATGATCTAGAAATGTTGTATGTCAATACAGCGCCCCCTACAACTTCCTCGGGGGTTACGGGACCACAGGACCACGGGAGTTAGGAAACCAAGGGAGTTAGGGGACCATTGGAGTTATGGGACCACATGGCCATAGGAATTATGGGACCACACAAGCAAAACTGTTAAAAGAAATCATCTACAAAAAAAAATTCATCCTACTCCCCTCCCCAGTAAACCCTCATATTTTAGGTGTGAACTTCATACAAATAATTAATGTTACTTCACAAGAATACAGACAACAGTTCAATTCCTGTAGGTAACCAGCCAACCATTCGTTGTAACATTCTTGGAGACTCAATCGGTGATAGATACTAAAATTCTCATCTATTAGCAATTGGAGTAAATATGCTTCCTACAGTCATATGATAACAGTGTTACATGGTAAGAATTAAGATATTAATAAACCAGCAGGATATACTGATATAATATACATAAATCTCAATATTTTGTGACCGCAACAACAATAGCAAAAATAAATAATTTACAAGAAAAGAAAGAAGAAACAAAAATACAGAAAAATCTATTGACACACGATATAATATTTTAGACAAAATATATATTAAAAAAAGATAAAAATTCTGGTAAAACTAAAGTATTGTTATATTAGATTAGATAAATCATGTGAAATGTGAATATTTCATAATTTAGTTTAATTGGAAGGGGAAGAAAAAAGAAGACATATAGAAATGATAAATTTGTATATCAAATTAGTTGGAAAACAAAAAAAATATATATATATATATATATATATATATACATATATGAAACACAAAACAAAACAACAACAAAAAAACCTTGAACATATTAGTTACTAAATATCACATTTACATAAGTTAGAGATAAAAATTAAGAACTACTTCCTAAAATGGATTTCAGTAGGTTAGCGAAGGTTAGAAACATTATGAGAAAGTCATTTATCAAATGGTTGTGCCTAATTTCATCAATCACAATGCTGTTAAACTATGACATGGCTACAACAGCTGAGAATGCTGAAGATTGGCATTTTAGAGAGCAGTTCTCATACTACTATTAATGCTAATAATATATTGGCATTTTAGAAAGCAGTTTTGGTACTACTATTAATGCTAATAATATATTGGCATTTTAGAAAGCAGTTTTGGTACTACTATTAATGCTAATAATATATTGGCATTTTAGAAAGCAGTTTTGGTACTACTATTAATGCTAATAATATATTGGCATTTTAGAGAGCAGTTTTGGTACTACTATTAATGCTAATAATATATTGGCATTTTAGAAAGCAGTTTTGGTACTACTATTAATGCTAATAATATATTGGCATTTTAGAGAGCAGTTTTGGTACTACTATTAATGCTAATAATATATTGGCATTTTAGAGAGCAGTTTTGACACCACTATCATGCTTATGATATATTGACATTTTAAAGAGTAGTTTGGTACTCCTACCAATGCTGAAGTTATATTGACATTTTAGAGAGCAGTTTTGGTACTCCTACTAATACTATAGATATATTGACATTTTAGAGAGCAGTTTTGGTACTCCTACTAATACTATAGATATATTGACATTTTAGAGAGCAGTTTTGGTACTTCTACTAATACTAAAGATATATTGACATTTTAGAGAGCAGTTTTGGTACTACTACTACCAATGCTAAACACTTCTGGAATATCACCAAATATACTTTTAACATCCTGTAACAATTTAGCAGAAAATATTTAAAAACAGGCTTGTTAATTCAAATGTTTATAGTATCTTTACTAGTGGACAGATTTTTGTGAAAATTTGCTGTAAAGATTAATTTTCCATGTGATGCAGCCATAGTGTTATTTTATACTTTTCAAGAATGTCTTGCTAATGTGGTTTGTTAATTCAAATGTTTATAGTATCTTAACTAGTGAAAAGATTACAGTAGAAATTTGTAGTATTAGCATAAAAATATTAATCTTTTTACTTTTCAAGAATGACTTGCTGTTGTAGGTGTCATGTAGTTTATTAATACAAATGTTTATAGTATCTTTACTAGTGGACAGATTATTGTGAAAATTTACAGTACAAGAGTATTTTTTCATGTGATGCAGTCATAGTGTTGGTTTGTACTTTTCAAAAATGTCTCTCTATAATTACTGTGTTTCATTCCACAGTTAGTGAGAGGGCATCGGATTAGAGAAACAATGCCAAACAAAGTGTCAACAGGACTCTTTGGCTATGTCGGAGACATGACAGCCTCCATAGCGCTGTTATCACAAAAGTGCAGTAAAGGCATTCTGGAGAGAGAGCGTGTGAGTGTGTGCGTAGGAATGTAAGTGATATGCAGTCCCCAGTTCATATAAGAGGTCAGTAGCCCTGATTAAGTACTGCCTTGGTCTGTGACAACCCGTCTAACCCTTGCTAGCAGAGAGAATGGGTGTTAAATGATGATCATGATTATGATGATGATTGTGATGGTTAGAGTGGAATTTTAGGCTCAAATAATGCCGGTGGCAACTTAAAAACAATTCAGTGTCACCATGAAAGTGAACTGCATTACAAATTAAAGGAACGAA
>OZ024754.1:3007648-3015148 GCA_964016885.1 Eledone cirrhosa | reverse complement strand
ATGTAGTATGGTGTAGTGTGGTGTGATGTAATGTAGTGTGGTGTGGTGTAGTGTGGCGTAATGTAGTATGGTGTGGTGTGGTGTGGTGTGATGTAGTATGGTGTGGTGTGATGTGGTGTGATGTAGTGTGATGTAGTGTGGTGTGATGTAGTGTAGTGTAGTGTGGTGTGGTGTGGTGTGATGTAGTGTAGTGTAGTGTAGTGTAGTGTAGTGTGGTGTGGTGTGGTGTTATGTAATATAGTGTAATGTGGCATGAAGTGGTGTAGCGTTGTGGCATAATATGGTGTGGTGTGGCATAATGAAGTATATGGAAGCAATAGCAACAAAGCATATCAAGTGATGATGATGATGATGATGATGGTGATGATGATGATGATTGATGATGATTGGTGGTGGTGGTGGTGAAAGGATTAGACAATCAAAGTTGAGAGAAGAGAGAGTAACATGCTGATTCATTGGAACATCTCCTCTCCCTTCTCCTCCTTGCTACCTAAATGACACACTGTTAAATTGTTGAGGTCCATAGGGCAGTATAGAGGGAGGGGCAGACGGTGGGGGGGGGTAGAGTAGAGAGAGAGATAGTGAAAGGGGGAGAGAAGGAGAGGGAGAGATAGTGAAGGGGTAGAGAGGGAGTGAGAGAGAGTGTGAAGGGGTAGAAAGAATGAGGAGGGAGAGAGTAAAAGGGAGAGATGACATGAAGAGGAAGATGGAGAGATAGGGACAATGAAGATAATGAAAGGGGTGGGGGGAGGTAGGCATGTATAACAACAGAGTATATATGTATGTGTATATATGCATGTGTGTATGTAAGAATGTATATACATGCAAGAGTGACTCCATGTAAGCCTGTATGACCAGCAACCAATGTGTGTGTGTGTATGACCAGCAACCAATGTGTGTGTGTGTGTATGACCAGCAACCAATGTGTGTGTGTGTATGACCAGCAACCAATGTGTGTGTGTATGACCAGCAACCAATGTGTGTGTGTGTATGACCAGCAACCAATGTGTGTGTGTGTATGACCAGCAACCAATGTGTGTGTGTATGACCAGCAACCAATGTGTGTGTGTATGACCAGCAACCAATGTGTGTGTGTATGACCAGCAACCAATGTGTGTGTGTATGACCAGCAACCAATGTGTGTGTGTATGACCAGCAACCAATGTGTGTGTGTATGACCAGCAACCAATGTGTGTGTGTATGACCAGCAATCAATGTGTGTGTGTGTGTGTGTATGACCAGCAATCAATGTGTGTGTGTGTGTGTGTATGACCAGCAATCAATGTGTGTGTGTGTGTATGACCAGCAATCAATGTGTGTGTGTATGACCAGCAACCAATGTGTGTGTGTATGACCAGCAATCAATGTGTGTGTGTGTATGACCAGCAACCAATGTGTGTGTGACTAGGGGTCATTGTATATATGTATAACCAACAGCAGTATGGGGGGGCAGTGTGTGTAGTTGGGGGAGAGTGGTCAAGAGGTTGTGTGTGGGTGGGGGAGAGTGGTCAAGAGGTTGTCTGTAATGACTACCATGTAATGACCATCATCATCACCACCATCATCATTTAACACTCCTTTTCCCTGATAGGGTTGGATGCCACAGACAAGGTCAAAAAGAGATATTTGAATGTGTTTATACAGTAAATGTGTGTGTATGTGTATGGCCAATTGTGTATGACCAGTGATCAAAAGAGACATGCATCTATATGTATGTATAAATGTGTTTGTGTATGTATAAATGTGTTTGTGTATGTATAAATGTGTTTGTGTATGTATAAATGTGTTTGTGTATGTATAAATGTGTTTGTGTATGTATAAATGTGTTTGTGTATGTATAAATGTATCTATGTATGTATATATGTGTTTGTGTATGTATAAATGTATGTATGTATATATGTGTTTGTGTATGTATAAATGCATGTGTATGTATAAATGTGTTTGTCTATGTATAAATGCATGTGTATGTATAAATGTGTTTGTCTATGTATAAATGCATGTGTATGTATAAATGTGTTTGTCTATGTATAAATGCATGTGTTTGTGTATGTATAAATGTGTTTGTGTATGTATAAATGTGTTTGTGTATGTATAAATGCATGTGTATGTATAAATGTGTTTGTGTATGTATAAATGTGTTTGTGTATGTATAAGTGTGTTTGTGTATGTATGTGACTAACCATTGGTCAAAAGAGTGGGGTGTAGGTGACAACAGTGCCTCTGTGTGGTGGAGAGTGAGAGGGGGAACCAGAGAGAGAGAAAGGGAGTGGTCAAGAACAGTGAAGGGGAGGAATCAGTTGAGAAGTCATCTCTCACCACTCCTCTCTCTATAACCCTGTTGTCAAGTCAAATGGGAAATTCATTGCTACCACATGTTGATAAACAACCCTGTGGATGGTGGTGGTGGTGGTGGATGGCAGTGGGTGGTGGTGGTGATGGGTGGTGGTGGTGGTAGTGGTGTTGGTTGATGGTAAGGAATTACAGAATTATGTCGGAGAGGAGCTGTTGAGGATAGAGAGAGGGAGAGAGAAAGAGTAAATGATAGAGAGATAGAGAGAGATATGTATACAGAGAGAGAGAGAGAGAGAGGGGGTCGACCCATGCCTTGTGAATGAAATTTGGTAGATGGAAACTGTTTGGAAGCCCACCAGATGGACTGTATCCGTAATTTCAAAGGGGTGAGTCTTGTCATACACTGTTTCATACTGAATCTCCCTGAAAATCACGTTATGAGCCCACATGTATGTGGAATGCTCAGCCACTTGCATGTAAATTTCATAAGCAGGCCTTTACATTGACCAACCAAACTGAAACACTCATTATTTAGTCTATCTTGATACTGCTCTCAGTTGATATGTCATCTGGTGGTTGAAGTAGTCAGGTCCCAAATAACAAGGTGTGAGTAGGGAGGTGGTCCTAGGGCCAAGGACACCAGAGGTCGATGGTGGTGAGTAGGGAGATGATCCTAGGGTCAAGGACACCAGAAGCCGATGGTGGTGAGTAGGGAGGTGGTCCTAGGGCCAAGGACACCAGAGGCCAATGGTGGTGAGTAGGGAGATGATCCTAGGGTCAAGGACACCAGAAGCTGATGATGGTGAGTAGCAAAGTGGTCCTAGGGCCAAGGGCACATGAAGCTGATGATGGTGAGTAGGGAGGTGGTCCTAGAGTCAAGGATACCTGAAGCTGATCCTAGGGTCAAGGACACCAGAGGCCGATGGTGGTGAGTAGGGAGATGATCCTAGGGTCAAGGACACCAGAAGCCGATGGTGGGGAGTAGGGAGGTGGTCCTAGGACCAAGGACACCAGAGACACCAGAAGCCAGAGGTGGTGAATAGGGAAGTGGTTAGTAGTAGTGACTGCGTGTGAGAGTGGATTGGTATACATAAAGTGTAGACATACAAACTAAGATGGTAGATGGCTGATATAACAGGAGAAATACATGGTAACATATGAAGTGGTGGCTGAGCAAAGGAAGTGGCTACAGAAGATGTAAGGATGTATGTAAGGAAGGAAAGAAGGAGTTGTGTTTGTTGTGGTTTGTAAGTTGAGGTAGCAGCAAGTCAGACTCCCATTAAAATGGACGACTACTAACATGAATCACTGTTAAACATGCCATTTATCTATATCTATGTTAAAGAGATAAGATTTAACTTCCTCAGAACAGGAGGAAGGTTAAATTCAATGAAGAAGAAACTTAAACTTGGTAACACTTACTAGAAATAGCAGCTTGTCTGCTTGATAATGGTTGGTCTGAATCTAAACATATCTACCAACACCAATAAGAGAATCTCAATGTGGTTGCACATGCTACTAGATCGAGAACCAAATCTCCCAGAAATCATACCCTACCATCTTCACCCATAACATACTGTAATGATTTAGTAGAAAATATCTAAAAACAGGTTTGTTAAATTGAAATATTTATAGCATCTTTACTAGGGGACAGCACATTGTGAAAACTTGCAGTATTAACCCTTAACATCCGGTAATAATTTAGCAGAAAATATCAGAAAACAAGTTTGTTAAATTGAAATATCTATAGTATCTTTACGAGGAGATAGACAGCACATTGTGAACATTTTCAGTTATTTAAGACTTTACTTTTTAATCTGATGTAATCATAGTATTGTTTTGTAGTTTTCAAGAATGGCTCGCTAGTGTAGTTTCTTGCCTATACAGGATGTTAAGTTTAAAATGGAAGGATGCGTTATATGATGTTGTCCTGGACTAGTGATGCTGAATCTATGACACATGACGGACTTCAAAAAATAACTTCCAGCAATATCATGCTATAAAAAAGATTATTGATAAGCTTATCTAAAACTAAACTACATATATGCCTGTAAGATAGATATTAAACTGTACTTTTAGAGGCAATGTTTTACAGCACCAACCCTTTTAGTCAGTTCTTACAACATGAAGGAAGGGATACAGGTGTACTTATTCTACACCTAAACCAGATACACACACAGAAACATAACTGTATAATAACTAGTGGCATGGAAGAGGGAAGAATCAGTTGTGAAGGCCACTATAAACATCACTGTTTCCCCCACTTTCCAAAACCTTATCTTCTCTTAATCTCTAGCAGCTATTTATATTGCAAGTTCAGTTTTTATTGCATCAAAGTCCAAAACCTAATTATGGATCAGTGTTGTATGTAAACCTGGTTTATCCTGCAGTTTCAATCAGTTCAAACCTGTGGCACCTCAATTAGGATAAAACGGTGAATATATATTTTTACTTCTGTTGTTTAACTGGCCATAAGCATCCTTACCATGATCATAATGTTGGCAGATTTTAATTTAAATTGTAAACCTTTAAAATGGGTGGTTTTATTTCATAGAACCAGAGCTGCTTTTGGCCAGGGTTGGTAACTATATATATATATACATACATACGTATATATAGATACATATAGATATATACATATATATAGATAGATACATATAGATATATACATATATATAGATAGATAGATACATATAGATATATACATATATACAGATAGATACATATAGATATATACATATATACAGATAGATACATATAGATATATACATACACATATATACATACATACATACATACACATATATACATACATACATACATACATACATACATACATACATATACAGGTATATTTATCAGCCAGCTACTCAAGATATTAAGGTTTAAAGTTCAAATTAAAATGTTTAAATTCACAACAAATTCAACAATATTTTACCAAATGATTTAGTAGCTTCAAAATACTTTTATCAAAATTGAGAAGAAAAAATGAGAAATTATCATTAGCAAAATATTGATTTTTTTTATTGTTTTGATTTTTTACGAAGTATATTTCTACAGCATAAGAGCAGAGGCAGTGTGTGTGTGTGTGTGTGTGTGTGTGTGTGTGTGTGTGTGTGTGTGTGTGTGTGTGTGTGTGTGTGTGTGTGTGTGTGTGTATATATATATATATAAATATGTATATATGTATAGAGAGATTTATATATCTGTGTGTATATATATATAAATATGTGTATATATATATATATCTGTGTGTATATATATAAATATAAATATGTATATATATATATGTATATGTATATATATATAAATAAATATAAATATGTATATGTATATATAAATATCTATATATATATCTATATATATAAATATAAATATGTATCTATATATATATATATAAATATATATATATAAATATATATATATATATATATATATACATATATATATATAATCAATAGAGGTGACTGCTCCCTCCACTATCGGTATATAACTAGTAGTTATTTATATAATGTTGTTTTTGTTTGTTTTTAAACTGAGATAGAGCAACAAAACTAAATACGGTAAATCATTTATTTAGTACGATGGTTTTATACCATTCCTGTCAGTATTGATTTCTTTCTGAGAGTCACATGTCTATGGTAAAGGTGATGAGATCTATATAATCAATTAACTACAGTTTGAGCACTGATACCAACTGTATGAATACCAACACCATCACCAACCTCACCAACACCATTACCAATACCACCGCCAATACCACCAGCACCATTACCAACCTCACCATCACCAATACCACCATCACCATTACCAACCTCACCAACACCATCACCAATATCACCATTACCAACCTCACCAACACCATCACCAATATCACCATTACCAACCTCACCAACACCATCACCAATATCACCATTACCAACCTCACCAACACCATCACCAATATCACCATTACCAACCTCACAAACACCATCACCACCATCACCAATACCACCATCACCATTACCATTACCGACCTCACCAATACCACAAACACCATCACCAACCTCACCATCACCAATACCACAAACACCATTACCAACCTCACCAACACCATCACCATCTCTCTTGCCCTGCTCCCGTAAGGACAAAAGGCAAACAAAGATAACCTCAGCGGGATTTGAAATCAGAGTGTAAAGGTCTGAGTATATTCTAAAAACCACGCTGCCCGTCACTCTACCGATACTGCCAACCCAGCGCCATATCACCCTCAATAATAATAATAATAATGATTTCTTTATTAGCCACTAGATTCGAAAACTTTAGGAATCATCATCATCATCATCATTTTACGTCCGCTTTTCCCTGCTTGCAAGGGTGGGACGGAAACTGATTCTGGCTTGATTTCTACAGCTGGACCAACCTCATTTACAGTGAGTGCTGGATGCTTTTTTTCCGTGGCACCTCCACGACCACTTTGCAGTGGAATGATATGGACCCCAGTCCTATCATCTCATTTCTACAGCTGAGTAAACTGGAGCAATGTGAAATAAAGTGTCTTGCTCAAGGAAACAACACATCACCTGGTCTGAGAATTGAACTCACAACCTTTCGATTGCAAGGTCAATGCTCTAACCACTAAGCCATGTGCCTCCTTATAATAGTGAATAATATTAATAATAATTTCTAATTTTAGTAGAATGTAACATCTGACAAGGATATATAGATTTAATTGAGGTGAAGTTCAAACAGGGCTCTTATTGATCCTATAAATCCTGGTCTACCATAAAGCTGACCCTAGTGGAATTATGCCACCCAACAACAGAAGCATTAACCCTTTAGCATTTAAACCGGCCATATCTGGTCAGAATTCTCTCACTTTTTTCTGTTCAAACCGGCCATAAGTGGCTGCTCATACTCATGTTAAAGTATTGTTCTCAAAATAAATAAATATCAAAATCTCGTAGATTCGATATTATGTGAGATAATTATGTAAAATAAAGCCATTACCACAAAATTACAATAGTATATATAGAGTAATCTAAATGCTAAAGGGTTAAATGTTATTTGACACAAACACTAATGATAAAATAATTGTTTCTACTTTAGAAACAAGGCCAACAATTTGAAGGGGAAGGAGAAAGTCGATTAAATCGACCCCACTGCATTACTGGTGCTTTATTTATCAACCCCATATGGATGAAAAGCAAAGTTAGCCTCGGCAGGATT
>OZ024754.1:3000148-3005148 GCA_964016885.1 Eledone cirrhosa | reverse complement strand
AGGGATTTAACACAACCTGACACGACTAGTTTATATGATATAATATACAACTGTATATACTGCTGCATATATGTAATATAATATATACCAATAGTATAATATTATGTTATATATTAATAATGCATTATACACACAAACACATATATATATACACACACACACACACATACATACATACATACACCGTATATAGGTCGCATGCTGGATGTTTATATATTTTCGTAGAAAACGGTGCGACTTATTCACTAGTATATACAGTATGTATATGCATAATATATATATATATATATATATATATATATATATATATATATATAGTAATAATAAATCCGATTTTTTTTATTTTCAGAAGATCCCGTTAAGGGTGAAAGCAGCGATTCTTTGCTTAAACTTTAATCTGTTCTTATATATATATATATAGGAAAAGAGTCAGGACCCCGACGGCTGAGCTCTAGTGCGTTATGGTCCACCTAGTTCCTTACCACACTTCCTTCGTTATATATATATAGGAAAATGTTTAACCCCGACGGCAGAGCTCAAGCCGTTTCGACGGCTATTTCTGGACTCCAGAAATAGCCGTCGAAACGGGTTGAGATCTGCCGTCGGGGTTAAACATTTTCCTATTACCCACTCTACTACGTATTGAGTACTCTACCTCAGTATTGAGTACGCTAGTGCGTTATGGTCCATCTGGTTCTTTACCACACTTCCTTCGTTATATATATATATATATATATATATATATATAAGTATGTATACGTACATACATATATGTATACAGACGTACAGTAGTATGTATGTATATATATATACATACATACATGCACACATATATATATGTACGTGAGAAATGAAATTTCGTTTCATTTTTTCCGTTTATATATATATATATATATATATATATATAACTAATGAAGACGTTCACATAATGAAAATATATGTTTTATTATATATATTTCGAAGGTACTGTGCTGCTTTTTCAGTACGTCCTCGTCAGATAAAATACATGAATTGATGTGTGACATACCTCAACTGTCTTGATGGATCAATTCCAGTATTGGCAGAGTGCTTTAGCCCTTTAGCATTCACATTACTCTATATATACTATTATATTTTCATCGTAAATGCTTTATCTCACAAAATTATCTCACATAATATCGAATCTATGAGATTTTGAAAGTATTTATTTTGAGAACAATACCTTAACATTAGTTTGAGAGACCAGTAACAGCCAGTTTCAACAGAGAAAGGTAGAGAATTCTGGCCGGTTTTGGCCGGCTTGAACATTAAAGGGTTAGAGTGCTTTTAATCTATTGTAAAACTATATTCATTGAGTAATCAATGAACCATATTAATCTTTGGTTATATATATATACACATATCTATATATTTGTGCGTGTGTGTGTTGACAGAGAGAGATAGAGAGATGATGATAACCCCCGACTAGAACATAACTATATATATATATATATATATATATATATATTCATTGCACTAATAACAGCTGTCCACGTGAAATAGATTACTTATTTAAAAACAAACAAAAACATAAACGGAGGTCAAATAGCAATCTAATCAATTCTAGCTACATAATAAATTTAGCGAAGAAAATAGATTATATATATATATATATATATATATATATATATATATATATATATATATATATATATATATATAATGGAATGTACTCCGTCGGTGACGACGACGAGTGCCCCAGTTGATCCGATCAATGGAACAGCGTGCTCGTGAAATTAACGTGTGGCTGAGTATTCCACAAACATGCGTAACCTATGTTTATATATATATATATATATCAGCTTCCACACCTTATTGAGCACTCTTTTCCTTGTTCACATCCAACGATATTTTACTACACACACACACACACATACATATACACACATATACATACATACACACACATATGTACATACACACACACATACATGTGCAAATGAGATTAATCACCTCATTTACACAGACGATAAAACTATATATTCTCGCCTGTTTTCAGGACCAGCAGTTGCAAGAGTGGGAAGGATTGTCCTGATGAGGATCAGTTCAGTTCGAAATGCATCGACGATTGTCCCCCTTGCTTCTGCTGGACACCGCCCGTGTTTTTTGCATAGCTACGGCTTTCTAAATGTTTATTTATAAACATACCGTATTTCTTTAGAAATACGAAATCCCCATACATACAGACATACATACATACATATATATATACACACACACACACACACACATTTTCAAACATGTCTGGTCTTGTCTGATAAAGAAAGATACAAGTTACTGGACAAAGGTACAATAATTAGTGATAACTACCAGACTTTTACAATAACATACACAAAGTCTCATACATACTGTTATATGGTCGTAATATAAATATACTCCTCTACTTTTTATTCACGGAACCCCAAATCTATGGAGTATCTATCTACCTATCTATCAGTCTATGGGGTATCTACCTATGGATTATCTATCTACCTATGGATTATCTATCTACCTATAGACTATCTATCTACCTATGGACTATCTATCTATCTATGGATTATCTATCTACCTATGGATTATCTATCTACCTATGGATTATCTATCTACCTATGGATTATCTATCTATCTATGGATTATCTATCTACCTATGGATTATCTATCTACCTATGGACTATCTATCTATATATGGATTATCTATCTACCTATAGACTATCTATCTATCTACCTATGGATTATCTATCTATATATAGATTATCTATCTATCTATGGATTATCTATCTACCTATGGATTATCTATCTACCTATAGACTATCTATCTATATATAGATTATCTATCTATCTATGGATTATCTATCTACCTATGGATTATCTATCTATATATAGATTATCTATCTATCTATGGATTATCTATCTACCTATGGATTATCTATCTACCTATAGACTATCTATCTATATATAGATTATCTATCTATCTATGGATTATCTATCTACCTATGGATTATCTATCTATATATGGATTATCTATCTACCTATAGACTATCTATCTATCTACCTATGGATTATCTATCTATATATGGATTATCTATCTACCTATGGACTATCTATCTATATATGGACTATCTATCTATCTATGGATTATCTATCTACCTATGGATTATCTATCTACCTATGGATTATCTATCTATCTACCTATGGATTATCTATCTATCTACCTATGGATTATCTATCTATATATAGATTATCTATCTATCTATGGATTATCTATCTACCTATGGATTATCTATCTATATATGGATTATCTATCTACCTATGGACTATCTATCTACCTATGGACTATCTATCTACCTATAGACTATCTATCTATCTATGGATTATCTATCTACCTATAGACTATCTATCTATATATGGATTATCTATCTATATATGGATTATCTATCTATATATGGATTATCTATCTATATATGGATTATCTATCTACCTATAGACTATCTATCTATATATGGACTATCTATCTACCTATAGACTATCTATCTACCTATGGACTATCTATCTACCTATGGACTATCTATCTACCTATGGATTATCTATCTATATATGGACTATCTATCTATATATGGACTATCTATCTACCTATGGACTATCTATCTATCTATGGACTATCTATCTACCTATGGATTATCTATCTATATATGGACTATCTATCTATATATGGACTATCTATCTACCTATGGACTATCTATCTATCTATAGACTATCTATCTATATATGGACTATCTATCTACCTATGGACTATCTATCTATCTATAGACTATCTATCTATATATGGACTATCTATCTATATATGGACTATCTATCTACCTATGGATTATCTATCTATATATGGACTATCTATCTATATATGGACTATCTATCTACCTATGGACTATCTATCTATCTATAGACTATCTATCTATATATGGACTATCTATCTACCTATGGACTATCTATCTATCTATAGACTATCTATCTATATATGGACTATCTATCTATATATGGACTATCTATCTACCTATGGATTATCTATCTATATATGGACTATCTATCTATATATGGACTATCTATCTACCTATGGACTATCTGTCTATCTACCTATCTGTCTGTCAACCTATGGAGTAACTATCTATCTATCCCTACTTTAAGTACCACTTTAGAAGGAGCATCAGAGTAGAGAGAGAGAGGCACTGCACCCCAGTAAATTTACTGAAAGGTGGGTGAATGAAGCGAAAATGGCCCGAGTGATTGGGCCTTCTCTGTATATAAACCTGTAGGTTGAGGAAGAGGGAAAAAGGAAGAAAGGGGCACTTGAACAACACGCTCCTGGAGTTGAGGGTTGTTCTATCTACGGGGTATTAAACAACCCATTTGTGGCGCCTCCCCCCTATTGGGGATTTCGATTGTTGTAATTGTTTGTTTTTATATTTTTTACATGACTGTATGTAAAATCCCCGGCATGTCTTTGTATTGTCCCCTTTTCTTGTGCGCCCTTGTGGCTAATAAAGAAATATATCTATCTATCCCTATTTTCAACTGCTTCCTCCTCTTGGCTATGGGTTTGTTCAGGTAAAACTGATAGTGTTTACATAACAACAACAACAACCACATCATTATATCCCCTCCTCCTCCTCCTCACATAAATCACCATTGTTGTTGTTGTTGTTGTTTTCCTTTTGTTTTTAATTAAACATTCATTGAACAAATGATTTAAAAATAACAAAAGATCATAACCTTGTGAAGTAGCTATACAGTAGTAGTGGTGGTGGTGGTGGTAATATGGTGGCGGTGGCGTGGAAATAGTGGTAGTAGTGGTGATGGTGGTGGTGGTAGTAATATAGTGGTGGTGGTGTGGAAATAGTAGTGGTGGTGGTGGTGGTGGTAGTGGTAGTAATATAGTGGTGGTGGTGGTGGTGGTAGTGGTAGTAATATAGTGGTGGTGGTGTGGAAATAGTGGTAGTAGTGGTGGTGGT
>OZ024754.1:2970148-2992648 GCA_964016885.1 Eledone cirrhosa | reverse complement strand
CCAAATATTACAAAGACCTACCTATAGTTTACAGGCAATTCTTCATTGAAACCGACTGAGTTCTATTTCATTCACTATAACCAAGTAGTTTTAATGTTAAGTACAATACAACACCCCTGCGACTATCAGGAATTACGGGACCATACCATAAAATAAGACCCAGGTCTGCTCTATGGCTGAGGTCTATTTTATTCACTATAACCAGGTAGTTTTAAGATCAAGTACAAAACAAGACCCAGGTCTGCTCTATATCTGTATAGTCTGTAGGGAAATCTATCATTTTAACTGTCAGGTTATGCTGACAAAACAAAGGAATAAAATCAATGTTATTTCAGCAGAGGAAGAGTTAATATCTACCATAGTTAGTCAAGATAATCTGGATAGTCAATAGTTTTAAGCTACAATAGACTAATCAGTACAACATCAGTATAACAGATTATTCAATATATATATATATATATATATATATATATATATATAGTATAGAGAGAGATAAAACAATATATATATGCAGATAAAACAATCTAATTAATACAATTTCAATCTGTAAAGGTTTCCTAAAAACTATCACTGATATATATATATATATATATATATATATATATCACTCATGCTAGCGTGGAAGATAGACATTAAATGGTGATAATGATATATATATATATATATATATATACACACACACACACACACATATATAGTGTCCCCAAAAAATGTAGACATACTGATTAGAATGCTTGTTGAAGTGTGTATACATTTTTGGGACACTCTGTATATATATATATATATATATGTGTGTGTGTGTGTGTATCGGTGTTTGTATGTATGTATATATACTAACACACAGATGGAGCAGCAAAAGTTATCCACCCACCCCTCTTCTCCTGTTTGTTTATTTTAGCGGTCTACTTCAACAAGTCTGAAACCTTTTTTCTTTTTATTTCAATTGAAATCCTATAAAATATCAGACATATCAAATAGTCAAGATAGAACTTAGAAAAAGTAGTTTCTTTTATTTCTCTCTCTTTCTCTCTCATGAAATTAATTAGGCACAATTTATGCCGATTCCATCACCAAGCTATAGATATCACACAGAGGTTTTACATATCAAACAGAAAAACAATTCTTCGCATATTTTAAAATTTAGCATTGAAGTAAACCCACCCCATCCTAGCAAAATAAAAATAAAATAAATATCAGAGGAGGAAGCTAGTTACTTTTACAATGTGTTCACACTAAATCCCTCATATTGCATTTGTAATGTACTTCCTTGTTTCATTATAAAAAAAATCATATTACTTTAACCCTTTTGGTTGCAAACTTACTGAAACCTTCCTGGTTCTATGATATAAAGCTGTTTATTTTAAAGTGTTTATATTTATCTGAAAAACCACCCACCATAATTTTATGCAAGAACTCTTTGTTAAGTTGTACTGCAAACATGAACTTAGTTACAAGCACAGTCATATTACTAAATTCCTTAACCCTTTAGCATGTATACCAGCCATATCTGGCCAGAATTCTCTCACCTCTTTCTGTTTAAACCAGCCACTCATACTGACTATAAGGTATTGTTCTCAAAATAAATAACATCATCTTAATCTTGTAGATTCAATATTATGTGAGAAAGCCTTTACTGTGAAAATACAATAGTAAATATATAATTAAAAAACAAAAAAAAAAAAGCCCCCACTGGGCACTACTGTCCTTCTTCGTTTGACTATGGCATAAAAAGCAAACCATTTGTACTAATGTGTTAACATAATTACATATTAAACTTGGGCATTGAATAACAAATATGATATAACACGTTACTGGAATTTCCCGTATCAATTCCATCTTTATTGTAGAGAAAGTTCTCTGGAGATTTAACACAGATTTAAATCAATGAAATAAGCAACAACACACAACAAGCGTTTTAAGGCTATGAAGATTTAATCATTAGGTTGTTCTAGCTTGACACATTGCTTTAAAGGGCATAATGCCCTTCCAGGTATTATCAACCCCCTTTTTGTCACCTTTTACAATAGGCAGGGATATGTACCTATTCTAAAATATATACACTCAGTTCAAATTAAAGAAACAAGGAACAAGAGAAATCAAACAAGTAAACTAGTTTCCTAATTCTGTAGAATCTAAGAAACCAATTCCCCACCATTTTCACTTCCTTCAATGTCAAGGTTAACAGAAAGAAAAGGTATTTACTAAATCACTAAGGAACAATTCTATAGTATAAGTATATCATACAAGAATTTTCACCTTTCAAATGTCATCTTTTGTAATTCTTTAAGTAAGTTGAATAGTTCTTCACACTAAGATTACATTCTGAGGTGAAGAAGAGGGTGGGGATAGGTGGAGAAAGAGAAGGAGAAGGAATTTGCACGATAACACATACACCTACTACAATTAGATAGTAAAAAAAAAAACCCCACAAAACATGAGAAGGATTTTTGTTTTGAGGGGCGAGGGTGTTAAACAGATTCTAGAGATAATATATTAATGTTGTCTTGTTGGGGGTTTAATTAGAGTAGAATCTTGGGTTAACTGACAAGATGACAGAGACAAGAGAAGAGATAGCAGTGTAGGTAGGTAGGTAGGCTGTGTTGTTCAGGGGCCCAGAGGGAACAGATGATGTTTCTCATTTCGCAATTAACTACTGAAGCTTCTTATGTATTTAGGAGGAAAGGGGAGAGATATCATCATCATCAGAAGGAAAGTAAAGGAGGGAGGAGGAATATGGGAAGAAAGGGGGGAGGATATGGAAAGGAGGGGAGAATCGGGAAGAAAGGGAAGGAGGGGTATATGGAATGTAAAGGAGGAAGGAGAGGTATATGGAAAGTAAAGAAGGGAGGAGGAATATGGAAAGAAAAGGGGGGAGGTATGATAGACAAGGAGGTGGGGAGGGGGAGATGGAAAATAAAAATGAAACAAGTAAACAAACATAAGGACCTTAGAAAAGAAGAAAATGAAAATATTCTAATGAATTGTTGGGCTGTCAGTCTTTCTATTTCTCATACAAACCATTCACTGCTATTTCAATAACTGATGTGATTCCTCTTAAATTAAATAATAAACAACAACAACATCGTTCCCCTCTCAACTGATTACAGATTTCAACAGACAAGTGACACAAATCAGATGACTCAGTTTTCAACAAAACTATGCAACATCTCACAACAGATGCAACATCTTACAATAGATGCAACAACTCACAACAGATGCATAATTTACATGCACACGATTACATTTCCATTAAATTAAAAGAATACATTATCATTATATAATTATATAGATACATAAATATATATAGGCATATATCTAGTAGGCACCTCTTAACCACTATACCCCCTTCCATACACCTCCCACACCCTAACACACACTTCTGATCACACAAACCTTACACTGTAAAGTTGTGTTGATATCACAACAAAAAGCACCCAGTACACACTGTAAATGTGGTTGTGTAGAAGTCACGACAAAAAGTACCCATTCCTTACTGTAAATGGTTGTGTAGGTGTCATGAAAAAAGCACCCAGTCCACACTGTAAAGTGGTCATGTTGGTGTCATAACAAAAAGCACCCAGTCCACACTGTAAAGTGGTCATGTTGGTGTCATAACAAAAAGCACCCAGTCCACACTGTAAAGTGGTCATGTTGATGTCACAACAAAAAGCACCCAATACACACTGTAAAGTGGCCATGTAGGTGTCACAACAAAAAGCACCCAGTCCACACTGTAAAGTGGCCATGTAGGTGTCACAACAAAAAGCACCCAGTCCACACTGTAAATGTGGTTGATATTAGGAAGAGCATCCAGCTGTAGAAACCAAACCAAGATCAGTTCTGTTTGAGCAAGACAAGGTCATCTGACCTGGCCTATTTCACAACCGGAGAACTTGTCTAACCCATGCTAGCGATGATGATATAAATATATATATATATTATATTAAATATTTAACAAAAAAAACATTTTTTTTTTCTCTTAGTAATATTTTCCCCAACCACCAAAAATGTTTAATGTGTAAATATTGTTTTGGTATTGAAAAAGAAACCAAGCAGGTGTTTTGTTTATATAGATAATCTTATGAAATGATGTAAATACCAAACAAAAAACAAAATAAAAACAAGAAAAAGGTTATAAATAATGTTTTTGACAATAAATATATACTTTGTCACTTCAATCTCAGTACACACACACAGGCAGACACATAGACACACACACAAGCAATTACATGAACACACACAAGCATACACATACACACGCAGTCACATACACTCACATACAAACATATATACACACACACACAAGCATACACATACAATCACAGTAACATACACACAAGCTGTCATACACTCATACAAACAGACACACACACACATCACACAAGCTGTCATACACTCACACAAACACACACACACACACCACACAAGCTGTCATACACTCACACAAACACACACACACACACACACAAGCTGTCATACACTCACACAAACACACACACACACATCACACAAGCTGTCATACACTCACACAAACACACACACACACACACACACAAGCTGTCATACACTCACACAAACACACACACACACACCACACAAGCTGTCATACACTCACACAAACACACACACACACACCCCAGGAGAGAGCCAATGAAATACACTTTATAAAAAGCTGCCAATACTTACAATTTCTTTAATTTAACAAATCCATTGAAATCACTGGGATGGATATCCATTATTTTGTTACTCTGTAAATCCCTGAAACAATTAGAAAAATAGATTTTAGTCAGATCTATTATAAACTGGAAAATTTGCATTTTAATAAATCAATGGTTTCCATAAGAGAAACCCTATAGTTTAGGTTGATTACTGTCACGTGGAAGTGATTAAAGATAAGAATTGTATTTTAATCATTTATTTCTAGGATGTAATTACGTAAATGTTCGACATGTATGTACAAATAACAAACAGGATTAAATATATTAATAACTTTGGAGAAATAAGTATTATACGGAGACAAATGTAGGGTTAGAACCCAGGACCTTGTGATTGGAAAGCAAATGTCTTATTGTAGCAACATGACTAATATAGAAATTGTATAGTATGTGAATGTGTGCAAATGTTAAAGAAGGGCATATCATCATCATTATATATATATATATATATATATATATATATATATATATATATATACACGAGTGAAGGGAAGCTGTACTAGAGAAGGCCCATCCAACCCATGCAAGCATAGAAAAGCAGACAAAATGATGATGATACAAATGCACATGGTATATTATTATAGTTGATAGACGATGACTTTTATTATAAAATTTATTAAACAAAATCTGATCAAGAGACCAGATTTGTATAGAAAGCTAACTTCAGCCAAGAAAGAATATAAGCAATGAAGAAAATAAGCACAGATGAACGAGTCAACATTTTCTCAGCTCACTGAACAGTAAACAAATTGTTCAGAAGAAAAACACTGGCTTTAGAAGTTTGTAATTAGCAGTCAGATTTCTTTTTAAACAAGTTCCCATGTAATCTAGAAGGGCTGAATGTTGGTAGTTTTCCTTAACATAATCACAGGTGTTAGGAGATAAACTTACAGCCAGGGTGGAAGGAGGTGAAATTACATATTTGAGGTCAAGTGTCACACTTATTTATGCTTACACGTGATGATTTATATATTGGGTGTAAAACAAGCTCTAAAAAGCTGAAGATGGTACTCTGGTATCAGGTTCAAACCTTGCTTTGGTTTACCAAGCTAGACATTCCTCTAAGTAAATAGTATTTGAGTAATGAGGTTACATTGTACACTGATCTCAGTTTAGTAGGTTTACTTCAGTACAATAGATGAGAACAGATCAAGTATCAACATCAGCCTTTTTACATTGAATTTTCAATGCTGGCATGGGTCAGACTTTCTGGGGCAATGATTTACAGCCAGATGTCCTTCCTGTCACACACACTTGTGTGTGTGCAACTTCTTACGGCACAGGAATACAGTGTACCCACTTATTCCAAACTGGATACATACTGCACTGCAACATGTGCCAGTACCTGCTTTACTCTCCATGTATGGAATCTACGAGATGTTGATGATGTTATTAGTTATTCTGAGAATAATACATTAATGTCAGTATGAGTGGCCAGTTATGGCCAACTTGAACAGAAAGAGGTGAGAGAATTCTGGCTGGATATGGCTGGTTTAAATGTTAAAGGGTTAAGGTACCACACAGTTTGGGGGAATTTGAAAACCAAAGTGAACTTCTTAACCACACAGCCATGCCTTGCAACTATAGAGAACAATTAATTTAGAAAAATATCAGAATACAAATTCAACCAGCAACAAATGCTAAAGGGTTAAGAACACCCATAAAATTAATTATTTCAAGAGCTTCTGATACCTAGGTGACCTAATTAGCAGTGGAAAAGGGGGAGAGGGAAGTAGGGGGGAGCTATAACCTCTAGTGGTAACAACAGGATTCTCTCAACAGGTGAAGGGCAGATTATATGATGCCCGTGTAGAAAAATGTGATGCTGCATGGAAGAGAAACATGGTAAACCGAACGAGGATGAGGATACGTATGTATGTGTGTGTGTGTGTGTGTGTATATGTGTGTGAAGGTTGGAAAAGGATAGAAATGTGATGAATCTGCACATCTTGAATTGTGCTGGTTCTATAAACCTATTTCTGAGTTGATAACAAATAAAGAGTGAAGATTTAATTGAATATATGAAGAGATGGTGTAAATTTAGATAGATTCCTAATAGACACAGTTGCTGAAAACCATTTCGCCTCTAAAGCAAAGAAGACGAAGCAGATGAAGATGAAGGAGGAGGAGGAGGAGAAGACGATGAAGAAGGAGAAAAGAAAGAAAAGAAAAAAGACCGATGTACTTCAATTTGCTGGTCTAAAAGAACTGCAGTTATTCTAAAATGGCAGCAAGTTAAGCTATATGTATGACAAGCATAAAGGAACTCATCTTGTATATATATTGATCAGTAAATCTATATCAGGATCTTACCATGCTAGCGCTAGTCATATACACTCAATGGAACAATGAACTGATTACATTCTAGCTGAAACTTCTAGTATTCCTTGTAATATTAGCTGACCTAACTTATGTCTACTACAACCTAGCTTCAGATAATGTCCTGCTGCTCTCACCACACCACACTATATTATACTATACTCCACACTACACCACACCTTACCTCTCATGAAGGAAATGATCTTAAGTTTAGTCATGAGTAGCTTTGCTGTGTATGTAATACATACTTATAGTCAAATTACAAGAGTTTTCTAAAAACATTTTTTTTTTCTTTTCGTTTTCTCCAGAAGTACAAGAAACAACAAATAAATGTCTCAAAATTATCCACTCGTACAATAACTGTGGGAAGCAAATGTAAATATATTTAAGAAAATTCTTAAATTGCAGTATTGTAGAAAATGATAGGCTATACAGTCTATATATTATCATTATATTCTACACTCCTTCATTACAAAAACAACCTTGTGTCAAAAGAAAGTAAAAATTATACATACATAGATGTATATATACATATGTAAATATATACACACACACACACATATATATATATATATATATATATATATATACACACACTAAAAATTATAAAACACATATATACATAAACTTATAAATATATATATATATATATATATATGTACACACACTAAAAATTATAAAACACATATATACATAAACTTATAAATATATATATATATATATATATACATACACACATACACATAGATATGTATATATATATATAGATATACCTATAAATATATACACATACAGATACATATACAGATATATATATATACACACAGATATATATATGTATTTACACACACACATACACATATGTATACACAGATATGCACACACACACATATATATATACACACATACACACACATATATATATACACACACCCCCGTCTAAACCCATGCTAGCGTGGAAGATAGACGTTAAACGATGATGATGATGATGATGATGACACACACACAAACACATACATATATACACACATATATATATATATATTAGTAAAGCCGTCAAGAAGCAATATTCTATAGATGCTATATCACGCTTCACTTGTTTCCTCAACTATTCTTGTGAGTTCAAAACCTTGGCCAACTTGACAAGATAAATAAATAGATACCAGTAATATACTGAAATCAATTTAACCCTTTAGCATTCACATTACTCTATATATACTATTATATTTTCATGGTAAAGGCTTTACCTCGCATAATTATCTCACATAATATTGAATCTATGAGATTTTTAAAAGTATTTATTTTGAGAATAATACCTTAACATCAGTTTGAGCGACCGGTTACAGCCAGTTTCAACAGAAAGGGGTAGAGAATTCTGGCCGGTTTTGGCCGGTTTGAACATTAAAGGGTTAATCAAGTAGAACTTCTCCACCAATAGAAATCTTATCGTTGAATCATGTTAAAAGAAATCAGATTATCAAAGCCACTGCAACAAATTATTATATAAGAAACATTCTACGAGTTATAGCAGTAATTTACTCAACGATGACCTTCCACACCAGGTCGGGATTTTTATCTGACAACCAACTCTCACCTTTAAGCAATGCAACTGTGCAGTTGTTGTATTGGTGCTGTGCACATCAAAATACTACCGCTTAGCTTTGAAATGGTGCTACACAGTACTTTAAATTTAAAATATTTTTGCTTAGCCCTTTAGCATTTACATTACTCTATATTTACTGTTGTATTTTCATGGTAAAGGCTTTAACGCACATAATTATTTCACATAATATTGAATCCATGAGATTTTGATATCATTTATTTTGCGAACAATACCTTAACATCGGTATGAGTGGACAGTTACAGCTGGTTTGAACAGAAAGAGGTGAGAGAATTCTGGACGGATATGGCCAGTTTAAATGTTAAAGGGTTAACTTAAGTTTTTATTTTAGTTTACAGTTAGTAAGGTACTCAATACATTAGGAGAGTGCTTTCCTGGTGATTTATTTTGAATGAAACAGTTCTAGTCCTGTAGAAGTCATTTCTATATTAAACTTGATTACATATATATAGCAAAAAGCACCCAACACATGCTGTCAATGTGGTTGGCGTTAGGAAGGGCATCCAGCCATAGAAAACCAGTCAGAAACACTCCTATATGAGTCACCCGGCCCAATTTGCCTCTAAATGGGACAAACCCATCTAACCCATGCTAGCGTGGAAGATAAACGTTACTTGATGATGATGATATATATATATGCGTATCCCGAGTTCAATTGGGCGTAACCACAGTAAATAAAGTGCTCAATATATAGCAGAGTATAGATATTTAATATAGAAAAGGCTTCTACAGGACTAGAACTGTTTCATTTGAAGAAAATCCTCAAGAAAGCCGGTGATTTCCTTTGAATGAAACAGTTCTAATCTTGTAAAAGGCTTTTCTATATTAAATATATAAACAAACACACACACATTTATATATATATATATATATATATATATATATATATATATATATATAAACAAAGAATTGAGGTTAATTACTGAAAAACACTGACAGTTAAGCATCGAAAACCTAATTAGAAATTTTGTGGTGAGGAGAAAGAAGAAAAGATAAGAGTAAAGTTGTAGATTGTATAAATACCCAGTCTAGAAGAGGAAGAAAAGATAAAACTGTTTCATAGCTTTAAACTAATGTTTTATTTGTTGTTGTTGTTGGTGGTGGTGCTACTGGAAGAGAAACTGTTTGTATAGCTGAATGACATTCCTATTGCTAAATACAGCAACTGTGAAATATGGAACGGGGGGGGGGGGGGGGGGTCCAAGAGTGTTTTTTGTCTGTTTCTTTTACTCATAGTAAAGTCTATAAAATATCTTGAACCTTGACCACGTATGACCAATGTATATTGTGTAGGTTTTCTCCTAGAAAGTTCTAGAGCCAGTTAACAATCACCTAACCATTTTGTTACCATTTTCTCTCATGAAAGATACTGTCTGTGATTTTGAAAATAATCAAGGATTTGAACAACTAACTTTCTCATTAACATGGTGATGGAACATGAAATTTAGATAAATATAACCACTTTAAAACAAACTGTTTTGTATCATAGAATCAGAGCAGTTTCTGGTGATTTGGTATCAAAAAGCTTAACCCTTTTGTTACCATATTTCAAATGATATTCAAAGAATTTTTAAGAATGGGAAGCAGTATTTATCTGGCTCTATCTTCTCAGTTCAAACCCTGCCAAGGTCAATTTTGCTTTTCATCTTTTCAAAGTTGATAAAATAAAGTACCAGTCAAGTACTGGGGGAGAAGTCGATATAATTTAGCATCCCCTCTCCACAAAAATACTGACACTGGGCCTAAATTAGAAATTATTATTAAATAACTAAGTGGTATTTGTATGAAAAGATTTTTAATAACAAAATTACATTAGAAGTTTTTAGTTTAAATAGGAACCATTTAAAATGGCTGATTTTATTTCATAGAATTAGAGGAGGTTCAGAGTTGGGTCAGCACGGAAAGGGTTAAGCTTAGGTCAACTGGTCAATAATATAATAATTTAACCATACAGCCATTACTTTAGTTGGTATAAAAATGGTGGTGGTGGTGAGGATGGTGGGCAGGGTGATTATCATCATCATAGTTGATATTATAGTAGATCAAGATTATTTCTATAAAGCTTACTCCATTAAGCCAATGTAAGCAGAGCAAAAAAGATAAGAACTCAATGACGATGATCTCTAATGCATTTATTATTAGTGAGATACAAGCGACAAAGTTATTGTATTTTGTCTAATTAATATACAAAAGGTTCCGAAATATTTCTGGCAATGAGAAATGTAAATATAATTAGGAATGACATGGCCACACCAAAAAGCAACAGCTAAACTTGGTAAAACAAAACAAAACAAAACAAAACAAAAACAAGGAAAGAAAAGAGAGAAAAAAAGAAGAAGCATTTCTGTTATTGTACTAGAAAAAATAGTATTAAAAAAATAACAAAAGTAGCTGCATTATTCAGTAGAATGTAATTCAGCTAAATATATATAAAATAGATAAATTAAAAATCAACAGCAACAACAACAGCAGCTATATAAAACAAAATAGTGCAACTTTGACATTGCAGTAACAATTTTATGTTGATTTAATAAACAATAAAATATAGGGGGGTAGGGAATGGCAGAGGGAGGGAGAGGGCAAAGGAGGGGGATAAATAAATATATGAATAAAAATGGTAAGCTGTGTCAAATATAGTCGCTACCTTGAGCCACACAGTGTTGGTGGTACCGAGGATAAAATTACCACAGGAAGACGGTATATTATTGACAATAGAGGTCCAGATAAACTGTTATATTGACAGTAGAGGTTCAGATAAACTGTTATATTGACAATAGAGGTCCAGATAAACAGTTATATTGACAATAGAGGTCCAGATAAACAGTTATATTGACAGTAGAGGTCCAGATAAACTTATATTGACAGTAAAGGTCCAGATAAACTGTTATATTGACAGTAAAGGTCCAGATAAACTGTTATATTGACAGTAAAGGTCCAGATGAACTTATATTGACAGTAAAAGTCCAGATAAACTTATATTGACAGTAAAAGTCCAGATAAACTTATATTGACAGTAGAGGTCCAGATAAACTGTTATATTGACAGATGAGGTCCAGATAAACTGTTATGTTGACAGAAGAGGTCCACTGAATTAGATAAACTGTTATATTGACAGTAGAGGTCCAGATAAACTGTTATATTTATAGCTACCCCATTTCATTTATATTTGTCTCCCTATAATCAATAATAGCCAGATTCCAAAAAAACTGGGTGGGTATGTATGTGCAAAAGCATGCATGTGGGTATGTGTATGTCTGTATGTGTGAATGTGTATGTGTATGTGTGTGTAAGCATGCATGTATGTATGTGTGCATCTGTGTGTGTGTGTATGTGTGCAAGAATGCATGCATGTATGTGTGTGTATGTATGCATATATACATGTGTCGAAGTGTATGTGTGTACAGGAAGTGTGTAAAATAATGGAGATAGTGAAATATTTCCCATTATTGACAGGGATGTACGATTTTCTAACTGTTCCATTTGTAAATCCACAAATAACGACGCTTGCTGAACTACTGGCAACTATTGCATTACTAGCTTATATATATATATATATATATATATACACACACACACGCATACATACACATACATTGCACACACATATATATATATATATATACACACATATACACACACACACACACACACACACACACATATACATATACACACACACACACATATATATGTATATATACACACACATACATATACTTATATTATTTTTCCTGTTTTTCTGCCTTGTTTTGTATTAGTAATTTTTTCTTATATTGGTTTGGTTGTGAGACACAACAAAGGGAAATAATACAGCTGGCCAATTTTCACTTTCTACAGGCTAAATTCTTCAACACTAGTAATAGTAGTAGTAGTAGTAGTAGTAATAGCAATAGTAGTAGTAGTAGTAGTAGTAGCAGCAGCAGCAGCCAGCACCCTTCCGGCAATGTTTCTTTGCAATAAATATAGTCAAATGGTAATGTTGATGATAGCCAACAAGTTTTGCTCTACAACAAGAAATAATGCAACAGTGGGTCCTATTTTAAACTTCTTAATATCTCAGTGTGGTTTGAAACAAACAAAAAAAATACAAAAATTACAAAAAAAAAAAAAAAAGATAATAGATGTGTAAAACTACCAAAATCGGTGATCTGGTAGTTTATTACAAAATGGAGAGGGATGGGAATTAAAAATGTTCGTCTAAAATTGGAAGCCAGTGGTGTTAAAACAGTTTATATGTGTATAGGTACACACAGTGTGTGTGTGTATATACATATATATTTTTTTGCGAGTGTAAACTCTGCTGAAGAAGTATATATGTGTGTGTGTGTGTGTGTGTGTGTGTGTGTGTGTGTGTGTGTGTGTGTGTGTGTGTGTGTGTGTGTGTGTGTGTGTGTGTGTGTGTGTGTGTGTGTGTGTGTGTGTGTGTGTGTGTGTGTGTGTGTGTAGATGATCAATGGGTGAAGAAATGTCAGTGGAAGGGATCTGCAGTAGAGGTAGACTGAGAAAGACCTGGGCAGAGGTGGTGAGAGCTGACCTAAAAATATCGCTGAGACTCACAGAGGAGATGACGAAGAAACGCGACAAGTGGAGAGACTCTGTGCCGAAAAGGACCCGTCTAACGCTTGGAAGTGGGGGAAAAAACGGACAGAAAATCAATGACGATGATAAATACACACACATGCATGTGTGAGAGTGTGTGTGTATGTATATATATATATATATATTTATACACAGACTCTCACACATATATATATTTAGTCTGTGCCAGTTGGCTTTGCCCATACAATCTGCCCAGCAATTCTTTCCTGAGACATTCTAACAACATGCCCATAGTGTCGGAGCTGTGATCTCTCAATTCAGAGAAGCAGCAGCTCTACCTTGAGTGACTCTCTGATCTCCTGAGATATTTTAATATGTCCATAGTATCAGAGCTGTGATCTCTCAATTTGGAGAAGCAGCAGCTCTACCTTGAGTGACTCTCTGATCTCCTGAGACATTCTAATATGTCCATAGTATCAGAGCTGTGATCTCTCAATTTGGAGAAGTAGCGACTCTACCTTGAGTGACTCTCTAATCTCCTGAGACATTCTAATGACATGTCCATAGTATCAGAGCTGTGATCTCTCAATTTGGAGAAGTAGCGACTCTACCTTGAGTGACTCTCTCATCTCAGAGTGTTTTATTACCGGTCTTCAAAAATCCGCACAACTAGTAGAGAATAAATACTCACAGGTGAAACTCATGACTGATTCACCAAGCATTCACAAGGTAATTAATTTAACAGAGCTAATGGTGAAACTTTAAATGGAAAGTGTGAAAGAACGCGGACACTCCATCACCATCGATTGTTACTGTAAGTCTCGTACATTTAGCAATGGTTTTTGAAAGGCTATTAATATTAAAGTGTTAGCGAAGGACTAGAATTGATTCAAGTGGCATATCACAACCAGAAGGAAAAATAGATGACAAAAGAGATTACAAATCATATTAATTCTGGTGTGGTAAATTATATTAACTTCAATATTTTCATAGAACATTCTTTATTCTTTTATTCTATTGACTGTTTCAGCCAGACTGTGGCCATGCTGGGGCACCACACTGATTTAGTTGATCCTATATATTAACCTTAGTACTTGTTTTTTTTTCTCCTCTGGTAGTTATTTTATTGATCCCGTTTATTTTTTTGTCGAACCGGCAAGTTTCAGGGGACACAACACACACACATATATATGTGTATATATATACACACACACATATTCTATGTTCAGAGAGTGGGATTGGCTCAGTGCAAAGCCTTTCCTCAACTTGAACCCTTTAGCATTTAAACCGGCCATAATTCCCTTACCTCTTTCTGTTCAAACCAGCCATACCTGGACACTTACAATGATGTTATGGCATTGTTCACAAAATAGATGATATCAAAATCTCATAGATTCAATATTATGAGATAATTATGTGAAATAAAGTGCTTACCATGAAAATACAATAGTAAATATAGAGTAATTTAAATGCTAAAGGGTTAAAAAGCTTCAAGCACAGGCATCGCTTGATGTGACTTTTTTTTTATGATGCATGTCATTGCTGGCCATAGGCAAGACCTTAGCAGGACTAGGAAGCAATGTCCATGATGCTCAAGCAATGGCATTAGTTAAAATCAAGTTGCAGCCATCATATATACATATATGTGTATGTGTGTGTGTGTGTGTGTGTATATGTATATGAAGCATATAGACAATATGCCCCCACCCCCTCACACTGCCAAGTGGTCGTGGAGGAGTCACGACAAAAAATAGCACCCAGAACTCACTGTAAATGAGGTTGGTGTTAGGAAGGGCATCCAGCTGTAGAAATCAAGCCAAGGTCACCCGACCTGGCATTGCCCACAACAGGACAACCCGTCTAACCCATGCTAGCGTGGAAGAATGGACGTAAAACAGTGATGATGATATATATATATATATATATATATATATATATATATATATCAAGCGAAAATCAGTTCCTGTATGAGCATCACATGGTCAGCCGACCAGACACTGCCCACAACAGGACAACCCGTCTAACCCATGCTAGCATGGAAGAACGGACGTAAAACGTTGATGATGATGATGATATATATATATGTATGTATATCATCATCATCATCATCATTTTACATCCGCTTTTTCCCTGCTTGCAAGGGATTGATTTCTACAGCTGGATGCCCTTCCTAACACCAACCTCATTTACAGTGAGTGCTGGGTGCTTTTTTCTGTGGCACCTCCACGACCACTTTTCAGTGGAATGATAGGGACCCCAGTCCCTATCATCTCATTTCTACAGCTGAGTAAACTGGAGCAATGGGAAATAAAGTATCTTGCTCAAGGAAACAACACATCACCCGGTCTAAGAATTGAACTCACAACCTTTCGATTGCAAGGCCAATGCTCTAACCACTAAGCCATATATATATATATGTACACCACAGAATCCACTAAGACCAGAACATTCTCACAAGGAGAGAACATCTATCACTTACTCTAGATACAAACTTACCACTACTGATATCTGTTTTCTAAATAACACCCCTATTTTTTCCTCCCTTCTTCTTCAGAACATGACATGGAAGAAGAATCAAATTTTTTAAACAAAAGAAAACAACAACACCAACAACTAAAAGAAACACAACAAAAGAAATAAATGAAATCTTTGACAATTTAAAATTCAGGAATTCTTTTTTGTTTTTTGTTTTCTTTTAACTTTTAACCATTCTGAAGTTCCTCGATGTCAATGAAAGGGAGAAGATAGGACAGGGGCTAGGATAAGGTGGTGGGGGAAGACTAAAGAAAATATAAGCAGTATATATATATGAGTGGAAATTGGGATTATAAGGGTGTTGGGGGTGAGTGTAAACTATGTAAGGGGGGAGAGGGAGCAAGGAAAGACGAGAATCCAATATGTTGTTCCTGTGTGTTGTTTTGACACTTGCAAAAATGTTTTAGCGCTGCCTTGTGTCTAATATATGTATGTGTGTGTATTTATATGTGTAGGTATGTGTATGTATGTGTATATATATGTATGTATGTACATTTATGTGTGTAGGTATGTGTGAATGTGTATATGTATGTGTGAATATATATATATATATATATGTACATGTATGTATATGTGTATGTATGTATATATGTATATATGTTTGTGTGTGTGTATATATATATATAATACAAGGACGATTTGTTACACCCTCTGTATATATATACGTGTATGTACATGTATGTATATGTGTGTATATATGTATGTGTGTGCATATATATATATATATACATATATATGTATGTATGTATGTATGTACATGTATGTATGTATGTATGTATATATGTTTGTGTATGTGAAGCTAGTCAAGAACTCTTCCACCCAACCCTTCTCATCATCAGTCATGTTTCTGGCAGTAGAGAGACTTAAGAGGGTCTAGAGGAACTCTTCAGGGTTTGGTCAGTTTGGTTCTGTCTGTTGCCTTCAAGAATCAGAAACCAGGCAAAGATGGTAAAGCACTTTACCATATGGTGGGTAGGTTTCCCCTCTCTCACTGAGTATAAAAGAAAAAATAAATCAAGGGGTGGGAGCAGGGGAGATGGGTTAAGGGGGGGGGATACTGTGGGGTAGAGAACCAGAAGAAAAGGACAAAAGAAAGGAAAATATTGCCTGTTTTTCTAAGACTGAATTACAGAAAAATATTCTTCCTTGTGTTTTTTTTTTCCACCCAGAAATATAAAGTTAAAAAAATAAAGTTCAATTGCTTTCCCACAAACACACATTAAACAATATATATATATATATTTTACTAATCTCAAACATTCTATCATTTTACTCAGTGTTGAAAATATCATTGTAGCTGAGAAGGTAAGTCCCTCCCCACACAGAGAGAGAGAGAGAGAGAGGCAGAGACACATATAAGCATATAAAATTTAAAAATATATTAATTAGATTCCAGAGTATGAAAGAAGACAGGTCAATCAAAATATGATATATATATATATATATATAATATATATGACATCCCAGATTTAATTATGTAATGAATAGTAAAACAGATCTAGAGTTAGTGAAAGAGAGAGAGAGAGAGAGAGAGAGTGAATGTGTGAGAGAGAGAAAGAGAGGTCTTAAATCCTTTGGATATTAACTATCTGGTTCTATGAAACAAAATCACCAATTTTAAAGAGTTCCCATTTAAATTAAACCCTCCCAGCGCAATTTGATATAAGACCCTTTTGTTAAATAATGCTACAAATACCATCTTAATAAGGATTTCTAATTGAAGCACAAGGCCAAAAATTTAGGAAAAGAGAAAGCCAACAGACTTTTGTACTTTACCGGTACTTTTATTCATCAACCCCAGATTTTGGTGAGATTTGAACTCAGAATATAAAGGGTCATAACTAAATACTGATACTACCAATGACCTTTGCCATTTTAACCCTTTAGTTACCAACCCATACAAAACCATATCTGGTTCGAAGAAATAAAGTCACCCATTTAAAAGTTTCCAACATAATTTTATATAAGAACCTACATTAAGTTGTTATCTTAGTAATGAAATAATTAATAATTTTAGTAAATCACTCAAAATTCTTCATTACTTAATTAAAATAGAGTGTATTTCATTAGAAATGCGGTCATGAAAGGGTTAATCACAAAATTATTAATACATTACTTAATTAAAATATGGTTGCATTTCATTAAAAATATTGTGGAGAAGGGATTGATGAAACTATTATATATATTTATATGTAAAAGGTAAACAGAAATAACAACACAATCGGTACAGTTTATGGAAGGGATATATTAGGTTAACGCTTGATATAGCAGGAAGAGGGTCTTAACGTTTCGGACGCTAGTCCTTCATCAGAAGAAAGAATGAGAAATAAGATAGATTGAGGGGACGGGTGGGGTGGAATTGGAAAAAATGTCTTTAGATAAAAACAACAGGTCCATTCATGTGTGTGTGTGTCATTTTTTGAATGGTTTGATGTGTGAACTTGTCAAATGATAACTAAGGACAAGAGGTTGATTGGTGTCATTCTTACAAGATAATAAAGGTAAGATATACCAACAATATAAAGATATAATAAAACAAAAATGATGAGAGAGAGAGAGAGAGAGAGAGAGAGAGAGAGAGAGAGAGAGAGAGAGAAGAGGGTGGGGAAAGAGAAGGCAGGTTTTCACATTATTTCAAGTAAAACAACCTTTTCTGATAGCCAAAACTGCTATCTCTGTGGGGCAACACAGCCCTACCTCCTGTAGATTGCAAACAAGGAATAAATAAAATAAAATAAAAATCTACACATTTTTTTTAACAAAATACAAAAAAAAAAGTGGAGGAGACCACTACTAAAATAATAATAATTGCTTCTACTTTTGGCACAAGGCCAGCAATTACCCAGTACATTACTGGTACTTTATTTTATCTACCCTGTAAGGATGAAAGGCAAAGTTAACCTCGGCGGGATTTGAATTCAGACCGTAAAGGGAAAATAATTGTTTCTACTTTAGACACAAGGCCAGCAATTACCCAGTGCATTACTGGTACTTTATTTTATCTACCCTGTAAGGATGAAAGGTAAAGCTAATCTCGGCAGAATTTGAACTCAGAATATAAAGGGCCGTAACTCTATGCTGGAAAGTATGTTGTCTGACACTACCTATTCTGCTAATCTAAATAATAATAATAATTATTATTATTTCTTTATATTTGCCTCAAGGGCCAACAAAAAGGAGGACAATACAATAGACAGGGACAGTGGGGGAGAAATTAACAAGTAATAATAACAATAATAAATCTGGAAAATCAGTTTTCTCGCCTACACTGAGGATGACAAGTGAAAGATAATATATATATATATACATATATATATATATATATATATATACACACACCCACACAAATATATACATGTGTGTGTTGCCTTATTTTATTGTGGTTTGTTTCAAACTATCAAGTAAAACAAACTGATTAAAGGAGAGAGAGAGAGAGAGAGAGAGAGAGAGAGAGAGAGAGAGAGAGAGTGAGAGAGAGAGAGAGAGAGAGAGAGAGAGAGAGAACAGTTAAAAAAATACCCTGATAAGCTGAGTTTGTCAGCCTTGTTTTTTTTTTTCTCTTAAAAAGCAAAATCCCAAGTATATTGTTATAGCAGTCACTGAGAGAGAGAGAGAGAGAGAGAGAGAGAAGCTCTGAATGTGTGTCAACCAACAAACAGGACAAGAGAAGAGAAAAGTATCAGAAATTGTAGGACAGGGCTCTCTTTTTGTGGGGTTTAACTAACAAACTGATGTGGAAATATATAAATAAAGCCCTCCTTTACATCAATTGATATACATGAAAGAGAACCCTTTCATTGGAATTCCTAAAAAGTCCTATATACAGAGAAATTCTAGAGTAAAACAACTCAAACTTACTCTTAATAAAGAATATATATAGATATATATATATATCATCAACACCGTTTTACGTCCGTTCTTCCATGCTAGCATGGGTTAGACGGGTTGTCCTGTTGTGGGCAGTGTCTGGTCGGCTGACCATGCCTTGCTCATACAGGAACTGATTCTGGCTTGATTTCTACAGCTGGATGCCCTTCCTAACACCAACCTCATTTACAGTGAGTGCTGGGTGCTTTTTTGCCGTGGCACCTCCACGACCACCTTGCAGTGGGAGGGTGTGGGGGCATATTGTCTATATGCTTCAGCTTGTACCCATGGGAGGTCGGGTACTCTGTATTACTGCGTGACGCCAGAGGTCACAGTCGTGTGTCGCCTTTGAGAGGTGTATATATATATATATATATAAGTGCACAAAAATAAACAGAAACATGAAAGCAAACACAGTACAATGAAGAAATATAATTAGTTTAACGCTTGAAATAGTAGGAAATGAGTCTTAACATTTCAGACACTAGTCCTTCATCAGCAGATAGAAGGAGAAATAAAAGGTGAAATAGAAAGACAGAGTGAGAAGAGGAAGAAATGTGAAAGCTATATACATGTGTGTGTGTTTGTGTGTGTATATAAATGACTTGGAGGGCAGTTATTCTAAATAAATAAGAATACAAGAGGTTGAGGTGGGCTTCATAAGCCATGAGGAAAGCAACTCATCTAGAAGAACAGTCACAACTGAATAAAAACTGATACAAGGTAGACAAAAGAAACCATAACCCTTTATCATTTACATTACTCTATATTTATTATTATATTTCCATGGTAATGACTTTATCTCACATAATATGGAATCTATAATATTTTGATATTTATTTTGAGAACAATACCTCAACATCAGTACAAGTGGCCGGTTACAGCTGGTTTGAACAGAAGAAAGAAGTGAGAGAATTCTGGCCGGATACAGCCAGTTTAAATGCTAAAGGGTTAAGTTCAGTCAGAAAAAAATGACTCTCTGATGGTGCTACTGGTATATTATAAAATGAACCTAGGCCACGCTGTAAAATGGTCGGGACTAGGAAGGGCAATCAAGCAGAGAAATGTTATGGAAAAGTACAACATATGACATACACAGTCCAACCCATGGAAACATGGAAAAAACAGACACAGAAGGGATGGTGATGATGATATATATATAATAGTTCAACGCTTGTTAGCATGGAAAACAGATGAACATTAAACGATGATGATGATGAAGTGTGTGTGTGTGTGTGTGTGTGTATATAAATCATCATCCGTCCATTTCAACATCGATATATATATATATATATATATATATATAGCCCATGCTAGCGTGGAAAATGGACGTTAAACGATGATGATGATGATAGTATATAGGTTCCCGAGTTGTGTCAGAGAGATGGAGGGTAACCACAGTTTAAAAAGAAAGTACTCAATACATTGGTAGAATATAGGTATCTTTATTATAAACAGAAATGACTTCTACAGGACTAGAACTGTTTCATTCATATGAAACTGTGTCTGTACCCATAACAAATTAATTAGCATATCAGCCAGTATACTCCCACCCCACCCCAAATAAAATAACTATAATGTTATATCCTCTGAACTGATACGTATGAAACATTCCTTGCTTTAATTATTGGAAAAATTCTATTAATTTGATTTCGAATAAATTACAGGAAAGTTAAAAAATATCCATTCCCCCCCCCCCCCCCCCAAATGAAATTTTTTTTTAATTTAAAAAAAAAAAATGTAAAGTATCTTTAACTGAAATTAACCCTCATCTCATAGCTTCATTTATTTATATACACACACACACACACACACATATATATATAGTGACAGGCATACTTTCACACATAAATATACAGATAGTCTTACACACACATAAATATAGATACAGACACACATCATCCTTATTGTCGTTTTAGCCTCTGCTTTCCCTGCTAGCCAGAGTTGGACTGGTCTACATAGACCAAGTCAGTCCTGAAACGGGGTTAGGTCTACATAGACCAAGTACTGAGGTGGGGTTAGGTCTACATAGACCAAGTCAGTCCTGAAAAAGGGGTTAGGTCTATATAGACCAAGTAGTGAGGTGGAGTTAGGTCTACATAGACCAAGTACCGAAGTGGGGTTAGGTCTACATAGACCAAGTCAGTCCTGAAAAGGGGTTAGGTCTATATAGACCAAGTACTGAGGTGGGGTTAGGTCTACATAGACCAAGTCAGTCCTGAAAAAGGGGTTAGGTCTATATAGACCAAGTAGTGAGGTGGAGTTAGGTCTACATAGACCAAGTACCGAAGTGGGGTTAGGTCTACATAGACCAAGTCAGTCCTGAAAAGGGGTTAGGTCTATATAGACCAAGTACTGAGGTGGGGTTAGGTCTATATAGACCAAGTACTGAGGTGGGGTTAGGTCTATATAGACCAAGTACTGAGGTGGGGTTAGGTCTAGATAGACCATGTACTGAAGTAGGGTTAGGTCTAGATAGACCATGTACTGAAGTAGGGTTAGGTCTAGATAGACCAAGTCGGTCCTGAAAAGGGGTTAGGTCTATATAGACCAAGTACTGAGGTGGGGTTAGGTCTAGATAGACCATGTACTGAAGTAGGGTTAGGTCTAGATAGACCATGTACTGAAGTAGGGTTAGGTCTAGATAGACCATGTACTGAAGTAGGGTTAGGTCTAGATAGACCAAGTCGGTCCTGAAAAGGGGTTAGGTCTATATAGACCAAGTACTGAGGTGGGGTTAGGTCTAGATAGACCAAGTACTGAAGTAGGGTTAGGTCTACATAGACCAAGTCGGTCCTGAAAAGGGGATAGGTCTATATAGACCAAGTACTGAGGTGGGGTTAGGTCTAGATAGACCATGTACTGAAGTAGGGTTAGGTCTAGATAGACCATGTACTGAAGTAG
>OZ024754.1:2952648-2955148 GCA_964016885.1 Eledone cirrhosa | reverse complement strand
AACATTCTGTTTACCGAAACAAAAACATATCCCCGCAAAAAAAGATAAAGGAAGAAAAAAAATCTGTTCCAGTGCTATATTATAATATATTTAAAGAATGGCATTTAAAAAAGAAATGTTAAACTTTTTAGAGTATAATTTTATAATTTCAGATTTAAAAGAAAAAAAGTTTCAATTTTCTCTTAATTTCTTTCTTTTCTATATTTCATTCTATTTATATTTTTTATATAATATTTTATAAATTTATTAATTATGAAATTTTTGAAAATTATTTAATTGAATAAATAAGAAAAATAATACAATCCAGGTGATTTGTTTCATTCACTTAAAACATTTCAAATTTCTTTATATATTTTCTTGAGAAATAAAGTTTTACAGAATATTTTACAGTCTTTGGAAAAGATATTTTTAAAAGGTATTTATCTAAATTTTCGTAGATTTTCAGAAAAAAAGGAAAAAAAAATTCAGTTTTAAGCTCATTGGATTCTTATTAAAATTCTTTATTTTGTTGAGAATTGAAGGGAATTATGCAAGAATGGACATTACCCCTGAAAAATAGTTAAATATAGAATTAAGAAGGATGCAATGAAGGTAATTTTTTTACTTTTACTCATTTTTTAGTGTACACATTTAACATATAATTATATATATATATATATATATATTCAAATATATATAGGTATGTATGTACACACACATATATGTATATATGTAATATATATATGTATATATATATATATATATATATATATATATATATATATATATATATATATATATAAGAGAGAGAGATAGATACATATATATAGGTGTGTATGTTGTACACACACATGTATACATGTACATATATATAAGTAGGTATGCTGTACACACACACACACATATTTATTTAAATATATATATGTATACATATATTTATACATATATGTATATATAAATATATATATATATATATATATATATATATATATATATATATGTATGTATTCACAATATTTTATAAAAACAAACAAACAAAAAAACTATTAAAGCCTTAGGTAGATAGATTTTGAAAGTTTTAGAAAATGTAGGAATCACAAATAGCTGTAAGATCAGTTAATTAGTATAAATAATAGTTTCGATAACCAGGTGGAATAAATAATACCTGGAAAAAAGTGACCAGCAGGCCTGAAAGAGTCAAACTGTTCTGTCAGTGGTCATTTAGCTCAAAGGTTAGAGTGGTCAACTGGAATATAAGGGACATAAAGTTTGATTTTATGTAGTAATTGTTGGATATTTTTTAACATCCATAGGGATCTTGAGGCTTTTACTTAAGATTTAAGATGCTACGTATGAGAGTCAACTGTGATTATAGGTATTTTCTGTGCTTGAGACTCCTACATTATATCTATATCTATATGTATATACACATATATATATGTATATATATAAATGTGTGCATGTATGTACATATATATATATATATTTATACAAATATATGTATATAAATATGTATATATGTATATTTGTATCTCTCTCTCTCTCTATATATATATATATATATATATATATATATGTATAACGAGGGAATTGTGGTAAGGAACCAGGTGGACCATAACGCACCAGAGTACTCAATACTTAGGGTAGTAGAGTGGGTGATAGGAAAAGGTATGACCCCAACGGCAGAGCTCAGGCTGTTTCGACGGCGATGTCCTGAAATAGCCGTCGAAACGGCTTGAGCTCTGCCGTCGGGGTCATACCTTTTCCTATATATATATATATATATATATACACGCACATATATATATATATACACATACATATATATGTATACGTATATATATATTTGCTCATAGCCATAGTCCATATCGGCAGCCAGTATTAATTTTTAAAATTTACAAATGATTTTATTGATTATTACCAAATTGCATTAATAAGGTATTGATTAATCTGAGGTTACAGTAAAAGATACTTGCCTAAGTTACCTCAGAGTGGGACTGAACATAGAACCAGGGGCTTGTTAAGCTAACTGATTAACCACATGGCCATTTCCTTTCTCTCTCTCTCTCTCTCTCTCTCTCTCTCTCTCTCTCTCTCTCTTTATATATGTGGATATATAGATATAGATATACACAAATAGATAGATAATTTGATATATATATATGTATGTGTCTGTATATATATACATATGTATATATATAAATACACATACATACATATATATATGTAGAGGTTATATTTAATTTGTTGGAATTCCGACAAATATAAATGTTTATAACTGATATAGAGCTCTCAACAGGTAACTGGAGTAAATATTCCAAGATATTAATAAATGGAAACTATATTTATAAAACCATATTTATTTTATTATATATATTTCAAGGGCGACCAAGCAATCTTGGTGTGCTTTCATCAGATAAAATACAAAATTTGTTTTATAAATAACGACATACCCATGGAAATCAACCTTAACGGTCGGAAATTCGCTGGATAGTCTATATATATATATATTTAGTCTATA
>OZ024754.1:2932648-2942648 GCA_964016885.1 Eledone cirrhosa | reverse complement strand
CTCCCCCCTCTCTCCCCTGATGTCCACTGATAAGAAGAATCATAGAAGAAAATAGAGTGAAGGAGGAGGGTAACAACCAGCTTCATGTGTTGGAAGGATGGAGATTATATGGACTACTCTATAATTAGTTGCTAATTACTTCACAACTAACTTATGTTCTATTTTATCTTTCCTCTCCATCATATTTTATAAGGGCTCTGTCCCTCCTATGTTGCCCCCCCCCCCCCCCCCCGTAACTCTTTTGATACCAAATTACCTGAAACCATCTTTGCACACACACACCCACCCTGCTGCAAGATGGAGTGGCTGTTCCAGTATGTCTCCCTCGCCATCCACCAGGGTAATGTATTCTCCATCCTGTTGGCAGGAACCAAGACAGGGTGGTAATACCTTAACATCAGTATGAGCGGCCAGTTACAGCCGGTTTGGAGAGAAGGCGGTGAGAGAATTCTGGCCAGATATGGCTAGTTTAAATGCTAAAGGGTTAAACCTCAGAGTTCTTTGTCTTATAGTGATAGAATATCTTTTATTCCTTTACTGATTCACCCATTCTGTTTAAATTTTTGATTTTGGTTTAACCCTTTAGCATTTAAACCGGCCGTACCCTGCCAGAATTCTCTCATCTCGTTTTGTTCAAGCCAGCTGTAACTGATCACTCCTACTGATGTTAAGGTATTGGTCTCAAAATAAATAATATCAAAATCTCATAGATTTGATATCATGTGAGATAATTATGTGAGGTAAAGCATTTAGTGCAAAAATGAAATAGTATATATAGAGTAATGTAAATGCTTAAAGGGTTAATCCTATATCATTGTTGCTGCTACTGTGGTTATTACTGTTGCTGTTGTTGTTGTTTTTTAACCCATGTCAAACCTGTTCCTGCAAACCTATGATCATATGGTCAAAGACATGTACAATTTGTCCATCCTGTCTTATATTTTGAAGTAAATATTTCATAAAAAATGACATTATTAAATTTGACCTTTGTTTTAAAATAATAAAATAAGAAAAGAAGGATGACATGGAAAAATACATTTTGAGAGAGATTTAGCTGCTATTTCTACCAAGTTGAATGACCAAGTAGAGGAGGCTTGCCTGTTGGATCAAGTGATCATATTGAGGCTGCAGCTGACTAACTGAATTAATATTTTATTGAACTAGCAGCTGAAGAGTCCACAGTACACATCCTATCAATAGCATTATGATGTGATCTCTGGCCAACTAATCTCTCCATGGCTCTATCATACCAGCTGTTAAAGGAAAATAACTTAAGTGGGTTAATGGTATGAGAATAGATAATACAGCCAGCTGGTGATGTAGAATATTTTATTTTTACTATTTAATTAGAGAGTGGGGAGAGGCAGTTATCATGATTCTTTGTATTCTCAGAACTTTCGAGAATGGTGGAAGAAATATAAAAATTTGACCTCAAACTGAAGACTTGGCTCAAATATTTTTTACAGAGTGAACTTTGTTAAAGACATCGAAGGGTCACACTTTAGTGTGAAACCAGGCAACTAAATAACTCATAATGTTCTGAATCTCATGAAAGCCCATAAGCTAGACATTCTTGACAATTACACAGCAATAATAGCAGACCAGCCAATAGCTAAAAACCCAAATGGGTGAGTACCATGAAAACAAAATGCCCCGAAGCAGGGAAAATGAGGCAAAATTGGGAGATTTTACATAATAAAAGCTCTACCCTCTCGTATAGGGCCAGAGTTTTGATGTTGAGTGAATGCCATTAATGTCAACAGCTGTGGATTATCTGAATCATTAGAACATTGGACAAAATAACTGCAGCATTTGGTTAGGGTCTTGTACATTCCAGGTTCAAATTGTGTAGCTATCAACTTTGCATTTTATCCTTTAGGGGTCAAAAGCATAAAGGAATATTCTAGAATTGGGATTCCTATAATCTATTGTTCTTTGAAGGAAAAGTAAGATCATATTTGTGAGGTATTTAGGCCCTGTCTGTATAGAGAGCAACACAACTCACTTCAAGCCTTCAGTTTTAGCTTTTTGACAAACATACTACTGAAATATTTAATAATTCAACTACTACTACTACTACTACTACTACTACTATTACTACTACTACTGCTACCACTGTTACTACTGCTGCTGCTACTACTACTACTACTACTACTACTACTACTACTACTACTACTACTACCACCACCACCACCACCACCACCACCACCACCACCACTACATTAATAATAATTGTTTCTACTTTTGGCACAAGGCCAGCAAATACCCAGTGTATTACTGGTACTTTATTTTATCGACCCCCGTAAGGATGAAAGGCAAAGTTAACCTCATGATAATGATGATGATGATGATAATATGATGATGATGATGATGATGATGATGATGATGATGATGATGATGATAATGATAATGATGATGATAATGATAATGATGATAATGATGATGATGATAATGATAATGATGATAATAATAATGATAATGATGATGATGATGATAATAATAATGATAATGATGATGATGATGATAATAATAATGATAATGATGATGATGATGATGATAATGATAATAAGGAGGAGGAGTAGGATAATCACAACAGAATGAAATCTCCTCAGTATCCGTATTAGATGCTTTCATTGCCTGCAAGGAAAAAAAACGGGAGATTTTATCAGGGTTTTTTCATTATTTAGTTTATTTTTTAGGTGAGGGTAAAGGTTGGGAAGGGGAGGTAAGCATTGTAGAAATTTCAGCTTCAATTTCTCCCGACATATAATTGTAGCTAATTGATGGAATATTGGTAAAGTTTTTTCTAATATTCTAATAGACTTCATTATTAATCACATAGATGTATTAATCATCTTCACACACTAACAGCCATAATTATGTATACCTTCTTAAAACACCCTCTATATACGCAGGAATATCATGAATTTGGTGTATATGATGTATATGTATGTGAGGAAAGGTATATGTATGTATCTATGTATGTATATATATATGTATGTATGTATATATGTATATATGTATGTATATATGTATGTCAACATCATTGGATACCATCAGGGTTGCAGGTGTTATATCAGAGTTTTCCTTCTCCTAGAATTCTGCCTTGACAAAGGCTAAGGGGTCATCTCTCCCGGTGATTTTGGATGGCCATTGACTCTTAAGAGCTCCTTTGCCCTTTGACAGGTTTTGTGTTTAGTCCTGTAGGATTTCCAAAGTCACCCTCCTCACCAAGAAACCTTGGTGGGGTTGCCAGTAAATATCATCTTGGTTAAGAGAGTGGGACTGGCTTTGTGCAGTGCCTTTGCTCACTATAAAAGCTTCACGGCACAGGCATTGCTTTATATCTGGAGATCTCTCTGCACTTGTCGTCACATGGTACCATGGGCCCAGCACTATGTGTCAATAATTGTCACAAGTGTAGTGTTTGTACCAGAGTTTTCAAGTCGCTGGCTGGACTAAAAAGTCACACTCGTTCAGCGCATCGGTAGGGGTTCTCCTACATGGATATAAAGTAGTGGCCGTACTCGAAAACGAGTTGGCAGCCACCATGTATGTATGTATGTAAATATGTTTGTATATGAGTATGTATGTGTGTGTGCATGTATATATGTATGTGTGTGTGTATGTATATATGTATATATGTATGTATGTATATATCTATATGTGTATATATATATATGTATGTATATATGAATCTATATGTGTATGTATGTATGTATATGTATGTAAGTAGGTATGTATTGATATATACACATACATCATCATCATCATTTGATGATGATGATGTATGTGTATATATCAATACATACCTACTTACATACTTATACATACATACATACACATATAGATTCATATATACATATATATATATATAATATAAATATCCATACATTCACATATATATATATGAACATGTGTGTATATATATATGTATGTATATCTATTTATATATATATATCATAATCATCATTTAATATATATAACACACACACACACAAATATATTTATGTTAGATTTTTAAATATTGCTGGAGAACTTCTTCGCATTCGTTGGTGGTGATTGTCAAACTGAGATCAGGTTGTGTTGTGATGTGTGACTCCATATATAAGAAAGACTTGGGTGTGTCTGGGAAGGGGGTATGTTAATGAGTGTGGGAGTCACGGAATGGTGATGAAGATTTATATCTCTAGGGCGGGTAAAGTTCCCGAGCTCCTTGGTCGAGTTCTCTCCGGTGGTCATTATCACTGCCATGTCCTGCACCTCCAAGAGATCAGTGTCTGTTTAGGGCATGAACATATGTTAACCTCGGACTTCCTCTTCCAGTGAGTCCATGCAGGGGCTACCACAGATCCGTCTCTTCGTTGCTGTAGTGGAGTCTGTGCTGCTGTACGGGTCTGAGACTTGGACACTGATCAAGATTTATATATATATATATATATGTACTGTAAATGTGGTTGGCATTAGGAAGGGCATCCAGCCATTGAAAGCAAGCCAGAACCAGAAGATATGGTCACCTGATCTGATTTGTCTCACAATGGGACAACTCGTCTAACCCATGCTAGCATGGAAAAATGGACATTAAACAGTGATGATGATGATGATGATGATAATATTGTCCAGCCTGTCTTAAAGGTTAGTAACCTTGCTTCAATACTGACTTGGTCTACATAGACCCATCCAACCTTTGCTAGCAGGGAAAGTGGACATTAAATGATGGTAGCGATGATGATGATGATGATGATGATGATGATGATGATGATGATGATGATAGTGATGACGATGATGATAATGATGATGATAAACACACATGCTTACTATTTGTGGGGGCAATGAAGGTAACTCAGTCCTCTCGTAGAGATTATTTTCACTATTACGCCCAAAATTGAGTCCTACATTCTGAAGTGTCTCCTGTGTAATCACAGAGTAACAGGACTCAAACAAAAAAACACACACACATATGCACACAAACACACACACACACATAACACACACACACATAACACTCACATACATATATGTGTGTGTGTTTCTCTTTGTATGTTTCTATGTATTGATTTTATGTGTGTATGCATTTAATGTAAATATTTCTGTGTCTGTGTGTTGGTCTGAAACAGTTTTATATCTGTGTGCTTGAGTGTCAGTGTGTGTGTGTGTGAGTTTATATGTACTGTGTCTGTGTGTTTGTTTTCATTTTTCCTTTCCACTGATATTTTACTACAGATAAAATATATATATATATTATATTATATATATATATATATATACAGAGTGGGATTTACGTATAAGCTAAACAAACTATAGCTTAGGGCCCCCGCTTTCTTGGGGCCCCGAAAAAATTGAAAAAAAACGGTGTGTACATTTCCAAAATATAAGATAAAAAAGAACTAAAATAATGCAATAGTTTTAAACAGTTTTCTGCTTTAATATTGAACGTTTTGCAGTTTTTATAACATTTTTTAGAACATATAAAGGGCCCCATTATCTCAAATAGCTTAGGGCCTCATCAAATCTAAATCCGGCACTATATATATATATATATATATAACGAAGGAGGTGTGGTAAGGAACCAGATGGACCAAAATGCACCAGAGTACTCAATACTTAAGGTAGTAGAGTGGGTGATAGGAAAATGTTAGACCCCGACAGCAGAACTCAAGCCGTTTCAACAGCTATTTCTGGACTGTATATATGTATTGGTTCTTAAAGTGATATCATTGAACTGTGGGCCATTTGAGAGTTATAAGATGCGACCAAAAGCTCAAGATAGGGGTCTCTCATGTTTATCCCATAACACCCCATCATTTCATCAAATATAAACTATATAAACACACACATATACACAATGTATTCACACACACAGATATACACAGTGTATTCATACATATATATATATACACAATGTATTCACACATACATATATATATATATATATATACAGTGTAGTCACACACACATATATATATATATATATATATATACACAGACATTAATAAACTATAGGATTTGTATGTATATGCTCTTTAGTTTAAGTAGTTTCAAGTGCCTTGCTGAAGTACCACTACACTATTAAAGTGTGTATATGCCTGTGTATATATATATATATATATATATTTATATATATATATCTGTATGTGTGTGTGTGTATATATGTATATATGTATATTGGTACTCGGCAGCTGAGCTCTTGCTGTTTCAACAACTAGTTCTAGACTAGAGCCTGGAACTAGCTGGTGAAATGCAAGAGCTCAGCTGTCGAGGTCCTGAGTCTTTATAATATAACCCTAATCTACTACCTCAAGTATTGAGTACTCTGGTGAGTTATGGTCTAACTAGTTTCAAACTGATTCCATCCTTATTTATATATATATTTATATATGAATGCACATGGAGCCACATGGCTTAGTGGTTAGAGCATTGGCCTTGCAATCGAAAGGTTGTGAGTTCAATTCTCAGACTGGGTGATGTGTTGTTTCCTTGAGCAAGACACTTTATTTCACATTGCTGCAGTTTACTCAGCTGTAGAAATGAGATGATAGGGATCCCTGGGGTCCCTATCATTCCACTGTAAAGTGGTCATGGAGGTGCCACGGCAAAAAAGCACCCAGCACTCACTGTAAATGAGGTTGGTGTTAGGAAGGGCATCCCGCTGTAGAAATCAAGCCAGAATCAGTTCCCATCCCACCCTTGCAAGCAGGGAAAAGCGGACGTAAAATGCTGATGATGATGGTGTGGTAAGGAACCACGTGGACCATAACACACCAGAGTATTCGATACTTACAGTAGTAGAGTGGGTAATAGGAAAAGAATCAGGACCCAGACAGCTGAGCTCCGGCTGTTTCGACAGCTAGATCTAAACCTATATATATATACATATATAGATAATATATAAATATATATATATATATATGTTTACTCCAAATACTTGTTGAGTGCTTTATATCAGTTATAAAAATATTTGCTTGTTGTATCCCAACAATTTAAATAGAACTTTTGCATATATATATATATATATACATATATGGTATTAGAATGAAATAGTATGGTAGAATATTAAATGTTAAGTGTTAATTGAACAAGTACTTCATGCTTTCACAATCTTCAGGTTCATATTCTGTGGTGACAGTCAAGTTTGCAATTTTCAACTGTCACCACAGAATATGAACCTGAAGATTTTGAGATCAGCTCTCACCACTTCTACTCAGGACTTCCTCTACTCAACTCTCACCACTTCTACTCAGGACTTCCTCTACTCAACTCTCACCACTTCTACTCAGGACTTCCTCTACTCAATTCTCACCACTTCTACTCATGTCTTCCCCTACTCAACTCTCACCACTTCTACTCATGTCTTCCCCTACTCAACTCTCACCACTTCTACTCAGGACTTCCTCTACTCAACTCTCACCACTTCTACTCAGGACTTCCTCTACTGAAACTTCTTCACCTAATCATCATCATCTATATGTATTTCATTCTTGTTGGAGTAACCCCTCCCTGGTTGACCTCCACCTCCATCTTCATGTAGCCGTAGTCACCACAGTTGGCCAATTGTGGGTTGGTGAGGCAATTTAACCCATAGTTAGGGTGGATGGCTGTTGACTTTGAGCAGTTCATCCACCCTTTTAACAGTTCTTGCTTTTTTTTGTGAAAGTAATTAACAGTTATATATCCTGGGTAAGTTACCTGTGATAGACTAACATTCTATCCAGTGGACAATTTATCTCCCATTCACATCAAGAGATTATAGCTAACCTTTTCATGACCATATTTCTAAAGAAATACACTCTATTTCAATTAATTAATGAAGAATTAAGAGGCATTTACTTCAAATATTAATTATTTTATTAAGATAATAACTTAAAATATGGTTCCAATATAAAATTATGTTGGAAGATTTTAATTTAAAAACTCTTTAAAATGGGTGGTTTTTATTTCACAGAACCATGGGTGGTTTAGCCATATTGATATCAAAAGGGATAAACACAACCTTTTAAAATGTTACTGGGATTCAGGAGATAAACTGCATGTGTTGCATATATAATATACATATAATCTTTCTTTTTTGCACAATACAAATGCAAGCTAGCAACCTTATGTCTGAATATATCAGGGTAATTTAAATGAATGCATAGTGTGAAGAAACTTGAGGTTGCCTTAAGGCATGTTTCACAAGTTGACACTTTACAAAGTGAAATGTCACTTACAAAAGCAGTTTGAGGCTAATTTAACTCTCATTATCACTAATTGAGCTCAATGCCCTTTCTAAGTAACCTTCTGTACAATAAACCATTTAACTAAGCTGCTAGTTGCTAATAATCTTTCATGATTAATTTGCAGCATATGTTTTTCTCTTTCCTTTTACTAAATAATTAACCATTAACAATAATTGCAAACAACTTGATTATGCATAAACAGACATAATTTCAGCAAATTGTTAAAGTATTGCACTAGGTTCCTTTATTGGGTTTTCTGTCACAATTACTTTGAACCAGGGTCTCCAATCTGAGAGTAACTCTCTACATGTTGGCATGGAGGCTCTAGAAAGCATCACGAGGAGCTGCACTTTCTCTTCTGAATAAGGCATTAAAAATACCCCCCCCCCCCAAAAAAAAAATGATTTGAACAATTTCCATCTTAACGTCCTGTACCACATGAAACTACATTAACAAGATGTTCTTAAAAAAAGGTACAAAACAGCACCATGCTTGCATCACATGAACAATTAAAGCCTTTATTTAAGGGAGGCCAGCTGAACATTCACGAGCTTGACTGGCTCTTGTTTGGGGGTCCAGCAGGAGGATGATCAAATGGAGACAGTTGTCATTGATAGGACCCATGGGAAGGTGTGCTTGAGGACTATAACTCCTCACCCCCATTACCCTCCCAAGAAGAAGAAGAAGAAGAAGAAGAAGAAGAAAGAAGACTGTAAGCAGGTGGGCTGTTGGCTTTCCAATTTGCAGATGAAAGGATTATATTTCAGCTGGTCAGCTGTGTGGTCAACAGTATATATTCAATAACTAATGTCCAGTATGTTTCATAGCTGTCATATAGCCCCTGCTACCTAGTCAAAATAAGGTACCACAGGGTAGAAACAACTTATTATTTTTATTAGCAAAGGTAGCATGATGATGCTTCTGGCATCGTCGGTTAGGATGACCCCAGCCTCGTCAAGCAAGAACAAGGAGGAGGTAACACTGTACTATAATATTTTTTTTTTTTATCACATAGTGAGATAGAAGGACGGATCTGATGACTATTTTCAGGACTTCTGGATCCAGACGTATATATTATCGTCTGTGATCCCAAAACCTTTGGTAATGGAGTAGTTACATTTTGTGTTGTTCAATATATATATATATATATATATATATATATATATATATATATATATATATATACATTCCTTTTATTTTTCTAGTTTATTTTCTACTCATTCAAGTTTATTTGCAGTTCTGAAGTATCTTGATTAAACATTTAAAATATTTTTGTCGGTGAAAATATTACCAAAATTAGCTTTGTACGTGATTCTGAGCTGATTCTAATAGCTTTTTCCTCTAAAATAGCAAAACCTTGATTCTTTTATCATCCCTACCTCTTAATTTTAAGTTGTAAATAGACAAACAAAAAATATTTAAAGAAAATATTTAACTGTCAAGTGTCCACGGACAGACTCAGTGACACACACACACATACACAGACACACATTCCTCATTTAAATATGTAATAGTCATGTGTACAGATGTCAAACTTAATTTAAATTGAATAGTTCAAACGCTGTTGTCACCTCTCATTTTCAGTGTACTTATTTATTTATATTTATTTGATAGCTGCAGGCATGAGTGAGTGGGATAAGGAGTTCACCTCACAACCATGTGGCTTCAGGTTCAGTCCTTCTGAGTGACACCTTGGGCAAGTTTCTTTTACTATAGACTTGGGTTGACCAAAGCCTTGTGCAAAGGCAGAAGCCATATATATATATAACTAACAAATAGATGTC
>OZ024754.1:2927648-2930148 GCA_964016885.1 Eledone cirrhosa | reverse complement strand
GGGTCGCTTAAAAAATATATTAGAAAGAAACTTCAATATTTGTTTTTGTGACGTGTGATTAAATGTCTGTCTTCTATCACCTTTTTCCACTTCTTTTTTTTTATTTACCTAAATCTTTATATAAATATAAGTTTATATGTTTATTTGTATAAATTCTATTGAAATAAAGAAATATTTTGTATCTGTAAAAAAAAAAGACAAATAAAAAAATGTATTTACAATTGTCTTTAATCGTTCATTTATTGTACGGTAATTAAATTTTCCTTTGAAGTAAAACTACTTGTTAGAGTTTAATTTTGTAAATATATTATGTAGTAGAATATTTATGTTTACTTTGTGTAATAGTTTCAACCATGCATTCTCATGTTTGTTTAGACCTTGTCTTGCTATGACATCATTAACTGCCATCTTTACTTCATTACTGAGACATAATTTCGTATTGAAATATTTTAAAATATTACTGTGCCTTTTTTTTTAATATATTAAATTTTCGGATGGAAATTCTATTCTTTTCTTTTTTCTGAAAGATATTTTATTATTATTTCATTTCATTTCATTGTAATACAATTTCGTGTATAATTGTTTCTACTTTAGGCACAAGGCCAGCAATTACTCAGTACATTACTGGTACTTTATTTTATCGACCCCGTAAGGATGAAAAGCAAAGTTTACCTCGTGTATAATTAAAACTGTTTAGATTGCTGTGTAAAATTATAGTACGAAAAGTAGGCTGTAAAGAAGTAGTTTAATGAAACGGTGTTTCTTGAAACACTCTTTTCCAGCGGGTTCTATAAAAAATAACCTTTTCCAACTAATTCGGCTTAATCCTCAAGGTAGATATTATTTATTTTTTTTTGTATTTGTTTTGCAAGATTTCTTATCTGAAAACGTGTTGAAACAGATATTGTTATACTTTAGGGGGGTCATTCTGGCAATGAAGCTAACATATGCGTGTGTTTCTTTTTGCAGCATGGCACACCCAAAGTACAGCAATATATATATATGTAGGGGGTGAGTTTTATTGTAGCACAATAAAGCAATGCAAATATCGGATAAGTAGCACTCAACAGTTTATAGGACTGTAGTATAAATAATATAAAATCAAAATGTTGATTTAACACTTCACTGCTCGCAAGTGTATTTTAAGCTTCATATCATGTCTCCCTATTTTATCTCATGAGAACGCAAATATCATCCGATGATGATGTTTTTGAAATGCGCATAATAAAATACATGGAACTCTTTTAACCATCTTTTGATTTTATATTATATATATATGTATATGGCACTTTATTTTTATTTTGCTTATGGCAGGCTGAATGAGTTGGGCTCCAGAACCTAACGAAACTTATTGTACCTATTTATTGTTACTTATTAGAAAGAGTTGGGGACTGACGACTGAGCTCTTGTGTTTTAACAGCTTGTCTATATATATATAAAACAATTAAAGGGGATAATTTGGAAAGAGTGTAAACACACATAGTTACGTAGGTAACATATTAAAAATTATCGAGAACCTTGCAATAATGATTATTATTGCAAGGTATCTCTATTGAAAGTTCTCGTTAATTTTTGATATGTTACCTCCGTAACTATGTGTGTTTACACTCTTTACAAATTATCCCCTGTAATTGTTTATGTTTATTTTATATATATTTGTCAATCGAATTTTCAATTTAATGTTAATAAATGTTCAGATTTATTCCTTAGAATCTTTTACCTTATTCTACAGGTGATATGGCGCATGTTTCTGATATTTTCAGACATGACATCTTTAATTTAATTTTGGCGATATATATATATATATATATATGTATTATCATACATACATATACTGCCAAAATTAAATTAAAGAGTCCAGAAATAGCTGTCGAAACGGCTTGAGCTCTGCCGTCGGGGTCCTGAACATATATATATATATATATATATATATGAAAAGTAAAAGTAAATAAGAACAACAGTTACGAAATGTGTTAGGTTCACGCTTGAGAATGGTGGGGTATATATAAAGTTTGAAGCACTTGACTGCCAGTCCCCGAACACATTAAGTAGAGTCAGGATATACAAGACCAGGAGAGAGTGTAATAGTAGAGGAATCAGAATGTATGGGAGTGTAGTATTAGAACCAGTAATGGTACATTGTTTCATTAACTTATTAGAAAATGGTAAAAAAAAAAAAAAAAAGAACCTGCAGAGGATTGGTAGAATTGAGCCTGGGAACACTAAAAGGTTGAGCACAATAGATTATATTTGTTCTGTGGAAGAAACTTGTTCTAAATTCGAGTCTGGATAATTATTTTCTCCCACGCACCAGTTCCGTTATCATAGAGTTGTGGACAACTTTAAGTCTACACTGAATGGAATGTAAAAAAAAAAAAAGGTGTGTGTGTGGGAGGGGGGGGGGGGGTAATGAAAAGAGCCTATAGTTCGACCAGACCAAGGAAATATTCTTCCATTGGTCTTTTTATTGTTGATTTAAGCCTTCAGCGCTAAGGGACTT
>OZ024754.1:2912648-2922648 GCA_964016885.1 Eledone cirrhosa | reverse complement strand
GTTCTGAAATTGAAATTAACAATTGAAATCCCCAATAGGGGGAAATGCTACCATGGGGTTGTTTTACACCCCGTAGATACAGCGCCGTCTTAACGCATGGGCACGCTGGGCAGTTTCCCGGGGGCCCCCACGAGGATAGGGGGCCCATTTGTATTTTTATTCCTGTGAGTGGTTGTGTAGGTAGGGGCCCCAGTGCTCTCTGCTTTGCCCGGGGGCCCATAATGCTGTTAAAACGGCCCTGCGTAGATAGAACAACCTTCAACTCTAGGAGCTTCTTTTGAAAGTGCTCCTGTCTTCCTCTTTTGCTCCCTTCTTCAACCTACAGGTATATATAGAGAGAAGGCCCATTCACTCGGGCCATTTGCACCACATTCACTCACCTTTCAGCGAATTTACTGAGGTGCAGCACCTCTCTCTCTCCAATCTCACCTTCCTTTTAAAATGATATTTGAAGAAGGGGATGAGTTGTTGTTCTGAGAGGAAGGTGTTAGTCCCCAGTCTTTTTAATCTCGTTATATAAATAGAATTTGTTTTGCAAGATTTCTTATCTAAAAACGTGTGTTGAAACAGATATTGCTATACTTTGGGAGGGTCATGCTGTCAATAAAAACACACGCACCTGTTGGTTTTCACTTCAGTTTATTATAAATTGTCAAAGCTCTTTCATTACACATTCCATGGCCTCCTCAGTGACTAGGTTTTTATTTTGTCTCTCTCCTTTGTTTTGCCCTACACCATCTTAAAAGAGACATTTTAAGGGCAAAGGGCACACCCACACACAGTACCCCCCATACTTTACCCACACCTCACACACGGTACCCCCACACTTTACCCGCACACTGTAGCACCACCCTCACTCTACCCACTACAGACTCCCCCCATCACCACTATCACCCTCTAGTCACAGCTGTCATTGCCCCTCTCCACCACTATCATACACAAGGTTACCCCCACTCTTTAGCCCCCCCACACAGCCACTCCCCCTCTCACTCTAGCCACTACAGTGACTACTCCCACCACCACCACTGTCATACACAAGGTTACCCCTACACTTTACCCCCCCAACACGGCCACTCCCCTTCTCTCTAGCCACTACAGTGACTACTCCCACCACCACCACTGTCAGCAACCCTCTCTTTCCATCTTATGACGTAGCAGTCAGGTTTACATTCCCTCTGCGAGAATATCTTGTGTGATGCATGCTTCTGAGTGTGTGTGTGTGTGCATGTGTATGTGCATGTGTGTGATGCACGTTTCTGTGTGCGTGCATGTGTGTGCATATGTATGTGCATGTATGTGTGTGATGCATGTTTCTGTGTGCGTACATGTGTATGTATGTGCATGTGCGTGTGATGCATGTTTCTGAATGTGTATATGTGTGTGTGCATGCATTGTGTGTGCATGCGTACATATATGAGTGTGATGCCTGTGTGTATGTACGTGTGTGTTTATGTATGCGTGCATTGTTGTGTGTGTGTGTGCGAGAGCATGTGTGTGTATATAGGCGTATATAGGCGTGTGTGTGTTTGTTTTTCTGTGTATATGTATGTATGTGTGTACATGTGTGTTTGTGTGCGTGCGTGTGTGTGAGTATTCCTGAGTGAGTGTGTGCATGTGTGTTTCTGTATATATATATATATATGTGTGTGTGTGTGTGTGTGTGTATCTGTGTGTATGTATGTGTGTATCTGCGTGTGTGTCTGCCTGTGTGTGTGTGTGCATGTACATGTGTGTGTGTCCGTATTTCAGACGGTTGTGTGTGTGGATGTATTTTTCTTTGAGTGTGTATGAGTATGTGTGTATAAGTATGTGCGTTTGTATGTGTATGTGTGTGTGTGTGCGTGTCTTTCTATGTGTGTGAGCATGTGTGTATGTGTGCCTGTTATGTATGTGTAAGCGTGTGTTTGGGGGACATGTGTGTATGTGAGTACATGTGTGGGGTACATGTGTATATGTGCGTGTGTGTGTCTGTGTGTGTGTGTGTCTGTCTGTGTTTGTGTGTCTGTGTTTGTGTGTGGTACATGTATATACATATGTGTGTGAGTGAGTATATGTGTGGGGTACATGTGTATATGTGTATATGTGTGTGGTACATGTATGGTGTGTGTGTGTGGTCTCTCCACTTCCATGTGTGTGGTACATGTATGGTGTGTGTGTGGTACATGTATGGTGTGTGTGTGGTACATGTATGGTGTGTGTGTGTGGTCTCTCCACGTCCATGTGTGTGGTACATGTATGGTGTGTGTGTGGTACATGTATGGTGTGTGTGTGGTACATGTATGGTGTGTGTGTGGTACATATATGGTGTGTGTGTGGTACATATATGGTGTGTGTGTGGTACATGTATGGTGTGTGTGTGGTACATATATGGTGTGTGTGTGGTATATGTATGGTGTGTGTGTGTTGGAGTGTTTTAAGCCAAATGACTAAGAAATTCATCCTGAGTTTTCACTACCACTGCCTGACACTTGTTTATTACACACACAAGCAGACACACACACAGGCAGACACACACACACAGAGACACACATACACAGACACACATGCACACAGACACACACAGACACATATACAGACACACAAACGCACATACATATTGGGTCATCAAGGATGAAATTTGTAGAAATTTGTAGAAAAAAACCATATTTCTACAAATTTCATACTTGACAACCCAATATATATATATATATATATATATATATATATACATACATACACACATGCATGCATAAGTGGTGTATGCATGCACCTGTGTGTGTATGTATATATATATGTGTGAGTGCATATGTATGTATGCAAGTAGACATGGAAATACTTTGTTTCATGTCCGACGGTACACAGTTAACCCACCAGAAGTAATAAACCCTTAGGTCTTGTTAGGGCATCATTCTAGGAGAAGGAACATTCTGTGAAACCTGCGACCTATTATATATATATGTATGTATGCATAAATATATGTATTATGGAGGCACATGGCTTAGTGGTTAGAGCATTGGCCTTGCAATCGAAAGGTTGTGAGTTCAATTCTCAGACCGGGTGATGTGTTGTTTCCTTGAGCAAGAGACTTTATTTCACATTGCTCCAGTTTACTCAGCTGTAGAAATGAGATGATAGGGACCCCAGTCCCTATCATTCCACTGCAAAGTGGTCGTGGAGGTGCCACGGCAAAAAAGCATCCAGCACTCACTGTAAATGAGGTTGGTGTTAGGAAGGGCATCCAGCTGTAGAAATCAAGCCAGAATCAGTTCCCGTCCCACCCTTGCAAGCAGGGAAAAGTGGACGTAAAATGAAATGATGATGATGAATGATGATGTATGTTATATATATATATATATACACATATCATCATCATCATTTCATTTTACGTGGAATGATATGGACCCCAGTCCCTATCATCTCATTTCTACAGCTGAGTAAACTGGAGCAATGTGAAATAAAGTGTCTTGCTCAAGGAAACAACACACCACCCGGTCTGAGAATTGAACTCACAACCTTTCGATTGCAAGGCCAATGCTCTAACCATTAAGCCATGTGCCTCCATATATATATAATATTAAGGATACTATTTATGGTTATGTATATACTAAAACTTTTTATAGTTATATATATTTTAAACCCTAAACAGTGAAGGTCAGTAATTTATTAATACCTTATTACCAGTAAGATAAATAGCTCAATGTAATAACATCAGTTGTTCTACGGAGCAGGCTTTCTCCCGGCTTTCTCCATCTCCATTCTGGAATGCTCCCTATTAATCCGAGTTTCGGGCAGAGTTGGGATCCTTTTGTTCATGGATTATTCTAGGATTGATATGGATACCAGTGCTAAATTGAGGGAAGATTAGTTGAGATATGATGAGGTTGATTAAGGTAGATGAATAATACAAACACACATGCACAAACATATACACAAACACACATACATATACACACATGTACCCTCTATTCCTCTCTCACTCTTTCCCTCTCTCTCTCTCACTCATACACTCTTTTCATTTCCCACTCAAACACCATCAGACACACTCACTCTGTCTCCCTCCCCTAAAAAGAAACTACTAGAAGTGAGTGTGTGTGTCTGTTTGTGTGTGTATATATATATATATATGTGTGTGTGTGTCTCTCTCTCTCTGTCTGTCTGTGTTTGTATCTCTGTCTGTTTATGTATATGTATCTGTCTCTGTGAGTGTGTTTGTGTGTGTCTGTATGAGTGAGTGTTTCTATGTGTGCATGTGTGTATTTCTCTCTGTGTGTGTGTATATATATACATATATATATATAAGAATCTCTGATTAGTATGTGTGTGTTTCTGTGTGTGTGTATATATATATATACATATATATATAAGAATCTCTGATTAGTATGTGTGTGTGTATATATATATATACATATATATATAAGAATCTCTGATTAGTATGTGTGTGTTTCTCTGTGTGTGTATATATATATATATATACATATATATATAAGAATCTCTGATTAGTATGTGTGTATTTCTGTGTGTGTGTATATATATATATATCTATGAATCTATATGACTTAGTATGTATATAAATGATTCTAATAACATGTGGCTATAAACCCATTTACCAAATTGTCTCACCATTCTGTAGAGAACCAATCTCTACACAAGACATTATTTAGCCTCTGTACATCTACAGGAAATATTTAACTATCATATTTGCAAAATTCTTTTATTTTCACCTAAAAATTCTAAATTCTTTGTCTCAATCTTATTGTTTTTTCCTTCAAATTCCAATTCAAATAAATATATTTATTGTTGTCAATTTTCTTTTGTCTTTTTGAATTATTATTATTTTATATTTATATTTATATTTTTATAATTTTTCCATTGTTAATTATTTTTGTTTTTGTGTATTTTTACTCAATTTCATTGTAATAAAACTTCTTTATTTTTGTTTCAGTATATTTTCCTCCTTCCAGATATAAACATTTAATAAGCAGTTTCTGAAAGTATATTACTGATTTTGAGACTCCGTGAAATTAAATGGTTTTAAATAAAATATTTATACTTTTCTTTATTATTACAAAAAGGAGAAAATAGATTCAAAAAAGAAAAAAAAAAATTCACCAAAAATTCACCAAAAAAAAAACAAAAAACCAAACAAAATTAAAATAAATCAAGAAAGTTTGGATTATATTGTTCATTGTTTTAATATATTTAAAAAAACAAATATTTGCATTGTTTAATTTTGAAGTTGGAAAGAGAAAATTATTTATTAAAACAATATATGTATAAACATGCCTTCATGATACAGAATAATATTTAAAGATAGTTTATTATCTCATTGGAATGTGGACTTTTCAGCAACCATTAAGGATTTCTTAAACTTAAAATGGTTAAACTCTATGGTTAAAAGGTTCACTTCGCAATTTTGAGGTTTAGGGTTCATATGTACATTGCATCAACTTGATCACATATCTTCTACTGTATGATCCTCGAATTGACCAATGTTTTGTGAGTGTAATTTGGTAGACAGAAACTATGCATAAGCCCATCAGATAGTCAACAATAACTGCTTAACCCTTTAGCATTTACATAAAGAAGTGCCAAGAAATCCCAGTAGAGGAAGACCATGAAAAACATGGGCGGAGGTGGTGAGAGCAGACCTCAGATCGCTGAAGCTCATGGAGGAGATGACGAAGGACCGTGACAAGTGGAGAGATGCTGTGCTGAATAGGACCCGTCCCACCCTTGAAAGCAGGGAAAAGCGGATGTAAAATGATGATGATTACTCTATATTTACTAATGTATTCTTGTTGTAAAGGATTTATTGGGAACTATGTTTAAAAATAAACCTCATTTGATCATTCCATGAGAGTATCTTGGCCCACCTATGAACATTTCAGCCTATTTCATCTCTTGTTAATACCTGCATTGTTCCTTTCTGGGAACTATTTTGATCATTCCATGAGAGTATCTTGGTCACCCTATGAACTTTGCAACAGACCTTCATCTAGCTAACAGTTCCATCGACAAAAGTAAGCAGATCACTTTCTTCATTCTCTGTTGACATTTTCTTTGTCATGTTTGGAATTATACTAACACTAAATTTAATTTCAAAAACATTTCTAATATTTTACCGAAGTTTTATATTTCATTTGCATAGATTTATATGTTTCATAGTTGGTGCAGTAATGTGCCACCTTCAGCATTCAGTAATCAGAAGGGAGGTAGGTGTAAAAGCCAAACTCGTTATCTTCAATTCGGTATTTGTGTCAGTACTTACCTTTGGATAATAACCAAAAGAATACAATCACGAATACAAGCAGCCAAACTGGGATTCCTCCGAAGGGTCTTTGGAGTAAAGTTACTCGATATAGTGCGTAGCTTGGAGATCAGAGATTTACTCCAGGTAAAGCTGCTACTTCTCCAAATTGAGAGATCACAGCTCTGATACTATGGGCATATGGTTAAAATGTCTCAGGGGGAAAGAATCACTGGAGAGCCACTCCAGGTAGAGCTGCTACTTCTCTGTATTGAGAGATCACAGCTCTGATACTATGGGCATATGGTTAAAATGTCTCAGGGGGAAAGAATCACTGGAGAGTCACTCCAGGTAGAGCTGCTACTTCTCCAAATTGAGAGATCACAGCTCTGATACTATGGGCATATGGTTAAAATGTCTCAGGGGAAAGAATCACTGGAGAGTCACTCCAGGTAGAGCTGCTACTTCTCCAAATTGAGAGATCACAGCTCTGATACTATGGGCATATGGTTAAAATGTCTCGGGGGAAAGAATCACTGGAGAGTCACTCCAGGTAGAGCTGCTACTTCTCCAAATTGAGAGATCACAGCTCTGATACTATGGGCATATGGTTAAAATGTCTCAGGGGAAAGAATCACTGGAGAGTCACTCCAGGTAGAGCTGCTACTTCTCCAAATTGAGAGATCACAGCTCTGATACTATGGGCATATGGTTAAAATGTCTCGGGGGAAAGAATCACTGGAGAGTCACTCCAGGTAGAGCTGCTACTTCTCCAAATTGAGAGATCACAGCTCTGATACTATGGGCATATGGTTAAAATGTCTCGAGGGGAAAGAATCACTGGAGAGTCACTCCAGGTAGAGCTGCTACTTCTCCAAATTGAGAGATCACAGCTCTGATACTATGGGCATATGGTTAAAATGTCTCGGGGGGAAAGAATCACTGGAGAGTCACTCCAGATAGAGCTGCTACTTCTCTGTATTGAGAGATCACAGCTCTGATACTATGTGGTTAAAATGTCTCAGGAAAGAATCACTGGACAGATTTTATGGGCAAAACCAACTGGAAAGAGACCCAGTGGTAGATCCTGAGCAAGATGCTTGGATAACATTCATGAGCTTGGCTGGTCACGGTTGCTTCTGTCAGGTCCAGCTGGAAGGAGTGTTTTTAGGGCTCTGGCCCTACGACTACCTCAAGAAGAAGACGAAGAAAAAGAAAAAGAGCAACATGAACACGACTATAATAGTTTATTTGTCATTTTAATCAACTGGAACAGTCGTCGTCGAAACTGACTGAGGTCCCTCCACCTTACAATGCAATCTTTGGACAAATGGACAAATATATTTTGACAAATATTGGTGCTAAAATAATTAGAATTTATTATTACAAAAATAATTAATTAATAAAGAAAATGATAAATGAATATTTTTATTTAAATAATAATTATAATTAAGCAATTAAAAGGATTTTGAAATCATCAAAAGAAATGAAAGACATTGAAGTTGTTTATTCATAAAGACTCAAGTCTTATACCAATTAAATACCCCTTAAATAAAGCTTTCTATCTATCTCTTTATATATATACTCCCTTAAATATTCACATCCTTATATCTGTCTATCTTTCTATCTATCTTTCATAACGTATCTCTACCTTTGTATTTATCTTTTAGTATCTATCTCTAGCTTTCTATATATATAATTTGTATATATATATATATATATATATATATATATATATATAAAGTATTGAAGTTTCCGTTGCAAATTGAAAAAGTCATAGGAGTGAAGAGTGCTCTATGTAAGTGACAGAGCTAAATTTAATGTATAATAAACAATACAATATAATTACCTCATTACCAGAGGTTTCCCGAATAAGACGAATACAAGAAACGTCCTCATTCGTTCGTCGGACAGGGCAATTTAAAACATAGTGAACTATTTGAAAAATCTCAAGAAAGGCAAAAGTTTAACGGTCAAAAAATATATATAAATAAAAGTAATGCAAGAGATATATAAAAAATAAAATAAGGAAATATAGTAAGGGTATGTGTATAAATGTGTGTATATACACCTACAAATGTACATATGTGTGTATGTACAAATGCATGTGTATAGTGAAAAAATGTGTGCGTAAGTACATACATGAGGGCAAGCATATCAGTGTATGTGTGACCACAAATACGTATATAATATATGTTGAAAAAAGAAATTGTAAGATAATAGAGTTAGCGTACATACAGACTCAGGGACTAAGGATTGAAATATATACACATACAAGTATGAAAGCACGCGTATAAACACACACACGCGCAACCACATACATGCATGTGGTATATACAGGGAAGGGAGTGTATCAGTCAAAGCAGTGTCAGGCTGAAGGTCGATATATATATATATATATATATATAAAAATATAAAATATGAAAAATGAAAAAATGAAAAAAATATATGCGAATAAAAAAATCAAATCAAAGAGAAAGTAAGAGGGAGGGGTTATCAATTATAAAGTAACACTAGAAAAAAAAATATATATAATAAAAAATTCTTTATGCCATACACAATGCTTCAAGTAAACTACAAATTCATTATATATATATATGTGTGTGTGTATGTGTGATTGTGTATATGTATGTATGCATGTATATATATATATGCATGTATGTATTTATGTCTGCATGTATGTATTTATGTCTATATGTATGTATATATATATATAATATGTGTATGATTGTATCTATACATATGTATGTGTGTATATGCATGTGTATGATTGTATCTATACATATGTATGTGTATATGTATGTATGTATATGTGTTATGTGTGCATGTATATATATGTATATATATATATGCATGTATGTATATATGTCTATATATATGTATATATACAATGAGATAGAAGGGGGGATTGTAATTTAATGTCAAAGTGATTTCTATTTGTTTGTATTTATTATAAAATTATGAGAAGAGAAAGATAGAAAGAAAGAAGCCATAAAAGGAAAGAAGAAAGGAAGGGAAGGAGAAAAGAAAGGAAGGGAAACTAGAGACATAAATTCAGATAAAAATCAACACTTTGACATCAGAGAGTGAATCTAGCAATTTCTCTCTTTACTTTACTTTCTCCCTCTTTCGATCACTCTCTTTCGCACTCTTTCTCTCACTTTCTGTCTCTCTTTCGCTCTCTCTCACACATACATACACACACTCTCTTATAATATGCATCTACCACGTCTTTCCTCTCTCTCTCAATCCTTCTCTTTCTCTCTTTCGATCTCTTTTATAATATGCATCTACCGCGTGTTTTCTCTCTCTCTCTCTCTCATAATATGCATCTACCGCGTCTTTTCTCTCTCAATCTCTCTCTCTCTCTCTCCTATAAAGGGATACCTACATAGGTGGTGAATTGGTGGAGTCGTTAGAATGTCGGATTGACTGCTTTTGTGGAGTTACTTCCGGTTCTTACATCCCGAGTACAAATTTCTGCTGAATTACAACTTTTCTTTTCATCTTTTCTCGGTTGATAAAAAAACTATCAGTCCAGTACTGGTGTCTATTCCCCACCCACCTCGCTTACTTTCTGTCATTCTCTGGACGAAACCGACTGTGCTCGGACCTGGAGAGAGAGAAGGAGAGGGAAAGAGAGAGAGAGAGAGAGAGAGAGAGAGATTTGGGCTCCGCCAGGTTTAAAGTGACCATGCCACGTCCGTTCATTCGGGCAGAAATTTTGGTTATATATATATATATAGATAGTGAAAGAGTGAAAAGTAACAAGGT
>OZ024754.1:2905148-2907648 GCA_964016885.1 Eledone cirrhosa | reverse complement strand
CCCCCCCCACTCTCTCTCTCTCTCTCTCTCTATCTCTCTCTCTCTCTATATATATATATATATATACGTTTTCTCTCTTTCTCTCACTCTATATATACTCTCTCTCTCTCTATATATATATATACGTTTCTCTCTCTCTCTCTCTCTCTCTCTCTCTCTCTCTCTCTCTCTCTCTCTCTCTCTCTCTCTCTCTCTCTCTCTCTCTATATATATATATATATATATATATATATAGTACCAATCCAAAGTCGAATGTAATCCCCCAATTGCTGTTATTATCTGTTAGAATTTAGCCATAGATGGTCAAGATAGTTTTCAATGAAGCACAAAGAGTCTTTCGTAATCTACGACCATTTCTAAAGGAAGTGGAGTTCTTAAGGAAGCGGAGTTCTTCATAACAATCTCTCTTTTCCAATTGCTTCCACCAATTACAAGCCGCACATCTACGCGCATATATATATATATATATAATGTACTCGTGTATATATATATATAATGTACTCGTTATATATATATATAATGTACTCGTATATATATATATAATGTACTCGTATATATATATATAATGTACTCGTATATATATATATATGCGCGTAGATGTGCGGATCGTATTTGGTGGAAGCAATATATATATATATATATATAGTAATAATTGTTTCTACTATTGGCACAAGGCCAGCAATTACCAAGTACATTACTGGTACCTTATTTTATCAACCCCGTAAGGATGAAAGGCAAAGTTAATCTTGGCAGGATTTGAACTATATAGTAATAATAATAAATGTGAAGACTATATAGAAATAATAATAAATGTGAAGACTATATAGTAATAATAAATGTGAAGACTATATAGTAATAATAAATGTGAAGACTATATAGAAATAATAATAAATGTGAAGACTATATAGTAATAATAATAAATGTGAAGACTATATAGAAATAATAATAAATGTGAAGACTATATAGAAATAATAATAAATGTGAAGACTATATAGAAATAATAATAAATGTGAAGACTATATAGTAATAATAATAAATGTGAAGACTATATAGTAATAATAATAAATGTGAAGACTATATAGTAATAATAATAAATGTGAAGACTAAAATCCAAAGAGGGCTCGATAAGGATAAATATATATCAAATATATAAGAACCGTAGAGCAAATATTTATTAAAATAACATTAAAGTTTCGCTGGTGTCGCCATGGATCTTCAGAAGGGTGAAAGCAGTGATTCTTTGCTTAAACTTTAATCTGTTATTTTAATATATATATATATATATATATATATATATATATATATATATATATATATATTTAATATAGAAAAGGCTTCTACAGGACTAGAACTGTTTCAAATACTTACACTCTGCTGCTTTGTATTGAGTAGCTTACTTACTGTGGTTAACCCCGATTGAACCCGGGATAAACATATATATATATATATTGATAGACATAAACATATATATATATATTGATAGACATAAACATATATATATATATATTGATAGACATAAACATATATATATATATTGATAGACATAAACATATATATATATATTAATAGACATAATTAATATATGTATATGTATATGAATAAATTAATGTATTACGTATATGTTTGTGTGTGTTTTTGAGTGTATGTATGCATAAATGTGTATGTATGTGTCTGTATTTTTGAATGCTTTTATTTATTTATTTATTCAATTTAATCGTCCCAGATTTCGTCAAATCGGAAACAATTTTCCATTGGTCTTTTCCAATTGTTTTTTTTCAAATACTATCTACTGGTTGCAAATCCAGGCAGAAGGGGCAACGTGAAATAAAGTGTCTTGCTCAAGGACATAACGCACTACCCATCCGGAAATCGACCTCATAAACTCACGATTGCGAATCCAATTCCCTAACTACTCAGCCACACGCCTTCACAAACTATATATATACAGGATCTATACGACGCATGGCCTAGTGGTTAGAGCATTGGGCTTGCAATCGAAAGTTTGTAAGTTCAATTCTCGGACCGAGTGATGTGTTGTTTCCTTGAGCAAGACACTTTATTTCACGTTGCTCCAGTTTACTCAGCTGTAGAAATGAGATGGTAGGACTGGGGTCCCTATCATTAAATTACCAAGATACCTCCAACGTGATATACCTTGGAGGAGGCCAGCTAAACCTGCATAGGTGTGAGCTGTCACAACAACAACATGCGACTATAGCTATATAGATATTGTTTTTTTCTTCAACCCTAAAACAATATAAAACAATATCACAGATCTCTTTCTGAATGTTGACAAAAAAAAAAAAAAAAAGGGACAAAACGAAATCCCAAACAATTGTTTTTTTTTATTGCAAAACTGAAGAAATTTGTTAAAATGTCGGAACTAATGTCAGGCAACATAAGCGGCAGATATTATTAAATAACTTTATAATTTATCTAAATCATAGGAAGATTTTGACACTCCTGACCTAGAGCTGAGCGAGAGCACGAGGGAAAAATT
>OZ024754.1:2890148-2900148 GCA_964016885.1 Eledone cirrhosa | reverse complement strand
TATCTATGTACCTATGTATGCATCTGTGTGTCTATATATATCTATATATCTATCTATCTATCTATACCTCTCTCTCTCTCTCTCTCTCTCTCTCTCTCTCTCTCTCTCTCTCTCTCTCTCTCTCTATCTCTCTCTCTCTCTCTCTCTCTCTCTCTCTCTCTCTCCTCTCTCTCTCTCTCTCTCTCTCTCTCTCTCTCTCTCTCTCTCTCTCTCTCTCTCTCTCTCTCTCTCTCTCTCTCTCTATATATATATATATATATCAAGGTGATATATATATCCAGGAAGTGTAACGCGAGGTTACTATAGGTCATTACCACAACAGAGGTCCGACGAGCTTTTGATTCCAGAGATCGATACAGATCGAACCTTGAGCTGATCAGTAGCGAAACGCGCGTCACCAACCAATAAACGCAATGAAGGATTGGTAGTATCGGTAGAGAGTCGGGCGCCATGCTTTGAAGCATAGAGCTACGGCCCTTTACTGTTTGAGTTCATATCCCGTCGAGGTTAACGATGTTGCCTGAGTCGCACTCTAATGTGAGTGACACTCTAATGTGAGTGGCACTCGAATGTGAGTGACACTCTGATGTGAGTGGCACTCGAATGAGAGTGCCATGGTTGATGGAATTCCACTGAAATAAAAGTCAGTAACATTCCAGCTACACAGTATTTGCTCTAATTACTAGAATAACTAAAGGTCATTTGGTTGGACATCTTACTCTTGTGGAATATACTAGACATGAGGTCTTGGCAAAGGTCAGGAGTATATTTGGTGGGTGTGTTGGTGTGTGGTCTGTGTGTGTGTGTCTGTGTGCGTGAGTTTGTGTGTGAGAGTGAGGGTGAGGGTGTGTGAGATTGTGTGTGTGTGAGAGAGAGATTGGGATTTGAATATTGGGTACATGGATTCTGTATTTTGTTTTCGCCTGGGTATATATATATATATATATATATATATATACGTAGGTCCCGGGTTGAGTCGGGGATAACCACAGTAAGTAAGGTACTCAATACAGGGCAGAGTAAAATTTTTTTATTTTATAGAAGGAGCTTCTACAGGACTAGTACTGTTTCATTCAGATGAATGATGAGCTTCCTGAAGATTTCATCTGAATGAAACAGTACTAGTCCTGTAGAAGCTCCTTCTATAATATATATATATATATATATATATATATATATATATATATATATATATATATAAAGATTTACATATATATATACACACATGCATATACACACATATATCTATATGTATATACACACAAAAGCACATACATATATATATATACATATACAAATCTACAAATATATATATGTGTGTGTGTGTGTTTATATATATATATATATATATATATGTATATATATATATGTATATGTAAATCTTTATATATATATATATATATATATAGAGGAAAAGAGTCAGGACTCCGACGCCTGAGCTCCGGCCGTTTCGACAGCTAGATCCGTCGGAGTCCTACTCGTTCCTATTACCCACTCTACTACCCTAAGTATTGAGTACTCTGGTGCGTTATGGTCCAGCTGGTATCTTACCACAGCCTTTGCAGGACCTCTTTGAAAGTAAGTTTATAAGTCCGAATTGGTGTGGAAAAGACAGGTACACATGTTGTTGAAGTGTCTTCCACTCTGTCAATACATCGATATGTCCAGCTCCTGGGTGTGTTCTTAGTCCTCCGAGGAACTGGAATCATATATATATATATGTGTGTGTGTGTGTGTCTGTGTGTGTGTGTGTACACCAAGCGTTGATACCATCCACTACTCGGAGTACCCTAACTGGACTACACCTAAGTGGACTACCTATAACAATAATCTGTTATCCCGTATATATATATATATATATATATATATATATATCAAGTAAAAATAACGGAGCAAAGGACTCGCGTATAATCCTGTAAATAAATGAGCTCAAAGGAAATAGTTTTCCTGGGCACTTTAAAATACAATATATAGAGGGGGAAAGACACAGGAGAGGGTGTCTTTCATTACAGGAATTTCGAACCACCAGCGTGAGAAGAATATAAGATACTGGAGGCATTGGTAAAACATTAAAATTAAAAGTATAAAATGAAAAACACTCTCTCTCTCTCTCTCTCTCTCTCTCTCTCTCTCTCTCTCTCTCTCTCTCTCTCTCTCTCTCTCTATATATATATATATATACGTTCATTTATGAAGGCTAAATAGTGAGTCTTGTTACTCTGGAGTTTCGCCTGTTTATCACAAGGTCATCATATATAAAACAAATTTTAGATGACAGAATAGATTTCCTAAATCATTTCATAGTTTTACACATGTTTCAATACAAGTTATTTAACTAATGGTTATATTATAACAATTAACGGATATATAATCTAAGAAACCATTATTTTAAACAATATAAAGCCGAAATATATATATATATATATATATATAAATATAATGGTTTCTTATATAGGCACAAGGCCAGCAATTTTTTTTTTGGGGGGAGGGGAAAGTCGATTAAATCCACCCCAGTGCGTGACTGATACTTTATTTTATCGACCCCGTAAGGATGAAAGGCAAAGTTAACCTCGGCGGGATTTGAACTCAGATCATAAAGGGCCATAACATACACACACACACGCACACACACTCATATATATATATATAAATATATATATAGAGAGAGGTAGAGATAGTTATGTGTGTGTGTATATATATGTATATTTAATAATAATAATTGTTTCTACTTTTTTGGCACAAGGCCAGCAATTACCCAGTACATTACTGGTACTTTATTTTATCGACCCCGTAAGGATGAAAGGCAAAGTGAACCTCGGCGGGATTTGAACTCAGACCGTAAAGGGACGTAACTATGCTGCAAAGCATGGCGTCCGACCCTCTACCGATACTGCCAATCCACCATTTAATAATAATAATAATTTGACGTTACAATCCCTAAACTATATATATATATATATATATATATATATATACACATACATGAACACACACACACATATATATATATCATATACATATGTTGATGATGATGATGATATTTTCTGCAGACTAGATATTTGAAGGTGTGTTCAGCAGTAGAAAAGAATTTCAGGCTGCTTGGTTCTTAGACACAGTGGGCGTGTGTGTGTGTGTGTGTGTGTGTATGTGGGCGTGTGTATGGATTGGTATGTATGGGTGTGTATGTATGGGTATGTATGTATGGCTATGTATGTATGGGTATGCATATCTGTGTGTGTGTATGGCTATGTATGTATGGGTATGTATGTGTGCGTGTATCTGTTGGAGGGGGGGGGTGCTTGTGGACGTGAGCTATGCATGCATGTGTGCGTGTAAATGTGGGTGAGTGCATGTTTGCATGTATGTGTGTATGGGCCGAGTGTAAGCATGTGTGTACCTGCATATTTCGCATCTGTGTGTGTTTGTGTGTGTGTTTGTGTAACGCCTGCTCTGTGTGTGTGTGTGTGTATATACGTGTATGAAAATGTGTTAAACCTTATAATGCTGTATGTATGTGTGTGTATGAGATTGTGTGTATATGTGTATTTGTGTGAGAAGATGGTGAGTATGTGTGTGTATGTGAGAGTTACGTGATGCAGTGTAATACTTCTGTGTGTGTGTGTGTGTGTGAGAGAGAGAGAGAGAGAGAGAGAGAGAGAGAGAGAGTGTGTGTGTGTACGAAGATGAGATGAAAATGTACGGAAATGTGTTTGTGTATGTATGTGTAGGCGTATGAGTTCATGTGTATATGTATGCATATAATGCATATATGTGTGTGTGTAAGCGTGTCTGTGTGTGGGACTTTATATGTGTCTATGTGTGTATGTAAGTGTGTCTATGTGTGTGTGTGTGTTTATATGAAGCTGTCTGTTCGAACTATGTGATGTAGTTTTTAAGTGAGAATATAAGTGTATTTGTGTGTGTGTCTGTGTGTATTTGTGTGTGTATGTGTTTATCTGTGTGTGTCTGTGTGTTTGTGTGTGTGTGTGTGTGTGTGTGTGTGTGTGTGTGTGTGTGTGTGTGTGTGTGTGTATATTTGTGTGTGTGTATGTGTGTGCATGCTTACATGTATGTGTGTCGTTGTGTGTGTATATATGTATGTGTGAAAGTGTATATTGTATTGCAAGGCTATATATACATAGTTGTTTGGAGTCAGCTGTGTGTGACTTATGTGACTGTATGTGACTATTTGACAGTGTGTGACAGTGTATGACTGTATGTGACTGTATGTGACTATTTGACAGTGTGTGACTATGTGACTGTATGTGACAGTATGTGACTGTATGTGACTATGTGACAGTGTATGACTGTATGTGACTGTATGTGAGGGTGTGTGACAGTGTACGACTGTATGTGACTGTATGTGACAGTGTGTGACAGTGTGTGACTGTATGTGACAGTGTGCGACTGTATGTGACTGTATGTGACTATGTGACTGTATGTGACTGTATGTGACAGTGTGTGACTGTATGTGACAGTGTGTGACTGTGTGTGACTGTATGTGACTGTATGTGACTGTGTGTGACTGTGTGACTCTGTGTGTGTGACTGTGTGTGACAGTATGTGACAGTGTGTGACTGTGTGTGGACTGTGACTGTGTGTGACTGTATGTGACTGTATGTGACAGTGTTTGACAGTGTGTGACTGTGTGTGACTGTATGTGACTGTGTGTGACTGTGTGACAGTGTGATTGTATGTGACAGTGGGTGACAGTGTGTGACTGTGTGTGACAGTGTGTGACTGTATGTGACTGTGTGTGACAGTGTGTGACTGTGCGACTGTGTAAGACTATGTACGGCTGTGTGACTATATAAGACTGTGAGGCTATATGTGGTTGTGAGGCTGTGTGTGGTTGTGTGGCTGTGTGTGGTTGTGAGGCTGTGTGTGGTTGTGTGGCTGTGTGTGGTTGTGAGGCTGTGTGTGGTTGTGAGGCTATATGTGGTTGTGAGGCTGTGTGTGGTTGTGAGGCTATATGTGGTTGTGAGGCTGTGTGTGGTTGTGAGGCTATATGTGGTTGTGAGGCTGTGTGTGGTTGTGTGGCTATATGTGGTTGTGAGGCTGTGTGTGACAGTGTATGACAGTGCAAAACTGTATAATACTATGGGGGTGTGTTGCTGTGTAAGGCTGTCTGTGGCTGTGTGTGGCTGTCTGTGGCTGTGTATAGTTATGTCAGACTGTGTGTGGCTGTGTAAGACTGTGTGTGGCTATGTGAGACGTGTGGCTGTGTGAGGCTATGCAAGGCTGTGTGTGGCTATGTGAGGTAGTGTGTTGCTGTGTGAGACTATGAAAGGCTGTGTGTGGCTTGTTGAGGTAGTGTGTTGCTGTGTGAGACTATGCAAGGCTGTGTGTGGCTTGTTGAGGTAGTGTGTTGCTGTGTGAGACTATGAAAGGCTGTGTGTGGCTATGTGAGACGTGTGGCTGTGTGAGACTATGCAAGGCTGTGTGTGGCTATGTGAGGTAGGGTGTTGCTGTGTGAGACTATGAAAGGCTGTGTGTGGCTTGTTGAGGTAGTGTGTTGCTGTGTGAGACTATGCAAGGCTGTGTGTGGCTTGTTGAGGTAGTATGTTGCTGTGTGAGACTATGCAAGGCTGTGTGTGGCTATGTGAGACGTGTGGCCGTGTGAGACTATGCAAGGCTGTGTGTGGCTATGTGAGGTAGTGTGTTGCTGTGTGAGACTATGCAAGGCTGTGTGTGGCTATGTGAGGTAGTGTGTTGCTGTGTGAGACTATGCAAGGCTGTGTGTGGCTATGTGAGGTAGTGTGTTGCTGTGTGAGACTATGAAAGGCTGTGTGTGGCTATGTGAGACGTGTGGCTGTGTGAGACTATGAAAGGCTGTGTGTGGCTTGTTGAGGTAGTGTGTTGCTGTGTGAGACTATGAAAGGCTGTGTGTGGCTATGTGAGGTAGTGTGTTGCTGTGTGAGACTATGAAAGGCTGTGTGTGGCTATGTGAGGTAGTGTGTTGCTGTGTGAGACTATGAAAGGCTGTGTGTGGCTATGTGAGGTAGTGTGTTGCTGTGTGAGACTATGCAAGGCTGTGTGTGGCTATGTGAGGTAGTGTGTTGCTGTGTGAGACTATGAAAGGCTGTGTGTGGCTTGTTGAGGTAGTGTGTTGCTGTGTGAGACTATGCAAGGCTGTGTGTGGCTATGTGAGGTAGTGTGTTGCTGTGTGAGACTATGAAAGGCTGTGTGTGGCTATGTGAGGTAGTGTGTTGCTGTGTGAGACTATGCAAGGCTGTGTGTGGCTATGTGAGGTAGTGTGTTGCTGTGTGAGACTATGCAAGGCTGTGTGTGGCTATGTGAGGTAGTGTGTTGCTGTGTGAGACTATGCAAGGCTGTGTGTGGCTATGTGAGGTAGTGTGTTGCTGTGTGAGACTATGCAAGGCTGTGTGTGGCTATGTGAGGTAGTGTGTTGCTGTGTGAGACTATGCAAGGCTGTGTGTGGCTATGTGAGGTAGTGTGTTGCTGTGTGAGACTATGTGAGGCTGTGTGTAGCTATGTGAGGTAGTGTGTTGCTGTGTGAGGCTATGCAAGGCTGTGTGTGGCTTGTTGAGGTAGTGTGTGGCTGTGTGAGACTATGAAAGGCTGTGTGAGGCTATGTGAGGTAGTGTGTTGCTGTGTGAGGCTATGCAAGGCTGTGTGTGGCTATGTGAGGTAGTGTGTTGCTGTGTGAGACTATGCAAGGCTGTGTGTGGCTTGTTGAGGTAGTGTGTTGCTGTGTGAGACTATGCAAGGCTGTGTGTGGCTTGTTGAGGTAGTGTGTTGCTGTGTGAGACTATGCAAGGCTGTGTGTGGCTATGTGAGGTAGTGTGTTGCTGTGTGAGACTATGCAAGGCTGTGTGTGGCTATGTGAGGTAGTGTGTTGCTGTGTGAGACTATGAAAGGCTGTGTGTAGCTATGTGAGGTAGTGTGTTGTTGTGTGTGGCTATGAAAGGCTATGTGTAGCTATGTGAGGTAGTGTGTTGCTGTGTGAGACTATGTGAGGTAGCGCGGTGTGGTAGAGAGGGCGAGAAGCTGTAAGGAAGTTTGTGTGATGCTATTTGGCGCTGTAAGAATACATCTTTGAAGGTGTGTTTATGTTAAGTGAGGGTGTGGTTGTTTCCATTTGATGTACTGGGCGTAACCGACTCTCGTCAACGGAGAGTGAACGAGCAAACAGGTACTAACATAACTAGCATAACTAGACATTCTCTATGTGGTCTTTGTTAGAAACATGTGTGTGTGTGTGTGTGTGTGTGTGTGTGTGTGTGTGTGTGTGTGTGTGTGTGTGTGTGTGTGTGAATGTATGTGTGTATGTATGGATGTGTGTATGTATGTATGTATGTATGAATATATGTATATATGAATGTACATATGTATGTGTGTATGAATGAATGTATGTATGTATATGTGTATGTATTTATGTATGTACGAATGTGTATGTGAGTCTCTATGTGTTTGTGTGTGTGCGCATATATACATACCTGAATATATAAGACCTTATATTTGGTTATAAGGAGACACACGAAACATATATATATGTATATATGCATATATATTTGTGTGTGTGTAGATATATATGTATAGTTTTATATATACATATATTTATGTTATGTATGTATTATGAATATATATATATATATATATATATATATATATATATAATATAATATATAACTCTTGGTACAACATTTAACACAGGGCAATTAAACCATACCATTGTTCATAAAGGGTTTAACCCGACACGTTATATATATATATTAATATATATATATATGTATACATATATATATATATTAATATGTATATATATATATATATATATATATATATATATATATATATATATATATATATATACATATATATATATATATTAATATATATATATATATATATGTATACATATATATATATATATTAATATATATATATATATATATATATATATATATATATGTATACATATATATATATATATATATATATATATGTATACATATATATATATATATATATATATATATATGTATACATATATATATATATTAATATATATATATGTATACATATATATATATATTAATATATATATATATGTATACATATATATATATATTAATATGTATATATATATATATATATATATATATATATATATATATATATATATATATATATATATATATTTATATATATTTATATATATATATATATATATATATATATTCATATATATATATATTTATATATATATTTATATATATATATATATATATTAATATATATATATGTATACATATATATATATATATTAATATGTATATATATTTATATATATATGTATATATATGTATATATATATATATATATATATATATATTTATATATATACATGTATATATATGTATATATATATATATATATATATATATATTTATATATATACATGTATATATATGTATGTATATATATATGTATGTATATATATATGTATATATATATATATATATATATATATATATACATATATATACATATATATACATATATATACATATATATTTATATTTAGAAATATATATACTGAAAGATAAAGTGAGAGAAATGAGAGACAGTACATATATACATATATATATATATATGTATATATGTATATATGTATATACATATATATATGTATATATATATATATATATATATATACATATATACATATATATATATATCTTAATATATATATATATATATATATATATATATATATATATATATATGTATATACAATATATACATATATATATATCTTAATGTATATATATCTTAATGTATATATATATATATATATATATATATATATATATATATATATATATATATATATATATATATATATATATAGCAGGATATATAGCAGGAGACTAAGTACTCTATACCATGATGGAGTATAATAATTTATTTCATCTGATCCAGTTCACTGCTACTCTACAGTTTCTCCGACTTACAGTCGTCTCTTCGGACACAGCCACGTAGATTATATGTATATATATATATATATATATATACATATACGTGTGTATATATATATTATATATATACATACACACACACACAGACATATATATATGTATATATATTATATATAGATATATACCTATATACAAATATATATATATATATATATGTACTAATATACACAGACAATCACACATATATATATACCTACACATATATGTATATATGTATATATATACATATATATATATACATATATATATATATATATATATATATATATATATATATATATATATATATATATATATATATATATATATATATTTATCAGAGGACAATGGAATATAAACATGTATACATAAATGTTCATATATATGCTTACATACACAAGTATATACACACACACACACATATGTATATAGAGAGAGATACACGTGTGTGTATGCATATATATATATATATATATATATATATATATATATAGAGAGAGAGAGAGAGAGAGAGAGAGAGAGAGAGAGAGAGAGAGAGAGAGAGAGAGAGAGATATGAAAAATCCTCCACTTCCACAAAGCGTGAATCTAATATAACTGTACAATTACCTCATCTGTTTTGTTCGCTCATTTCCAACTATACACTCACACATACACACTAACACACACACACACACACACATACACACACACACATGTGTGTGTGTGTGTCTGCAGACGACGGCAATGTCGAGGAACGACACGCCCCTTTGATGTTTTCTAAGAATACTTCAACAGCCCCTTCCCACTTGTCTAAGTTGACAAACATTGGCAGAGCTGTATAATAAGTTGAAACGAGAGAGGAAGATCACAAGTTCGATCCTGGCACCAGTTACCTTTGTCTACCTCGCTGTTGGCTGTTATCAAAATATGGTTTCTCATTTAGGAACAAGGCCGACAATTTTGGGGAGCGATGTGGTGGATTAAATCAATCGAAAGTAGATTAAATCGACCCCAGTACATTACTGGTACTTTATT
>OZ024754.1:2867648-2880148 GCA_964016885.1 Eledone cirrhosa | reverse complement strand
GTAAGCTTCAACTATGATGTGTCCCTGACATAGTTTCCATTCTAGATTATAAATAATTCATTTCTCTTATTTACGTTTCTTTATCATATTTTCTGTAAGACATTCATACTTCTTTCATAACAGCTCAGCTGCTTTCCACTCTAGAAATCTGTGGAGCTTGTTTGTGTGTTTCTTTATATATACACACCTATATAATAATAATAATAATAATAATAATAATGATTTCTTTATTGGCCACAAGGGCTGACATCAAGAAAAACATTACAGACGGTACAGGACGGTACGATGTGGGTTTTGTGCGTGTAAATATTTTTATTATTTATATAAGAAAAGAAAAAAAAAGGACATAGAAACATATATATATATAAACAATAAAAATGAAAATTGAAACAATGAAAAATTCCCCAATAGGGGAGTATCGACCTAGCGTCACTCCTTCATAGTCAGCCGATGAACCTTTCCGCCTACCCTCGTGTATTGGTTGGGTAATGTAGGTAGGACGTTTTGGCCATATGTCTGTTTGTTTGAACAGTGCTGACCTGGAGTTAAACGACAACAACAAGAACTATAAATAGATTTATTGTAATAGAGTAACGTGTTCTTAGGTGAGAGAAGAAGTTAGAGTGATGTGATGAAGCAACCTTCATCCTTAACCCTAACGATGTACCAGATATAAACCCCGAAACCCCGAATCATTCGTAACAGGAATATAGCGAATGAGGTTGGAGGTACCCGCGCCAAAATGACGTCATAAAATGTATTTAACACCTTCCAAGAACTCCCTCGTTTTACTTGTTAGCTCATCCCTAATTAAGGCCCGACCCGTCGCCGATGCTTGAGTGCGGTGGAGGATATTGGGCACCCTAGGGTGGCTCCCTCTAAGCATATGACCGGAAATGGTTCTCAATCTGAAGAGGTACACTATTGAAAATTGAAGGTAGAGGGTGGGTAGGTGTAGGGAACATTACAGTGCGATCAGGTGCTCCCCCTCCCCCCACCCTCATTTGTCCTTGGTGATGGATCCGACTGAGTTACTCAGGTGTATCCACTTGATGAACAACTGGGTGAAATAGACACGATGTCATTAAAGAAGAGGGCGATATTTTGTCCCACCTGTCCCACCTGATGGAAGGCAAAACCCAGGTGAGGTGATAAGCTAATCACTTCAGGTGTTCAGATCGTTTGTAGTGAGATGGAAATCTGATGGATAATCCCTCATCACCTGTATAAATCGTAGGTTTGGGAAAATAGCAAGGACAAAGGTATTAAACCCTTTATTCGCTGTCCCTTAAACCATCGACGGGGTAAAGTAGTAGTGGTAGTAGTAGAAGTAGTAGTAGTAGTAGCAGCCGCAGTATAAGTAGTAGTAGTAGTAGGTGTTGTTCATGTGGAAATGATAGCTATGGTGTAGTTAGGCGAGAAATTGGCCGAATTTTTATAACATCGGATAGAATGCCTTGCGGTATTTGCTTCGGCTCTTTGCGACCTTAGTTCAAACCATATTTGTTTTTGATACACTAATTATCATAGATTTATTGTTGATATAATTATAAATTGATCAAATAGACAGAAAAACAAAGCAGTATTGGAAAGGACTATAAATGCTATAAATGAGGGGAAAGAACAAGGACTATTAGATAAAGGAAGATAAAAAGAGGGAAGGGAGAGATTGACAGACTCTACACCTCGGTCAGAGAGGTGTTTCAGCTGTACCCTGCGGACAAAATGGCTACGGACAATGGCCAGCGACACCCGCTGCAACTGCCACCCCACCTCACGAAGCTCCTTCCTCAGACGGGATGCTGTTGTGGTCCAATTAGTCAAACAGACTCCGTCCACAAAAGTGGTAGTCAGTTGTAGTCACCTGATGATGTTAGGAAGGAAAGAAGAACCAATATAAGGGGAAACAAAATGTCATATTGCATTTTGTTGTGACTCCTTTATGTTCTAAATTGAAACACAGCAACATTGACTTTGTTATATACTTCCGGGGTCGGTGAAATGGACTCACGTAAAGATGCCACGGCAGAAGGAAAGTTGCAGTGCACATACACTCATAGATGGCAGTGTGTGTGTGTTTGAGTGTGTTGTGTGTTTAAGTGTGTGTGTGTGTGTGTATGTTGTACCTCCAGAAACAGCAACAACTACAACACCACCACCATCACCACCACCAACACCATCACCACCACCATCACCAATGCCAACACCAACACCAACATTATCACCACCACCATCACCAACACCATCACCAACACCATCATCACGACCACCGCTGCCACCACCAACCTCAACACCACGGCCACCATATTGTCCTTCTCACAACCTACCTCCCCCTCCCCTTCCTCCTCCTCCCAGATTCCGCTACAACCGTGTAATTCAGACAGGGGCGAATAATTCCTGCCATTTGACCTGCCTATCAATCCCTCTTTTCAGAGATATGGCTCAATTAACACGGAACGAATCAGTCAAGCGGAACGGAGTGCGTGTGTGTATGTGTGTGTGTGTGTATGTATGTGTGTATGTGTGTGTATGTGTATGTGTGTGTATGTTTGTATGTGTATGCACGCGTAAATTTGTGCGTTTATGGGTGAATGCGTTTGTGTGTTTGCGCGCGCCTGTGCTTGTGTGTGTGTGTGTGTGTATGTATATGTGTCCGCGTGTGTGTGTGTGTCTGTGTGTGTATATTTGTGTATGTGTCTGTGTGTGTCTATTTGTGTATGTATCCATGTGTGTGTATGTCTGTATGTATCCGTGTCTGTGTATTTGTGTATGTGGCCATGTGTGTGTGTATGTGTCCGTGTGTGTACTGGTGTGCTGGTGTGTGTGTGTGTATATGTCCGTGTGTCCGTGTGTGTGTGTGTGTGTGAGGGAGAACGGAGGCGGGACACGTCCGGCTTGGCATACTAGATTTTCAGTCAAGCGAAACCTCTCACCTAGACTCACCATCACCACCACCAACCACAACAATGACACCACCACCACCATCAACAACAACATCACCATGAACACCATACCATCCCCGCCACCATCACACCATCACCACTACCAACCACCACCATCACCACCACCACCGCTATGAACACATCTCCATATCATACAATTAGTAATACGAGTAGTTACTGTTGTAGTAGTAGTAGTAGTATTGGTGGTGGTGGTGCTAGAAGTATTATTGGCGGCGGTGGTGGTGGTACTACTACTAGTAGTAGTAGTTGTCGTCGTTTTAGTAGTAGTAGTAGTAATATTAGCGGTGGTGGTGGTAGTAATAGTAGTAGTAGTAGTAGTTGTTTAAATGATAACTGTAAGAGAACTGATCAACATTTTTCAATCTGTGGAGCCGAACTCCCACTGTCATCACCTCCATCTCTCTCGCCCTCCCCATCTCTCCGGGTGGTGAGCAAATGGGGTCCCACGTGCTGGTCTCCCCACAGCCCCGGCGGACAGAATGGAGAAGGCGTTCCACTGGCCATCTCAATGCCTATGGTGGTGAATAGGGAGGTAGCCCTAGGGCCAAGGACACCAGAAGTCTCCAGTGCCAAGGGTACGACCGCGAACCTGTAAGACGACGAATTGGCCGGTTTTTTTAGAATGACCATAGTCGTTTTGACTCTCTGAAATCTCACGGTGGTCTCTGTGGTCAGCCTTGGTCATCTGTGGTCAGCAGTGGTCATCTGTGGTCTCTGTGGTCAGCCTTGGTCATCTGTGGATAGCAGTGGTCATCTGTGGCCAGTCCTGGTCATCTGTGGTCATCTGTGGTCAGCCTTGGTCTTCATATGAAGAAATGTGAAAGAAATAGGCTCAAGCATGGCTGTGTTGTTAAGGGGTTCGTTTCGCAACCAAGTAGTTATGGGTTCAACAACAAGAACCCCACCCACACCACCACTATGATGGCCCCTCACTAACATCACCACCACAATCATCACTGCCACTACAACGATGATCACCCCTCACTAACACCACCATCACCACAAATATAATCAACAAAATCTCCAGCACCAGAATTATCACCATCATCAACATCATCAAAAAGAACAAAAACAGTAACAACTACAACAGTAACAACAACAGTAACAACAACAACAGTAGTAACAACATCAACAACAACAGTAACAACAACTAACAATAACAAGAGTAAGGCTGTAAGATAGTTTGAAATGTTGTGCCAGGTGTTGGAGAAGAGAACAGCAGACTTTCTGAGAACTGAGAATGGTCTAAGTTAGCGTAAAGAGAAATTGCTTAAAAATACACAACTATGTGGAACTTAAGTGCACACGTGTGATTTCACACTTGCACACACACACACATACTTACATACACACGCACACACATATACACACACATACACACACACAGATACATGCACGCACACATACATACACACACATACATACACACACATACATACACATACACATATACATATACACGCACATATATGCACATACACACACAAACACACACGCATACACACGCACACACACATGTACATACAAACATACACAGATACACACATGCACACACATACACGCACACACATACCCACACACGCACACACACATACATACATACATACACACACACACATACCCGCACACACAGGTACACACACACATATACACACGTGCATAGACACATACGCACACACATCTATCTGCCTGTCTCTCTCTCTCTGCATATATATATAATCACACACACACACACACACACATATATATATGTGCGTGTGTGTGTGTGTACATATATTATATATACACTAACATACTACCCGTCAAAAATGCCTGGGTTTATAATTTCTTTTCATTTTATATTTGACTAAAGTTTGTTTTTCCATTTTTTTCCCTTGATGTTTACCTCTGGTTTCTGTTCTTTCTTGAGATATTTTACCATTTGAAATGTCTTTCCTTTGTTGTTTCAGCAAAGACAGTGCTCGATGTCTTCCCGTGGTCCAGCCAACCATCTTTGATTTTCTTGGCTCATTTCTTATTTAACTTCCTTATTTATCTTGTATTTAGTTCTTCACTCTTTAGACTTCTTAACAATCGGCTGGTTTCTTTCTTTTTTCTTTGTGTGTGTGTGTGTGGGTGTGTGTGTGTGTGTGTGTGTGTGTGTGTGGGGGGGGGTTGTTAATTCTCGTCATGCGCATCCTGTTGTTGATAACGACAAGGTCATGGTCACTCCTGTAGTTGATAACGACAAGGTCATGGTCACTCCTGTAGTTGATAATGACAAGATCATGGTCACTCCTGTAGTTGATAATGACAAGGTCATGGTCACTCCTGTAGTTGATAAGGACAAGGTCATGGTCACTCCTGTAGTTGATAATGACAAGGTCATGGTCACTCCTGTTGTTGATAATGACAAGGTCATGGTCACTCCTGTAGTTGATAATGACAAGGTCATGGTCACTCCTGTAGTTGATAATGACAAGGTCATGGTCACTCCTGTTGTTGATAACGACAAGGTCATGGTCACTCCTGTAGTTGATAATGACAAGGTCATGGTCACTCCTGTTGATAATGACAAGGTAATGGTAACTCCTGTAGTTGATAATGACAAGGTCATGGTCACTCCTGTAATTGATAATGACAAGGTCATGGTCACTCCTGTAGTTGATAATGACAAAGTCATGGTCACTCCTGTTGTTGATAATGACAAGGTCATGGTCACTCCTGTAGTTGATAATGACAAGGTCATGGTCACTCCTGTAGTTGATAATGACAAGGTCATGGTCACTCCTGTAGTTGATAATGACAAAGTCATGGTCACTCCTGTAGTTGATAATGACAAGGTCATGGTCACTCCTGTAGTTGATAATCACAAGGTCATGGTCACTCCTGTAGTTGATAACGACAAGGTCATGGTCACTCCTGTAGTTGATAATGACAAGGTCATGGTCACTCCTGTTGTTGATAATGACAAGGTCATGGTCACTCCTGTAGTTGATAATGACAAGGTCATGGTCACTCCTGTAGTTGATAATGACAAGGTCATGGTCACTCCTGTAGTTGATAATCACAAGGTCATGGTCACTCCTGTAGTTGATAACGACAAGGTCATGGTCACTCCTGTAGTTGATAATGACAAGGTCATGGTCACTCCTGTAGTTGATAATGACAAGGTCATGGTCACTCCTGTTGTTGATAACGACAAGGTCATGGTCACTCCTGTAGTTGATAATGACAAGGTCATGGTCACTCCTGTAGTTGATAATGACAAAGTCATGGTCACTCCTGTAGTTGATAATGACAAGGTCATGATCACTCCTGTTGTTGATGACAAGGTCATGGTCACTACTTTTAGTTGATAATGTCAAGGTCATGGTCACTCCTGTAGTTGATAATGACAAAGTCATGGTCACTCCCGTAGTTGATAATGACAAGGTCATGGTCACTCCTGTAGTTGATAATGACAGTCATGGTCACTCCTGTTGTTGATAATGACAAGGTCATGGTCACTATTTTTAGTTGATAATGTCAAGGTCATGGTCGCTACTTGTAGTGGATAATGTCAAGGTCATGGTCACTATACATCTGTTTCCGATTATGCTCACATCTCTTTGTTTACATCAGTTTTCTGCCATATTTGTACGAAGATGTCGCTTTGGTGATTTCATCTCTAGGGACAAACCTTGTCCAGATACAAGAAGGTTTCTGCTTATCAAGGTTCTTTATCAACCCCCTTTTGTTATAAATGACCAAAATTATTACAGGTATATCACTCCTTTCACTTAAAGTGTTATTGCATGAAGGGCCGATGATATCCCTCTAATAACCCTATATATCCTTCACCAGTCTGGTGTTTCAGTAACACTGTATGATTGCTGTATTTGATGATGGTGGCGGTGGTAGTTTAGGTGGTGGGGTGGTATTAGTGGATGTAGTGGGGGTGGATGGTGGGAGAAGGATTGGTTCAGAAAGTAGCGTGTAGTGGGATGTGGGGTGTTGGGAGGGTGGGGGTGGGGGTGGGGTCTGGGTAAAGGAGACGATGGAGAGAAGAGAATTGTGGAAGTCAGAGCAAGAAAGGTAACAAAAGGTACAAGAGAGTGGGAGAGAGAGAGAGAGAGAGAGAGAGAGAGAGAGATAGAGAGGGAGAGAGATGGATTCAGTGAGCGGAAGAGAGAGAGAGAGAGAAAAGTATAAAGAGACAGAGAGAATATAGTAGAGAGATAGATAGATAGAGTGGTAGAGAGAGAGACAGAGAAGGACAGAGAGAGAGAGAGAGAGAAAGAGAGAGCGAGAGAGGGATAAAGAGAGAAAGAGGGAGCACATGTGTATGTTTTATGAATAGAGGGCAATACGGAAGAGGAAATTTGTGTAATAAACACATACATACACATATTCATGTATATATATATATATATATATATATATATGCGAGTGTGTATGCATATGTGAGTGTGTTTGCGAGTGTGCGTATGTGTATGTATGTATGTGAGTGTGGTGTCTGTGTATGTGTGACAAAACTCCCCAAATTCCTGTACTGTTGAGGGGGGCAGCTGCTCAACAGATGTGAAAAGGGAACATTTACGGGCAACATCCTCAACCTAGAAATATCGGTGCATTTCACTCTTCTTACTGTATGTATGTCTAGCCCCTTTTAATATCAGTGTAAGTATGCATACGTACACACACCCACCGACACACGCACATATACATATATATATATATATGTACACACGCACACACACACACACATACATATATATATATATATTAAAATATAAGTATTAATAAAATAGATGTTCTTTTGATCAATTACATTTTATTATACATATTTCGGATGTACAACAGTACGTCCTCATCAGACAAAATATAATGATACATGACATACCCTGAGATGTTAAATGGTTAAGATTTAATCAAGGTAATCATCGAATATTGTTTAACAACTTAATACTTATATATATATATATATATATATATATATATATATATATATATATATATATATATGTATGTACGTGTGCATACTACATTTATGTATCAGCTGTGCTAGGGCGAGAAATAAAATTCTAATTTTACCTTTTAATATCAGAGAGAGAGAGAGAGAGAGAGAGAGAGAGAGAGAGAGAGAGAGAGAGAGTCAGTGAGTGATGAATGATGGGAGGTAATATGGCAAGTTATTGTGCAGAAATTTAGGGCTCCTTCCTTCCTTCCACCTCGACCCCCCCCCTTTCTAGTCCTACATTCTTCACCACACAGTCATCTAGGTCGGACATGTCGTTGACAGCTTTACCAATAGCAACATGTGTGATCTGTCAACAGTACTGACCCCCCTCCCATCCTCCCCATACTTCTATGGTTCGTTGGTCAACTAACAGTAAATACTTCTTATTTATTGTTGGCCTTGATGATTCCATCATTATTGTTTGGTGAAGTTGTTGTTGTTGTTGTTGTAGTTTTTCTTGTGTCACTGCCCCAGTAATGTCGAAATGTTAAGTCTCTTTTCCTACTATGTTAAATTAATATATAACTTCATTGTACTGTGCCCTTTCCCTGTGTTGTTTATCCCTTTACTACTGTTTGTATATATATATATATATATATATATATATATATAACGGAGATGTGGTAAGGAACCAGATGGACCATAACGCACCAAAGTACTCAATACTTAGGGTAGTAGAGTGGGTAATAGGAACAAATAACAGAATAGTAACAGAAGGGAATAGTAACGGCGTGAGCTCAGCCGTCGGGGTCCTACTTTTTCCTATATATATATATATATATATATATACATACACACATGTGCTTCGGGTTTCTCTCTTCGGGTTCGTTGCTTCCCGTTTTTTTCGCTGTTTATTCTTTTTTCTTCCCTCTTCCCTTCTGTTACTATTTTTTTCTTTCTTTCCCTTTTTTTTACCAATAACTTCCTTGAGTTATTGACGCCCTGGGGTGAGACATATTGTCTTTAATGCTTTGAAATCTCCGAGGCCCCCAGCAGACAACTGATGAAAGAAATTTTACTGTCGTTCTTGCTTTCCTCTTTTTATAAGTGTATATATATATATATATATATATATATATATATATATATATATATATATATATACATATGTGGCGGGCTGGGTCTAAAAGTATTGGTCGCCAGGAGATGAAGGGGGCCCACCTACATATAGAATGCTTTCATTTAATTTTTAAAATGAATAAATAACATTTTCAAAAAATACATAATTGGCAACAAAACAGTGCAATCAAATTTTTGCTGAAAAATATCTTAACTATTAAAATATTATGTATTTTGCGAAATCCAGAGACTTTCAATAATGACCAGAAGTCGGCCCTAAATATTACTAATAACTCTAGGAAAGCCATGAGCGACAGCACATCTTTTAAACTTTGATTTTGATAGTAGGGTTATAATTATCAATTTTCATCATACTTTTGTAGTTGTCTCGGTGGCCTAGTTGGAGGAGACATAGATGGTGGTAAGACTGGTCGGAAGTTCGGTCATGCTCGGGAGTAGGGTTCTCGGTAAACCTTTTCAGTTTTTTTCTATTGGTTGTAAAATAAAAACTGAAAAAGATTACATGTACTTCTTAATCAGGATTGAACCCCAGACCAGGATCTCCACCGTCTCTAGTACTTACCGCTAGTCCACTGAGACAACTACGAAAGTCTTATGAAAATTCATACTTATAAACCTACTTTCAAAATTTTCAAAACAAAGTGTTGTGGTGTCGTTCATGTCTTTCTTAATGTTATTGTTCCTACTTAAGGTCGACTTCTAAATCACTTGGGTGTTCCATAAACTACATCCTCGTTTTGTAGAATGTACAACCACTGATTCCAGCTATTTGCACTATCCTACATTTTAGTTTCTAGTAATTCCCTGAGGAATTGGTTGACCAAATGTTTTGCTTAATTGTTTTATTTATTTAAAAAAAAATGTTATTCTTTCTCCTAGATTTCAGGTATTTTTTAAAAGCAAAGCATTGGTCCCTAAAATACTACAGTGGGCCCTACAATGCTACTGTGGGTCCTTGCGATGCTACCGTGAGCTCCCTGGGGCACACTTGTCATTGGGCAACCTAGCAACCTGGCTAGTCCACCACTATATATATATATATATATATGTTTATCCCAGGTTCAATCAGGGGTAACCACAGTAAGTAAGGTACTCAATACATAGCAGAGTATAAATATTTAAGTGACAGTCGGCTTCCTGATGATTTCTCCCCAACGAAACAGTTCTAGTCTTGTAGAAGCCATTTCTATATTATATATATATATATATATATATATATATATATATATAGGGATTGTAGCGTCAAGTTACTGTTGTTATATATATATATATGAATGCCTTACTGTTGTATTATCAACTTATAGAATTTACCTATATATATATATATATATATATATATATATATATATATATATATATATATATATATATATATATATATATATATATACACACATACGACGAACTTCTGCACTGCTCTTATTCACCAAATTTAATCGCAAGGCATTGGTTAACTCGAGGCTAGAGTTGAAGGAGTTGCTTAAAGTGCTTCACAGGGGAAACTGAACTCGAATCTGCGTGGTTTCTAAGTGAACTCTTTAACCTGACAATCATACCTGTACCTATACAGGAACACATCAGATCAAGCTTCTTATAAACAGCAGACATCTAACACACATTACTTATTTATAGCTAAATTGACTAAGCAAGTGTTACATGTAAAATCATTTCGGTTTTAAGTGAAGGTAGCTGCTTTGTTACCACTGCCGCTTACGTCCTTGAAAAGAGCACGAACCTCACAAATAATTCATTTCACCGTATGATAAAGTTTATATGAGAGGCAACCCGAGTTTACTCTAAAAAAGAATCAATGAAAAAGATCTAACTTCCGCTTCTATCTCAGTGACTTTGAAGTTACCTAATTAAGAATCTAAGTGAAGCGTGAAAAGGGGGTGTTGGTATGTTGCTGTTGACATATTCGAAGTTTCAATTGAATCTAACCTGATCAAGTAATTTTAAGGGCAAGAATAATATTGAGGTTAAATCGCACTCTACGGCTCTTTGACCTTAATTGACCAATAGAAAACACTCAACAGGTGCGTGTAATAAGATGAAAGAGATATATGTATTTATATAAAACATAAATAGAAAAACTGCAATGGAAATTCACCCCGCCTCTATTTCAAATGGCGGCGAATTGGCAGAGTTGATAGATCATCTGATTAGTACTTTTGGTACCTTTGTTTCGGTTCTTTGCGTTCTGTGTTCAAATCCTATCGAAGTCGACTTTACCTTTCATCGTTCCAACGTTGATAAATAAATTACTAATCTTCAGCCGGTGAATTGGTGGAATTGTTAAAATGTCGGACACGTGAATCTTTAACGTTATTTTTAGATAGATTCAGCGAGACGCAGAGTATGATAATGTTGGCCCTTTCGAATTACAGGTACATTCAAGTTGACGGTCTCCCTAATTTCGCTCCCAATGCATGGGTCGACTCGTGCCTACAGTAATTAAAAGTAATTAATACTTAACAAATAGCCCAAATTAAAAATATAGATAGCGAAATCCTTTACACATAAGCTAATCTCGTTACATGTGGCGCATTCTCGCTAGATGTATGTAGCCTTGTCATGCCACACGTGTCTCAATCTCACTACATGTGGCGCAGTCTCGCTAGATGTAGCCTAGTCATGCCACACGCGTCTCAATCTCGTTACATGTGACGCAGTCTCGCTTGATATAGCCCAGTCATACCACACGAGTCTCAATCTCACTACATGTGGCGCAGTCTCGCTAGATGTAGCCTAGTCATGCCACACGTGTCTCAATCTCGCTACATGTGGTGCAGTCTCGCTAATAGTAGCCTAGTCATGTTACACGCGCCTCAATCTCCCTATATTCGTCTCAACATCGCTATCATCATCATCATCATCATCATCGTTTTTACGTTCGCTTTTCCACTCTTGCATGGGTTAGACGGGTCCTTATCAACACAGCATCTCTCCATTCGTCGCATTCATTCGTCATCTCCTCTGTGAGTCTCAGCGATTTGAAGATCAGTTCTCACCAACTCTGACCAGATCTTTCTTCATCTACCTCGCAATCCTATATGTGACACAATCTCGCTAGACATGTACCAATCTTGTTACCTACAACCCAATCACGTTACCCCGTAACCCCAAAGACAGGGGCTATAGATAAATGACTATGCCATAGCTAAATGGTATAGTTTTGAATATCTTACCTTCCCAATCATCTCTCTTTACAAACCAGATTATCTTCTTACAATAATATCTTGTTTCCTGTACATTTAAAAAACCGGATGTAGCTTATTTCAGTTGAATAGAAATATTAGGCGAAGGAAGAGTTGAATCACACAGGAAAGGTCTCTCATACATACACAGACACATACATAGACACAGACACATACATACATATATACACACACCGCACACTACATACATAAATATGTTCATACAGATACACATACAGACATATATATATATATATACATATGTAGGAGGTGAGTTTT
>OZ024754.1:2847648-2862648 GCA_964016885.1 Eledone cirrhosa | reverse complement strand
TGATGATGGTGGTGGTGATGATGGTGGTGGTGATGGTGATGATGGTGATGGTGATGGTGTTGGTGATGGTGATGGTGATGATGGTGGTGATGATGGTGGTGGTGATGATGGTGATGGTGATGGTGGTGATGGTGGTGGTGGTGATGGTGATGGTGATGATGGTGGTGGTGATGATGGTGATGGTGGTGATGGTGATGGTGGTGGTGGTGATGGTGGTGATGGTGATGGTGGTGATGATGATGATGATGGTGATGGTGGTGGTGATGATAGTGATGGTGGTGATGGTGATGATGGTGATGATGGTGGTGATGGTGGTGATGATGGTGATGGTGGTGATGATGGTGATTGATGATGGTGATGATGGTGGTGATGGTGGTGGTGATGATAGTGATGGTGGTGATGGTGGTGATGGTGACTGATGATGGTGACTGATGGTGGTGATGATGGTGATTGATGATGATGATGGTGGTGGTGATGGTGATGGTGGTGATGATGGTGATTGGTGATGGTGGTGGTGATGGTGATGGTGGTGAAGGCGGTTGTCATCATCATCATGATCATCACCAATAATTCGGCGTTAGGAATATAACTGGAAAAAAAAAAGTGTTCTGACATAAAATTTGATGGAATGTTTTTAGATAAACTTAATTAATTTAAGATAAACAGTTTTGTATTATAGAACAAAGGCGGTGAATTGGCAGAATCGGTAGAGCGTCGGATAGAATGTATTGCAGTATTTATGCTGACTTTCTGTGAGGTTAACTGGCCTTGTATTCTTTCCAAATCGATTCTTCCTCGATATCTCGATATCTCTTTCCCAGTTTTTCTAAAAGAAATCAGCCGTGTTCAGACGTGGAGCGAGGATCGGCTCTGTCAAGTGTAAATATCCCAAGACACACTCTTTGTCACACTAGTTCCCCTAACCCTAACCCCAATACGACCCCCCCCCCCAATCCGGAGTTACTAGTCCATACATACATACTTATAAAGGGTGATTTCAGCCGCGCTGGTATCGAAAAGGTTAAGCGAACTAAATCACACGAAATAACTAAGCAGAAATCTAGAACAGTTTCCTACATTAAGAACGAAGCTGGATATTTGCGTTTTTTTGCGGGGGAAAAAATTCGTGAAGGTTTGAAGCTGAAGGTAATTACAAGAGTACAAGAAATGTATATGTAAATTGAAACCGTTGAAGTAGCTAAGTTCGTAATTGTTCAAAATACCTTTACGTTTGGTACATAACAGCTATTATACATATTTTAGTGTAAGCTCAGACAAAGTAGTCTTTTAGCAGAGGAGAAATGCTGAAATGATATTCTCGCTCTCGCCTCCACCAATTTTTTCCGAAGCTTTTTTAAAGTGTTTTTTTTCTTCTGAATTTGTTATTAACACTTCACCTGTGCAATCCTTTCTATTGCTACATCCATTAATTTACCCCCCCCCCTCTCTCTCTCTCTCTCTCTCTCTATCTATCTAAGGTCAGACACCTATGAAGTCAGACATCTGTGAAGTCAGACACCTTTGTCTCCGGCCAACAACTGATTCTTTTTTTCAAATACCACTTTGGAAGAAGAGTCAGGATGGAGAGAGAGGTGCTGTACCCCAGCAAGTTTTATGAAAGGTGGGTGAAAGTGGCGAGAATGGCCCGAGTGAATGGGCCTTCTCTCTATATCAGCCTGTAGGTTGAGGAAAAGGAGGAGGAGAGGAAAGGAGTACAAACTCTTCGTACTCCTGGAGATGAGGGCTGCACATTTTTTCGGGGGTATGTGTTACCCATATGTAATGTCTCCCCCTATTGGGGAAAATCGATTAACTTTTAAATTGTATTTGTGATAGTATTTTACACGTTTTTATTGTATGTAAACTTCCCCCTTTGTATTTGTCCCCTTCTTTTGTGCCCCTGTGGCTAATAAAGAAATCTATCTATCTATCAATCTAACTTTATGTATGATTATAAACCTGTCTGTCCACCTCCCTCCCTACCTGACCGCCCCACCTACCTACCCAGCCCCCTACCCCCTACCCACCCCACCTACCTATGTTATATATAAGTGTGAAATACAGGGACAACAGAACTATATTTGTTAAGACCGCCATCTCTATATTAACATCTATTGTATTCTATAATATAGATACACCACAGTTTAGGTTTGGGGGTCGTTTTAAGGATCTTGAGGGTGTGGTTTGTCATGTAACCAATTCATATTTGTCTATACTGTTTGTCTTTCCCGTCGTCCTACCTTTCTTTCTTTCTTTCCTTCTTTCTTTTTCTCTTTCTTTTTTTTTCTTTCTTTCTGTCTTTCTTTTTTACTTTCTTTGCGTATGAGTGCTTTGTGCACAACCAGTTTCTGTTGTTGTTATTGCTGTTGTTGTTGTTATTGCCGACTTTGTTTTTGTTGTTGTTGTAGCTGTCTTTGTTGTTGTAGTTGTTGTTGTTGTTGTAAAGCCGCTACAGAAATACGTATTGTTATTTTTGCCACAACACAGGAATATTTGGAATCTGTCCTTTCGTTTTCATTGAAGTATGATCTTGTCTGATGAGCATGTGATAAACAGGCGAAACTCCGGAGAAGCAAGACTCAATTTTTAGCCTTAATCTAAATGAATATTAAAACTCTACTTTGGTTGGTATTGAGTACTCCTTTCACTCAGCCGTCAGACAGTTCTGTACGAGCGAGACACGGTCAGCCGACCAATCTTGCCTCAAGTGGGACAAACCCATCCAACCCATGCTAACGTGGAAGATGGACGTTAAACGATGATGATGATGATATATATATATTTAATATGGAAATGGTTTCTACAGGACTAGAACTGTTTCATTCGGGAGAAATCATCATCATCATCATATATATATATATATATATATATACATTAATACATAATACATGCACACACGCACATGCACATAAATATTCATCCATACACAAACATACATCCACTCTCTCTCTCTCTCTTACACACACACACACACACACACACATATATATATTTCTATACATTCAGCCATATAGAGAAGCAGGCACTAACACACACACAGACATGTCTAGTAGAGAGATAGCTCCCTCTAGTGGAGAGATAGCTCCCTCTAGGGGAGAGATAGCTCCCTCTAGTGGAGAGATAGCTCCCTCTAGTAGAGAGATAGCTCCCTCTAGTGGAGAGATAGCTCCCTCTAGTGGAGAGATAGCTCCCTCTAGTGGAGAGATAGTTCCCCTTTACTGTGAAGGCCAGCTTCATCTGTGTCTACTAATTAATAGTCAGTTGTGAAACACATGTTGTCAGATGGTAGCAGACTAATATAAGAGAGAGAGAGAGAGAGAGAGAGAGAGAGAGAGAGAGAGAGAGAGAGAGAGAGGTATACTTACACTCACTCACGCGAACACACAAACATATGTATATACATACACATTCTCACACGTATACACACATACACACACTCATACATATATGCATACATACATTCATACGTACATAAAAGCACACATGCATAGATACTTATACACATAGATATTTACATACCCGCATACACACAGTGAAACATGCATATATATATATATATATATATATATATATATATATATATATATATACATCCGGGTTTAATCGGGGGTAGCCACAGTAAGTAAGGTACTCAATACATAGCAGAGTATGAATATATAATATAGAAATGGCTTATACAGGATTAGAACTGTTTCATTCGTGTGTGTCTATATATATATATGAGTGCTTTGCTAACTCATTCATATTGTAGGTCGACTTTGCTTGCCCACAGCCAAAGATTCGATTTTACTAAGCCTCCACGTATATATATATATATATATATATATATATATATATATATGGGTGTGTGTATATATGTATATATACATAGCAATATCATACATATATACATATATCATGTATGTATATCTATCAATATCCGTAGATGTGAAAAGGAAAAGGATAAACAGTGCTCCACCAGAAAGAGTGCAGAAATATTATATATAATCCTAAGGTTTCAAGGCCTTAATTTGACCATTCCTTTAGAATACAAGAGGCATCAAATTAGTGACTTTTCTTCAGTGGCTTATACAATTTGACCATAACCCTTTAGTATTTACATTAATCTATATTTACTATTGTATTTTCACAGTAAGGGCTTTACCTCACATAATATCTCACATAACATTTACATTACTCTATATATACTATTGTATTGTCCCGGTAAAATATTTACCTCACATAATATCTCACATAAAATTTACGTTACTCTATACTCTATATATACTATTGTATTTTCACAGTAAAGTCTTTACCTCACATAATATCTCACATAACATTTACATTACTCTATATATACTATTGTATTTTCACAGTAAAGTCTTTACCTCACATAATATCTCACATAACATTTACATTACTCTATATATACTATTGTATTTTCACAGTAAAGGCTTTACCTCACATAATATCTCACATAACATTTACATTACTCTATATATACTATTGTATTTTCACAGTAAAGTCTTTATCTCACATAATTAACTCACATAATATCGAATCTATGAGATTTTGATATTATATATTTTGTGAACAATACCTTAACATAAGTATGAGCAGCCGGTTACAGCAGGTTTGAACAGAAAGAGGTGAGAGAATTCTGTCCGGATATGGCCAGTTTAAATGCTAAAGGGTCAACAAGATTTGAACTAGGAAATCAAAGAACTGGAACAAAGGCGTTCTTCTCACGAATCTGACAATCGACAATTCCGAAATCTTAACATTTTAACACATCTGTTTTTCCTCCCTCCCATCATTCTTCTCTCTCTCTCTCTCTCTCTCTCTCTCTCTCTCTCTCTCTCTCTCTCTCTCTCTCTCTCTCTCTCTCTCTCTCACTCTCTCTCTCTCTCTCACATACACACGAACACACACTCTTCCTTACACACACCCACACAATATTTCTCACGTACACACATGTACTCTCTCTTACTCTCGGTCACGCAAACACACACACGATCTCACTGTTACATACTTCCTTTCTCTTTCACACACACACATACGTATACACCTTTTCTCTCTTACGATCACATACACACACACCTCCACCGTTTCCACCATCACCATCACCACACCACCGCCACACCACCACCACCACACCCTACCACCACTACTACACAACCACACCACCACCACACCATACCACCACACCATACCACCACACCATACCACCACCCCACCACCACACCACCACCACACCATACCACCACTACTACACCATCACACCACCACCACCACACCATATCACCACCACCACCACCACCACCACACCACCACTACCACCACCACACCATACCACCACACTACCACCACCACACCACCATTACCACCACCACCACACCATCACCACACCATACCACCTCTACTACACCACCACACCACCACCACTATTACACCACCACCACCACCACTATTACTACTACTACTAATACTACTACTACTACTACTACTACTACTACTACTACTACTACACAACCACCACCACACTACCACCACCATCACCATTACTCCACCACCCCACTACCACCACCACCACACTACAACTACTACACCACCATACCACAAGCGCACCACCACCACCACCACCACCACCACCACCACCACTATTACACCACCTCCACTACTACTACACCACCACTACTACACCACCATCACCACACCACCACCACTATTACACCACCACCACCACTTTTACCACCACACCACCACCACCAGCACTATTACTAGACACCCCACTACTACACCACCACCACTACACCATCATACCACCAGCGCCCCACCACCACTACACCACCGCCACCACCACCTTTACCCCCCCCCCCGCCCTCCACCATACACAACTTTCCAGACCACGATGCTCAGGAACACCCTTCCGGTTCCCCATATAACTTCCCAATTACCAACACCATAAGACAGGCTACTTTATAAGATCTGCCAGCTGTTCTTATCTCTCCTTATGTCCACATTCACCTATATTCCCGCCAGGGGGCATTCCGAACACTCTCTTATTTCATATATTCTTGTTTGTAGAAAAAAAACAACAGCCCCCCCCCCCCAAACAATAAAGAATATTAAAAAAATATATAATAAATATTAACCCCTAAAAACACGAAGAAAACCACTAAGAATACAGCTCCACCACCCTGGTCCCCCTTCTCGATAAACACAGAAAATGAGCTCATTAAATTGAGAACCACGTAAAAGCAACAGCTTTCCATTCATCGTTATTGTTGTTCTTTAGGGGCGGTGGATTGGCAGTATCGGTAGAGGGTCGGACGCCATGCTTTGACGCATATAGTTACGGCCCTTGCCATTCTGAGTTCAAATCCCGCCGAGGTTAACTTTGCCTTTCATCCTTACGGAAATAAAGTACCAGTAATGCACTGGGTGATTGCTGGCCTTGCGCCAAAAGTAGAAACAATTATTGTTATTTAGCTCCGTGGACGCAGCTTTGCCGAATGGTTATGTGGTTCCCTTCGCAATCATTAGGTCTTGGGTTCGTCCCACTGCGTGACATCCTGATCAATTGTCATTTAACATCGTTTCGAGCCTATTAAGGTTGTGTGAATGAACCTAGCGTGTAGGTAGGCAGAAGAGGCGAATGTATTGTATATTTAATAAAAAAAAAAAGGTCAGCCTTGTTATACTCTATATCACTTTAAACCACCTAAGAATTATATACATACATACGTTATATACTTTGCATGCCGCCATGTTAAGTATATAACGAGTCTGTGGAATGCTCAGCCACTTGCACGTTAATTTTATAAGCAGGTTGTACCGAAAGAGAACTGTGTGTATATGTGGAGAAACATATTAAAGAAAAGATCATTTGATTTTGAATGCTGTTGGATTTGTACCCATTAAAGACTAAATTTGATTACAAAGGTTTTTTAATGAATATTTTCATTAAATTCTTGAACGAATATTTTGCTAATATCGAGCTTAGAAGCATTCTCAGTTAATCTGACATATTTCTCTAGAGTAACATTACAGTTTATCTCAGACTTAGACTTAATACTACATTTTTAACAATCTTATATCTAAAACGTCCCTCCCTATATAATTCTTCTTCACTTTTAGAACCCCGTCATATTTGCAGGAAAAGAACACAACCCTTACAAAATAGAGTAAATACAGGCTGAATAACTTGGGGTTGTTTGAATTGAAATATGAAAGCGACCAAGAAACAATTGTACCTATATGACACCCTAGTTAGTGTAATATATATATATATATATATATATATATATATATACCACAAACACTTTTTACAGATTGCTGGTTCTCCCGGCTTTGGATATTCTTTATTAGCCTACACTTCACACTACAACATACTTACATACATATATACATACATACACACATAAACACACACACACACATACCCCCCTCCCCCCCATATATATATATTTACAGGGCTCCGGGATGTATAACTGTATATATATATATATATTTCTACATTAAAATATATATATATGTCTGCATATATTCTTTTAGATAGTATATGCTTATCAATTACAAAGCATAACCCCTTATCATCATCATCATCATCATCATTATTATTATTATTATTATTATTATTATTATTATTATTATTACAATTTTTACTCGTGTTTCTTTCGCTTCTCAGTGTTTTACATGTAACCTCTTCGATAATTACTTAAACATCGTACGACAATTCAAACAAAAACACATAAAACGACAAATGTATTACATAAAGATGTCTTATATTTTTACATTTGATGTTTGCATTTCTTTTCCCCCCGAAGCTTCTGGCCCCTCCCCACTCCCATAACAACAACAACAAGAGCAAAAAACCTCTCCAACCCACAAAGCGGAGTGGTAGTGGTTAAATATAATCCCCTCTCTTTTCGATTTTGTTCGTTCGATGTGAAGACACATAAAGACGAGGACGGTATCTAAGCTATGCAGCAGATATCTCTTGTGAAAGAAAGCACCCTTCTAAACACTTTTTTTCTCCCTCTTTTCATTCGGTATCAAATGACATTGCATTCTAGCATTAGAGTCATTGTTTTCACAGATGGTCAGCTAACTAGATCTTCTAAGAATGTATGTTGAACACATCAAGATTCTCGGCTGAACTGGCCTGTGACAATTAGCACAGTTTTCGAGTCCTATGTCTTGGAAGCTGATGAGAAATATAACAGCAGGAGACCCCCCCCCCCCCCCCCCCCCCCCCAAAAAAAAAAGACAAAACAAAACAAACAAAACAGCCTGCTGGGTGGTGATAATGTTGATCTTTGAGAGCATAATTAGTTATGTCACGTTCGTTTGTCTTATAACATCTTTGTCAAACGCTTCCGATAAGGTTCCATTAGATTCTACTGACTTTCTGCTGTATTATTTCTGTCTATTATTGAAACAAAAAATCAAAACACACACACACACACACACACACACACACACACACACACACACACACACACTCTCTCTCTCTCCCTCTCACACACACATACGCACACACTCACACACACAACAATAAACAAACAAAAACAGAGAAAGAAAAACAAATTCGATTCAAGTTGTTTTATTTTCAGTTCATTAATATTATTTAATTTTTCTATTCGAAGTATCTAATTATTTGGTTAGAGACAATGGCGTTATGTTTCTGAACACAATACTTTACACTATACCACACTGTGTAGCTCATCTTATTTAAATATTTCATCTAGAAACATTATAACGAACACTTGATCTGGTGGGAAGAGGGAAGAAGCTACCCTTAGACGGAGGACCTGGTCCTAACACTTGCAATACGAGGGTTGGCTGTAAAGTTTGGACTCTCAGTATTATATGACAGATCGATATACGACAATTTCATTGATGATACTATGGTGTTACAAAACTGATCAAAATTACCAGAGTATTACCTGACAGATCGATAACACCACAGTGTTATGTATCACGGTTGTCACACTATCTATGTAACATGATTCTGACTGTATTACACATCTGATACACTATCAATGTAACATGGTTGTGACACAGCAGAGTATCATACCGTACTTGAAACTTACTTAGAAACACGGTTACATAACGACAATGTAGCATGGTTGTGACTGTATTACACAGCTGATACACTATTGGTGTAACAAGGTTGTGACTGTATTACACAGCTGATACATTATTGGTGTAACATGGTTGTGATTGTATTACACATCTGATACACTATTGGTGTAACAAGGTTGTGACTGTATTACACATCTGATACACTATTGGTGTAACATGGTTGTGATTGTATTACACATCTGATACACTATTGGTGTAACAAGGTTGTGACTGTATTACACATCTGATACACTATTGGTGTAACAAGGTTGTGACTGTATTACACATCTGATACACTATTGGTGTAACATGGTTGTGATTGTATTACACATCTGATACACTATTGGTGTAACAAGGTTGTGACTGTATTACACATCTGATACACTATTGGTGTAACATGGTTGTGACTGTATTATACATCTGATACACTATTGGTGTAACATACATGGTTGTGACACAGCACAGTATCATACCATACTTAAGACTTACTTAGAAACACAGTTACATAACGACAATATAATATCAATATAATACTATTGTAATACTATTATATGATACTGTAATATCATATAACTGATACTTGAATGCTGAACAACAATGATATAATATCTAAGTTTATCATAGCGATGATATTCTCGTATATCAAATATAGCCACAAATTTAGACTTTAGAATGATGTCAAATTACAGTGTTATAAATTCGATATGGTGAACGCCGCCGTGAGCTCATGCTAATACACCACAGGTTATTGTGTGGTGAGTTAGAAGCAACTAATATGAATAAATTATTGGGGATATTTGTTTAAGATATCGGTTTCATTTCCAGCGATTAGGCAAATACTGATTCTCGTGTTTACTCTGTTATTAAGAGTAATTTATGATTTAATTGTGAATCATGACTACTCCATAGAAACCAGAGCTAATTAGAAATTATTGCTGTAATTAATTAGTGATTCGTTATCAGTGATATGTGTTATGTCTTTTCACATATCATACATTGATATCTTAGCTTTCACTGAGATTAATGTTAGCAATAACATGTCATTATACTGTAATATAATACACATGAGCTTCCACTATATTCCTGCTCTGATATGTTGTTTCCGTTATCGGTTATACATATTTAAAGTCATCCTATTTAATGGCTTAATTCAGAAGGAAAAGGTCATCACCCATGACTTCTTATAGGGACTCCCTAATCATGTGGGAAAAGAGAAGAGGGAAGAAGTTATCTTTATACAGAGGACCTTCTCGAAACACTTACAATGTGCGGGTCGGCTGAAATGTTCACAGGCTGAAGAATTCATAGGCAGACCAATGACCAAGATACTCTCATGGAATGACCAAATGAGGTTTATTTTTCAACATAGTCCTTGAAAAAAAAACAATGCAGTTATTAATAAGAAGAGTTGAAATCAATGCATACCAGATTTCACAGCTCTAGCATCCCTCCTTTATAGTCGGCCAATGAACTTTTCACCTGACCCTTGTAGAATAATATACTAAAAAGGGAAACAAAAGAAAGAAAAGAAAACGATCATCAAATGTGACCAATGAAATAAATAAATAAATGTTATACACACACTCTCTCTCTCTCTCTCTCTCTCTCTCTCTCTCTCTCTCTCTCTCTCTCTCTCTCACATATATATATATATACAGGGTGTCCAAAAAAGTGTATACACTGTGATTAACTGTACAGGCAATATTTATTAGAATGTTTTGAAGTGTGTACACATTTTTTGAGACACCCTATATATATATATATATATATATATATATATATATATTTACACACATATATACACTCACACACACACACACACACACACACACACACACACACATATATATATATACATACACACACACACACACTCACATTATATATATATATATATATATATATATATATATATATATATATATACATACACACACACATTATGTACACTTCTATATTTCTGTATGTATGTGTGTGTCTGTTTTCTGCTGTAAATTCAAGTTTCAAAACTACTGCAACTGTCAGCCATGTTTGTTTCTAAGGCAAAACATCATTTTTCATTCTAAACTGACATGTCTTTCATTATTGACAAACAGTTCTATTTGATTGATTCAATATTAGTGATGTTTGACTGCAGAAGACATCTGCAGAATAAATATCATTATATTCGACACCGTGTATTGTGTACATTCTCTCTTGTTCGTCATCAACATTTCATACGCACTCACACGCATACACACATATATATGTGTATATATATATATATATATATATATATATATATATATATATATATATATATATATATATATATATATATATATGTATATATTATATATATATATATATATATATATATATGTATATATTATATATATATATATATATATATATATATATGTATATATTATATATATATATATATATATATATATATATATATTTATATTTTTATATATATACATACATACATACCCCCCCATATATATATATATTTATATATATATATATACATATATATTACCCACTCTACTACCCTATGTATCGAGTACTCTGGTGCGTTATGGTCCATCTTACCACCTTACCACACCTTCTTTGTTATATATATATATATATATATTTATATATATATATATATATATGTAGGTACCCAATGCAACCTTGACGAGATAGTTTCAACGGGATTTGCCAGTGAGTGCTATAATATTTCTACTAGGCCCTCATCACATAAGGTTCCCCCAATATTGTAGTCAAGCTATATAGACACATATATATATATGTGTATTGAAAAATGAAAATAAAATAATTGACGAAGATCGGTTCTTGATTAGTTCATTGTTTTACAATCGTTTCATGGTAAATCATGGTAAATCGATATATTGACTAACATTATCAATCAACCCTCTGAGTTTAAATCCCGCCGTGGTTAACTTTGCCTTTCATCCTTACGGAGTCGATAAAATAAAGTACCAGTAATGCACTGGATAATTGCTGGCCTTGTGCCAAACGTAGAAACAATTATCAATCAACCCTCTGAAACGATCGTAAAATAATGAACTAATTAGGAATCTATCTTCGAATTTTGTTTGATTTTCATTGTTCAACACATACACTCTTACACACACACACGTGTGTGTCTGTGTGTTGTCGCGTGTGTGTGTATGTGTGAGAAAGAAAGAGAGAGAGAGAGAGAGAGAGAGAGAGAGAGGAAGAGAGAGAGAGAGAGAGAGAGAGAGAGAGAGAGAGAGAGAGTCATCTTCAACCTTTGTTGTATGTCACCCTAGTTGCAGCCAAAGCCTGTTATATTTTCAGCTATAAGCACTGATCTAACGAGAATTGTTTTAGCAATATATCCAGCACCGTTCCTTTCTTAACGTACACACTGCCACCTCACCAGTCAGTCAGTAAAATTATGCAATGCATCACAAAAAAATAATTAATTTTCAATTAACAACAAGAACCAGTTCTTTACTTAAGTAACATATTCTTTTTAGATATATTCATACAAAAGTGGTACCGGTTCAACCAGATATCAAAGCTTCGTAAAATGTTTCACAGTCTCCCTGGAACAGAAATAGACCTTTTAAGAAATGTTTTGGGCGTTCTCATGCTCCAATTGTATTGTTGTTATTGTGTGACCTGAAACATTCTCAAACAATGAGATATTTAAATGAGGCAAAATAAGTAATTTTCGTAGTAATCTTCCACCATTTTTATCATTGACAAATGATATTATAATATTCATGAGAGTAAAACAACTCTAAGCTCTATGGTGTGTACTTTAAACTATTTTCTTTGTTAGTAAAGCAATTTCAGTAAGGTATTTTAGATTTTCTAGAATGGGACATGGGCATAACTAGTCCACATTAATGCAATTAAGGTTAATACTTTTTAGGTAAATATTTAAAAAAAGTATAGCAGGGAGGAAATTGCGGAAGAATATTTGGCAGTATCGGTAGAAGGTCGGACGCCATACTTTGCAGCAAAGAGTTACGGCTCTTTATGGTCTGAGTTCAAATCCCGATGAGGTTAACTTTGCCTTTCATCCTTACGAGGTCAATAAAATAAAGTACCAGTAATACACTGGGATAATTGCTGGCCTTGTGCCAAAAGTAGAAACAATTATTAAGGTTTGATTAAGAAAAATATCTTGGGGTTGCGACATATTTTTTCTAATCGTTATTTCCGATTTCAATAGAGTTTGAAATAAGAATATATTTCATTTGATATTTGACAATGTTCATGATGATGATCGATATTTCAGGCTAAATACTTCCCACTCGAGGTCAGCCTTTTGCAGAAAGAGTAATCTATCTGTTGGTCGTAAACTCCTTGCAGAAACGTCACTAATTTTTCAGGTGATAAGGGGCGGGATTGGGTCTCAGAAACCACACACAACCATCTCGTCCGATTCTTTAACGTATCCGTCAATTCACAGCTTCCGATATTGCTTCTTTATTTATCGACCCCGAAAAGATGATAAGAAAAGTTGATCTTGGAGGTATTTAATCCGACGCCCTAAGGGGTTCCCTAACCCTTTTTTGGGGCATCAACACCCACTTTAACGTGGAAAAAACCTTCTACCACCCACCTGTATAGTAAATATTGTAAAACATAGCAAAACGGTTTGGTAAAATTTGGTTATTGGTCCTTTATTGCCATTTAGCTTTCAGTTTCATTTATACAGGTTCTTTGCATATCTCCTTGGAATAAATGTTTTCAGGTAGCATATGTTGAAATACCTTCCTAATATTCAAAACCCTATATCGCCTACCAAAATTTCCAATGTTTCGCCCACCATTTTCAGTTCAGTTATTCATCGCCCACCTAACAGTTGAAATCACCCGCCAGAGGGCGATGTCAGCCAGTTTAGGAAACCCTGCTCTAACATATCATCTATCTATAATAAAAACCACTAATTTCTTTAGAATTGTAACTCTTTGACGAACCATTTACCAAAGATTGGAATATTACTGATATTTATTTCAATTGATGTCTCTCATTCGAGATTTATTTGTCCAGTTAACTATAGCAGCAGTTTGTGTCATATCTAACCAACATATTTCTGTTGTTTTAATATTTCATCTATAATTTTAGTATATTAATAGTGTGTTTTAACAATATCTCGTTGATACGATATAATATATATATATATATATATATAAAATATATGTTAATATTTCATCTATAATTTTAGTATATTAATAGTGTGTTTTAACAATATCTCGTTGATACGATATAATATATATATATATATATATAAAATATATGTTAATATTTCATCTATAATTTTAGTATATTAATAGTGTGTTTTAACAATATCTCGTTGATACGATATAATATATATATATATAAAATATATGTTAATATTTCATCTATAATTTTAGTATATTAATAGTGTGTTTTAACAATATCTCGTTGATACGATGTAATATATATATATAAAATATATTTAATATTTCATCTATAATTTTAGTATATTAATAGCATGTTTAAAAATGTCTCGTTGATACGCTGTAATATATATAAAATATATGTTAATATTTCATCTATAGTTATAGTATATTAATAGCATGTTTAAAAATGTCTCGTTGATACGCTGTAATATATATAAAATATATGTTAATATTTCATCTATAGTTATAGTATATTAATAGTGTGTTTAAAAATGTCTCGTTGATACGATGTAATATATATATAAAATATATGTTAATTTTATATATATCTTTAAAGTTGAATTTGCTTATAATATCAATGCTGGTTTTTGAAATATACAATTGTAGCTACAATTTTGGTTGGTTGTTAGGTCAATATTTGATATTTACTTAACAGTCCATTCAACTATTCCAAATGATCGAACCATTACCAATGCTGCATTATAAAGTCTTGTAA
>OZ024754.1:2835621-2838121 GCA_964016885.1 Eledone cirrhosa | reverse complement strand
TTCTCGTTGAGGTCAACTTTGTATTTCGTCCTTCTGAGGTTAATAAATTAAAATATCTGTTATGTACTGAGGTATAATTAACTTTTCCTGGCATTGAGACTAAATTAGAAATAGTTAGTCATTCTCTCCCTCCTTCTCGTGGTTCATTAATTATCCACGTTGCCAATTAATGCATAGTTATGCAAATCAGACAAACCAAATCAGCTGAGTCATGGTCTGAGTTTGATATAAATAGTTATAAAACTAACAAGCCACTCGTGGAAAAAAAGCTATCATTCGTTCTCTGAGGAATTTCCAGTTAGAAATAAAATATGAAGGACAAGCCCAGTAGATTTTGTAGATGGAGGAATATAAAAAGGAAAAAACAAACGTATTTTATATTTCAAAGCAAGCCCTAGAAAATGGGTGTTATCCACGATTGGAAGGTGCTTGATTAAAGGGGTTCTTGATCAGGGTTGATTCGGGGTTAAACCACCACCACCATGTCGACCGCGGTCACTACTACCATCACCATCGCCACCAACATCACCACCACTACCATCAGCACCACCACTAACACCACCATCGCCACCACCACTGCCATCGTCTCCATCAACACCACCACCGCCACGACCACCAACACCATTACCACCACCACCACAACCACCGCCACGACTACCACCACGACCACCACAACTACCACCACCACCACCACCACCACCACCACGAATACCACCACGACAACCACCAGCAACACCACCACCACCACCACCATACCTCCACCACACCACCACCACCACCACCACCACGACTACCACCACCACGACTACCACCACCACTACCACCACCACCACCAACACCATTACCACCACCACAACTACCACCACCACCACACCACACCACCACCACCACACCACCACCACCAAGTAACACGACCTACACATACAGTAAATACAACAATAGAAGACCTACCCCATCCACCCCGCCACTCAACAGTATCCACCTCCTCTAAAACTACAGTCACTACAGCCGACATCATCACGTCCCACGGCAATAAACTATACTCTATCAACAGAAGCTTTCAACAGCAACAACAACAACAATAGCAACAACCACAACAGCCACTACAGCAGCAACAACAACAAAACAACAATAGCAACAACAACAACAAGAGCAACAACCACAACAGCCACTACAGCAACAACAACAATAGCAACAACAATCACAGCAACAACAACAATAGCAACAACCACAACACCCACTACAGTAACAACAACAATAGCAACAGCAATCAGCAACAACAACAATAGCAACAGCCACTACAGCAACAACAACAACAACAACAACAACCACTACACACTGCAACAACAATAGAACCAACCACAACAACAATATTAATACCAAACACTACAACAACAATAACAGCATCAGCAGCAGCAACAAACATAACAACTATAACAACAATAGCAACAACAACAACAATAACCACTACAACAACAACAACAATAATATGAACCACTACAACAATAGCAGCAATAGTAGCAATAACAACAATATCAACCACTACAACAACAATAACATCAGTATAAACATCAACAACAACACCACCAACAACAACACCAACACCAACAACACCACCACCAACAACAACACCACCACCAACAACACCAACACCAACAACACCACCACCAACAACACCACCACCAACAACAACACCACCACCAACAACAACACCACCAACAACAACACCAACACCAACAACACCACCACCAACAACAACACCACCACCAACAACAACACCACCAACAACAACACCAACACCAACAACACCACCACCAACAACAACACCACCACCAACAACAACACCACCAACAACAACACCAACACCAACACCACCACCAACAACAACACCACCAACAACAACACCAACACCAACAACACCACCACCAACAACAACAACACCACCAACAACAACACCACCACCAACAACAACACCACCAACAACAACACCACCAACAGCACCACCACCACCAACAACAACACCACCAACAACAACAACAACACCAACAACAACAACATCAACCACTGTACTGACGATTGTGTACAATTAAATTTATTGACGCCATGCAAGGTGACAGCCAGTGGAGAAAAGCGAAACACTGGCTGCTGCAGTGAACGTCTGCAAGGAGGTATTAACATGTCTCTCACTTTGATAAACGACTCTGCGACACCACCTACATATCAATTGATACCTGTATATATATATATCTGGTTGTTCCTTTTTTCTCTCTTGTCTACGATTTCACAGAACTTATGTTCACCGAATTCAGGGACTAAACTCCTTCTTCCTCCCGTTTGACCTGTGCGGAATTCCTTCCTTGCTCACATTTCGACTAGGTTTGATGGTCTTTATTCTTTCTCGTTCACGATTTCACCGAACTTATATTCATAGAAATCTGGGACTTGACTCTTTCTTCCTCACTTTTCGTTGCATTACCATCTTTGTTTGTTTACATTCTCG
>OZ024754.1:2800621-2805621 GCA_964016885.1 Eledone cirrhosa | reverse complement strand
GAGTTGTTGTTTTTCACACAGCTGTTGACGAATTATCATTGGCTGAGCCAGGCCTTAGAAACTGGATACTAATTAGAGAGAAATTTATCTGCACCCACACACATACACACACACAGACAGACACATACACAGACACATACACACACACACAGACACACACATACATACACACACACACACACACACACACACACACACACACACACAGACACACACACACTGACACACACACACACACATACATACACATATATATACGCACATACCACACACACACACACACATATATATATATATGTATATATATACTCATGCACATATGTACGATACACATATATACTCACATACCACACACACATAGACACACACACACACACACATATATATATATATATATATATATATATACTCACATGCACATATGTACCACACACACACATATATATATATATATACATACTCATACATTTATGTATATATATATATATATATATATATATATATATATATATATATATAGAACAAGACCTCTACGGCTGAGCTCCGGTCGTTTCGACAGCTATATATACTCACATACCACACACATATACATATATACATACGTATACATAGATACATATACACATATACATGCACATGCACTCATATACGTTTATGTCCCTCTCACATATATGTATTGACTTGCACACACACACACACACACACACACACACACACACACACACACACACACACACACACACACACGCAAAATGCACACGTGTGTGTCTATATGGAGTGTGGATGTATTTGTGTGTCTGATTATGTATACATTTATAAAAGGTTCATACATGTAAATCTATCTGTCTATCTATCTATCTATCTATCTATCTATCTATCTATCTATCTATCTATCTCCTGAAGTTGAGGGTTGTTCTATGGACGGGGTATAAAACAACCCATTTGTGGGGCCTCCCCCCTTATTGGGGAGTTCGATTGTTATAATTGTTTGTTTCAATATTTTTACACGACTGTATGTAAAATCCCCGGCATGTGTCTTTGTATTGTCCCCTTTTCGGGCGCGCCCTTGTGGCAAATAAAGAAATCTATCTATCTATATATCTATCTATCTATCTATCTATCTATCTATCTATCTATCTATCTATCTATCTATCTATCCTAGACTGAGATAGATAGATAGATACAGATATCTCTCTATCTATCTATCTAGCTAGAGAGAGAGAGAGAAGTAGATTGCTAGATAGATAAATATAGGGAGAGAGAGACAAAGAGAGAGAGAGAGAGAGAGAGAGAGAGAGAGAGAGAGAGAGAGAGAGAGAGAGATCACATGATCCAGATGACTCATACCGACAAAGAAGAGTCATAATGTAAGTTCTTGACATGCTAGAAATAACACTTGTCTTAACTCCTTTGATACCAACCTTCTAGAACCATCCCTACATTTGTCATACAGAACTATCCATCTTAATGTACTCTTCCTTATATTATAACATTCCACCATTTTTATGTAAGACATTTTTGTTAAGTTATGTTCCAAACAACAACAAGATCAGAAGAAACGTTAGGTATTTTACTAAGGTCCTCCACATTTATAAAAAACTATTTAAAAAAATTAATTGGAGCACATGTACTGTGTCTTTAATTGGAAATATGGAAACGAAAGGCTTAAACTGACAACACACACACACACACACACACACACACACACACACACACACACACACACACACACACGAAAAGAGTCAGGACCCCGACGGCTGAGCTCCGGCCGTTTCGACAGCTAGATCCGAGTTCATATCACCCACTCTACTACCCTAAGTATTGAGTACTGTGGAGCGTTATGGTCCCACCTGGTATCTTACCACACCCTGTCGTCGAAACAGCTTGAGCTCTGCCGTCGGGGTCTTGAACATTTTCCTCTCTCTCTCTCTCTCTCTCTCTCTCTCTCTATCTCTCTCTCTCTCTCTCTCTCTCTCTCTCTATATATATATATATATATATATATGCGCGTATGATGTGTGTCTGTGTGCGGGTGTGTGTATATATATATATATATGTGTGCGTTTATAAATGGGTGTGTGTAAACAATTTATATGAAAAAACAACAACACCAACCCCTTCCTCGCTATTCGTTATCCAGAGTAAAAGACAGAAGACGAAGGAGTGTAAACGAGTCCAAAATAGAGATTGGGTGTGTAGAGAACATCTGGGATCTTGTCAATACAACGGCCCCTATTTTCAAAGAGATTAATATCTTACAGCAATCTTCGCAGCCTGACGAGAGGAGAGAGAGGAGAGAAGGAGGCGGAGGAGGAAGAGAAGAGGAGGAGGAGTGTTGTTTCTCTCCGCTTGTTGTTGTTGTTGTTGTTGTTGTTTATTTCACTATACAGATGTCTGAAAGGCGTAACTTCTGCCCCCGGAGACTCCCGTATGAATTACTCACACCAACCCCAAGAAACACACTGAGGCTGACTCTTATAAACACATACACGTATATATATGTATATATATATATATATATATATATATATTATGTATAGGTAGAGGTGCATACACAAATACGCCCCCACCTCATATATATATATACACACACACACGCACACACGCATATATATATATATATATATATATATATATATATATATATATATATATATATATAAACCACCAAATTTAAACGTATATATATATATATGTGTTTATTATATATATATATATATGTATGCATGCGTGTATATCAGTAGTATTTCTTCTTACAAAGATAAAAGGCCAGATTTAAATTAGTATATATATATAATATATATATATATAATATATATATATACTTAATTTGTTATATTTAATTTGTTGGGATTCAACAAGCTTTAACATTTTTATAAGTCATATAAAGCACTCAACAAGTTAGAGGAGTAAATATACAATATATTTATAAATGGAAACTATATTTATACAACCATAATTATTTTATTATATATATTATATATATTATAATTATTTTATTATATATATTATATATATTTCAAGGGCGACCAAGGTAAATTATGGTGCGCTTTCATCAGATAAAATACTGATTTGTTTTAATGTTTTATAAATAAATATTGACATACCCGGAAAAAAGACAACCTCAGCGAATTATACATACATACGTGCATACATATGCACTCATTGCGAGTCAATAATTGCCCCGGGTCAACCCATGAATTGTGACTGACATTTGGTAGATGGAAACTGTTTGGAAGCCTGTCGAATGGAATATACCTGTAATTCAAAAGGCCAGTCATGATACACACTGTGTCATTGCTGAATCTCCCTGAGAATTACGTTAAGGGTACACGAGTCTAAGGAATGTTCAGCCGCTTGCCCGAGAATCCCACGAGCAGGTTGTTTCGTTGTATACAGTATATAAAGGTATGAATGTCCACACGACTCCCTCTCCATTCAACTTCTACTAGTTCCAATATAATTGACCTACTAACAGTCAATAGTATGGTGGCAGTATTCTATGAGTCCTCTACTGTAATCTAACACTTCATTATCTAGTATGCTCTCTTGTAACACATTCTTCACGCCTTCATTTCAAATATTCCAAATATCAAACTAACATGTGTCTACCTTCCTCTCTCTCTCCTTCTCTATATCTCTGCCCCTCTCTCTCCTTCTCTATATCTCTCCCGGTCTATCTCTCTCTCATTCTCTCACCCCCCCTCTCTCTCTCTCTCTCTCTCTTCCTCTCTCTCATTCTCTATCCCTCTCCATCTCTCACTCAGTCTCTTTCTAACCCTCTCTATCCCTCTTACACTCCCCCCCCCCTCTCTCTCTCTCTCTCTCACTCTCTCTCTCTATCCCTCTCTAACCCTCTCCCCTCTCTCTCTCCCGCTCTATCTCTATCCCACTCTATCCCCCTCCCATTCTAATTCACTTTTTCTCTCCTTCGTTCTTCCCCTGTACTTGTTTCACTCTCTCTCTCTCTTTCTCTCTTTCACTCTCACTCTCTGTCCTTCTCACTCCCTGTCTCTCTATCTCTCCCCCTCTCTATATCTTCTCTCTTCCTTCTCACTCCCTGTCTCTCTATCTCTCCCCCTCTCTATATCTTCTCTCTGTTATATATTTGTGTATATATTTGTGTATATATTTGTGTATATATTTGTGTATATATTTGTGTATATATTTGTGTATATATTTGTATATATTTGTGTATATATTTGTGTATATATTTGTGTATATAAGTGAGTTCCCGGAACATTGTTTGTGAGTTGGTACGGTTGTTTAAATACTAGTTGAATGTATGACAAGCATTGACACTACCACCACCACCTCTACTACTACTACTACTACTACTACTACTACTACTACTACTGCTACTACTACTGCTACTACTACTACTACTACTACTACTGCTACTACTACTACTACTACTACTACTACTACTACTACTACTACTACTACTACCAGCTGCAGTAGTAGTAGCACACACACACACACATATATATACACACCCTCCCCCATATATATATATATATATATATATATATATATAGTTATGTAATAAACAACATAAGGCAATTATTTCATTTACCAGTGGTTTCTTAAAAGCAAACAAATTTTGCTTTCAATCATCAGAATGAAAAAATCCTGGTGTATTTATTGACATTGGATTTTAAAAACCCGGTTTTTAAAATCCAATGTCAATAAATACACCAGGATTTTTTCATTCTGATGATTGAAAGCAAAATTTGTTTGCTTTTAAGAAACCACTGGTAAATGAAATAATTGCCTTATGTTCTTTATTACATAACTATTAAGCTCTGTTACCTACATAGAGCACTCTTTTTTCCTGGACCTTTCCGACGGAATTACTTCATTTATATATATATATATATATATATATATATATATATATATATATATATATATATAAATGAATGAAAAGATTCAGGACCCCGACGGCTGAGCTCCGGCCGTTTGACAGCTAGATCCGAACTGAGTTCTAGAAACGGCCG
>OZ024754.1:2760621-2763121 GCA_964016885.1 Eledone cirrhosa | reverse complement strand
TGCTTATACACACAAAACAACACACCAACACACACGTGTTCCCGACTGCGCACGGTAGGTAAATATCATGCATAGTAATTAGATGGATAAAATGAAAATAAACACACAGCTGTACACACACATATACACATACACACACACACATACACACACACCCACCCACATACACACACATGCACACATGCACACACACATATACATATACACACACATACACACACATACATACACATACACGCATACACATACACACATACCCATACACACATACACATAAACACACATACACACATACATACACACACACACATACACACACATACACACACATACACACACATACACACACATACATACACATACAAACACACACATACACATACATACACAATATACACATACATACAAAACAGATAGAAACACATATACTTACATATGAACAGATGCACACACACTCAGTAACACAAACATATACATACACACACAACACACAGACACACACGCACAATACACACAATACATACACACTATACACACACACACAATACACACAACATACACTCATTATACACATACATACAAACACACACAATCACATATACTTACCCACGAACATATACATACATACACACACAACACACAGACACACACACACAATACACACACAACATACACACTATACACACGCACACAATACACACAACATACACTCATTATACACATATATACAAACACACACAATCACACATACTTACCCACGAACATATACATACATACACACACAACACAGACACACACACAATGCACACAACATACACTCATTATACACATACATACAAACACACACAAACACATATACTTACCCACGAACATATACATACATACACACACAACACACAGACACACACACCACACATACACTCACACACAATACACACACAACATACACACTATACACACACACACAATACACACAACATACACTCATTATACACATACATACAAACACACACAACCACACATACTTACCCACGAACATATACACACATACACACATGCAGCTGTCGAGCCGGATTTTCAACATATTTTAAAGGCCACCTGTGGGAAGACTTCTTAAACAGGAAATTCATGTTTTATATGAATGGCGAAGGAGCAAAGCTGTAGTCGATGGAGTTACCTTTGCTTTCGTAGAAGATACGGCGTTAATTATTTATTAGTAAAGTCTTAGACTTAAAAGTAAATTAACTATTATCTCTATGTATGTATATGTATATATATATATATATATATATATATATATATATATATATATATGTATGTATGTATGTAATATGTATATATATATGTATATATATATATATATATATATATGTATGTATGTATGTATGTAATATGTATATATATATGTATGTATGTATATATATATGTATGTATATATATATATATATATATATATATATGTATGTATATATGTATGTATGAGTATATATATATGTATGAGTATATATATATATATATATTTATATATATATGTATGAGCATATATATATATATATATATATATGCTTATATATATATATGCTCATATATATATATATATATATATATATATATATATATATAAATATATATATATATATATATATATATATATATATATATATATATATATATAAATATATATATATATATATATATATATATATACTCATACATATATATATATATATATATATATATATATATATATATATATATATATATATATATATATATATATATAAATATATATATATATATATATATATATATATATATATATATATATATATACTCATACATATATATATATACTCAAACATATATATATATATATATATATATATATATATATATATATATATATATATATATATATATATAAAGATATATATATATGTATGAGTATATATATATATATGTATATATATTAATTAAAATAACAGATTAAAGTTTAAGCAAACAATCGCGTTAAGGGGGAAAGCAGCGATTCTTTGCTTAAACTCTTAAACTTTAATCTGTTATTTTAATAAATATTTGCTCTACGGTTCTTATATATTTGATATATATTTATCCTTATCGAGCCCTCTTTGGATTTTAGTCTTCAAATTTATTATTATTACTATATATATATATATACAAGAAAGTACGTCCATAGAATCATTTGATAAAATATATACAGTATTTCCTCTCCCAATTATAATTAACCACACAAAAATATCAATTAAATAAGGCTATAAGATTAATAAGCACCCATGAAGAAACAATAGATAAATAAACGATACCTATTTTATCCGCGATCAACAGCCACAGAATATTTACCCAGTATTTCTAATAGCCCGTCGAAATCGATTAGATATATAGCCAACCATACACAATTAGGTACAAAATCAAAGTTAGAAGAAAAAATGTATATAAGCATACCAAAATTATGTCTCTACCCCATGGGGTTTCATTCGCT
>OZ024754.1:2745621-2748121 GCA_964016885.1 Eledone cirrhosa | reverse complement strand
TGAAAGTAGGTTTATAATTGTCAATTTTCATTACGCTTTTGTAGATGTCTCGGTGGCCTAGTTGGAGAATCGTAGTTGGTGGTGATCCTGGTCCAAAGTTCGATCCTGGTCGGGTGTAGGGTTCCCGGTAAACCTGTTCAGTTTTTTTCTATTGGTTGTAAAATAAAAACTGGAAAAAGGTTACATGTACCTCTCGACCAGGATTGAACCCAAGACCAGGATCTCCACCGTCTCTAGTACCTACCGCTAGGCCACAGAGACAACTACGCAAATATTATTAAAATTCATACTTATAAACCTACTTTCAAAATTTTCAAAACAAAGTGCTGTGGTGTCGTTCATGCCTTTCCTAATGTTATTGCTCCTACTTAAAGTGCACTTCTAAATAATTTGGGTGTTCCATAAACTACATCCTCGTTTTGTTTCACATCTATCTAGACTATATTTTAACCTGTAATCCATGTTTCATTTCAGTTCCACCCCCTCTCCCCCTCTCTCTCTCTCTTTCTCTCTCTACCTGGCCAGCCGCCACTATATATATATATGTTGGGTTGCGTGTTGTCTTCTTGAGCAAAACACTTAATTTCACGTTGCTTCAGTATAATCAGCTGAAAAGGAGTATCAGCAATAACTGGGGGTTTTACTCTGCGATGGACTGGCGTCCTATCCAGGGGGGAGTCTTGTACTCTCAGTCGTGAAACCGGGATAAACACCAGCCAAATGAGCCTTCTGGCTTAAGACAGACTTTAGACTTTATATATATATATATATATACTCTGACACACTGAAGGGCAAAATACCCCCCCCCCCCCCAAAAAAAAAAATAATATGTGTTCGTCCTCTGTATACGAATGACTCTAGGTCACACTTGAACGCACTACCTTGACCTGTTAGAAATAGTAGTGAAATCCCTCCAGGAATGGTATATTGGAGAAGGTAGTCCTAGACCTATATAAAATGCTCATTACGCCAGATTGTTATTATTACGGCTAATTACGTTCTGAGTTCAAATCCCACCGAGGTCACCTTTGCCTTTCATTCTTACGGGGGTCGATAAAATAAGTACCAGTCACGCAGTGTGTGTGATTTAATCGACTCCCCCCTCCCCCCTAAAAAATTGCTGGCCTTGTGCCTATATAAGAAACCATTATTTTGCAATCTCACCTACTTACCACGCTATCTATCTACCCCCCTCTCTCTCTCTCTCTCTCTCTCTCTCTCTCTCTCTCTCTCTCTCTCTCTCTCTCTCTCTCTCTCTCTACTTATCTATCTATCTATTCCGTACATTTATGGCTCGCTTTCTTGCTCTGCGTTCGATCACACATCTTCGTAAATTAAATTTCCTTTTATAGAAAACCTAAGTAAATTTGGTGTCCTTTGAAGAACACTATCAAGTGCTATAAAAGCCATCTATAGTTTATCAGTTTAATGGCGGAATTAGTATTTCCGGTAAAAGCTACACCTCCCCCCTCCTTCATACTGCATCAAGAAAATATATTTTACTGAATGTTTTATTCTCTAATTTTGTATTTTATTTATTTATCTTCCATTCATTTCATGACAAGATTTAGCAGATATTTATTTTTTGCATTTTATTTTTTTCGTCATATTTATTATATATATATTTTTCTAATAGATTCCTTCCAAATTCTGTCATCGTTTTTATACTATATTGTAATTTTATTACATCTTAACATCTGCTAGTTTTTCTTTATGTTGGGTCTTAGTCGTCTTCCTAGATTAAATACTCAGCAAAAATCAAATACACTAAAATCGAGAAGGAATTCATGAAATCTAAACATACGTATATCACGTGAAAAAAAAAATTCTCTTAGTTTTTTCTGTTTTAGTTTAGTTTAGCTTCTAATGTCTACATGTTGTTTAAATGCTGTAGTGATGCTAAATTTTAACTTCAACTTAGTCATAGTATATATTATATTTGCCTTGATGTAAGCGACACGTGAGTAATAGAAGAAAGAAAGGGAGATTTGTACATGGAGTAAGACATCAGACGTTCAATGAGTCTGCAGGTTTAAATGAAGAGAGGCCCTCAAACCTTACTCGTTATGTCAATATATGTGAAAGACGTGCATGTCTCTATAGGGGTATGTGAGGACATGAGTGTGTATATGTGTAGATGTGTGTATGTAGCTGTGTGTGTGTGTGTGTCGAGAGAGAGAGAGGGGAGAGAGAGAAAGAGAGAGAGAGAAGGAGAAGTGAGACAGAGATAAAGATAGTTGGTCTAGATGTATATTGGTGTAAGTGTATGTAGATGTAGATGTGTAGATGTAGATGTGTGGATATAGATGTGTGTATATAGATGTGTCTATATAGATGTGTGAATGTAGCTCTGTTTGCGCGTGTAGACGTGTAGGTGCGTGTATGTGTCGAGTCAGTGAGATTTATAGTTGGTGTAGATGTATACTGGTGTAAGTATATGTAGATGTATGTATATGAATATATGTAGATGTTACATTTATAAATGTGGATTTGTGTTAGT
>OZ024754.1:2733121-2738121 GCA_964016885.1 Eledone cirrhosa | reverse complement strand
ATATTATCATTTTCAGAACAACACGGTGTTTCAACCTTTCTCTGATGAGGTCTGTGAACAAGAAAATGGTAAGTCACCGCTTAGTTATCTATATTTTGAATTTTTGAATCGATTTCCTGTTTAAGTCAATTCAGTTAATTTATTCCACAATGCACTTGAGTGTAGTGAAGCAACATGTCACATAACTTAATTCTGAAGCCTTCATACACTTACAAGTCTGTACTGTTATATAAATGTTTAAGTTTTTGAGGTGGGCGCGAGTAGCGGTGGATGGGGGTGGCTTTGTAGAAAGGTTTTGGGTTCTCTTTCTATAAAGAAAAATCAAATATAATGGAAGTTAGAACAAAACAACCGAAATAGAAATTGTGAAATAAAAACCTAGAATTCAAACCGCCTTCAATATTGATAGTTGTAACTGAAGAAAACAATTCCGATATATATATATATATATATATATATATATAAATATATATATACACACACACATATATACACACACACACACACATATATACACACACACACACACACACACACACACATATATATATATATATATATATATATATATATATATATATATATAATGTACATATATTTATACATATATTTATATATATTTAGATATAGATATATATGCATTGTGTATATATATATATATATATATATATATATATATATATATATATATATATATATATATATATATATATATATATATATATATATATATACATATATATACACACATTTCCATTGTCATGTACTTAGTTTCTATGATACATTGCAATCTAGAATTATATGGAGCAGGTGAAAACTTGATATATGATTATAAAATATGAAATATGAGGAATGCAGTTGCTGTGTCTCTATCAGCTTCAAGAGTTGTATTTAGTATAGTTATTATAATATCGAACCTGTTGTTTCATGTTAAACTCTATAATATATAATATTATGTCGTTGTGGCAAACATGGTTTCTCAGATTCAATTAATATCTCTTAAACTTTCTTTAAAATTTGAAGAATTCTAAGCTATTTGAAATTGTTTTTGCTGAGTCATGTTACGACAGTCCCTCTTGCTAACATATGTTTGTATTTGTGTTGGATAATTAAAAAAAAAAATGTATCTTTGTGTTAACATGTTTTATACAAGAAGTATTAAAATTGTTATATGATGAGGAGAAAAGGTTATAACTCAATGAATATTTATTTATCTCGTATATTGTCCAAACTTTTCAGCAAGTATGGTGAAGCTTATATTTGCAGATAGTGTATAGTTATTTCAGATGACTATGCTTCGCTGATGAGGTTACAATAAAACTAAGAAATATCCGGATTTGTCTACCGTACGTTCTGGAGAAATAATATAGTGTGGTACTTAGATAGTACCACAAACATATCACATGATTCACATGACAGGTTCAATGTATCCGAACACAGAAGAGCCGACTCCCACTGTCATCGCCTCCATCTCTCTCGCCCTCCCCATCTCTCTGTATTGTGAACAAATGGGGTCCCACGAGCTGGCCTCCCCACAGTCCCGGCAGACAGAATGGAGAAGGCTTTTCCCCGGAGGATGGTAAGGGAGATGCGCTGGAAGAGCCATTCCATCTGGTGAGGCTCACACCTGTGGCTTGTGTGGTACCTTATGCAAGTATTTTCTAGCACAGCTTCGGGTCGGTGGAGGTCGTGTAGTTAACATTTATTAGACAGAAATCGCTATAACATTATAGCCATGATGTCTGAACATAAATAAATAAACAAGTTTTATATACACACACATATATATATGTATATATATATGTAGATAAATCTACCAAAATATACGGTAGTGTCCAATCCGTATGAAGAACTCAATGTAATCCGAATATCATGAAAAGAGATGTATTCAAAACATTTTTTTTTTAATTTTTTTATTTTTTCGATGAAAAATACAGGAAAACAGAGTCAAGATAAATTAAAAAAATAAATTATTTTTTTAATTTATGTATATATGTATATATTTACAAACACACACGTGTTCAATGTGACACAACATAGAAGAAGCAAACCCTTTTGAATTACAGGTACAATTAATTTCTCCCGGTTGAATTGACTGACGCAACTTGACATAAAGGGCAAAGCTTCAACGAGCATCACACTCACGACCTTATGATTGTGAGCCGAACATTCTAACCACTTACGACAGGTACCTTCACGATTATCAATCACATACATACAGCAAATTCCAGAAACTCGAGATAACGATATCGTCTTTAACAAAAGACACGTCACAGTTTATCGTGGCGTTAAACATTTCCAAGTTGTAAATGAAGTTTTAGTAAATGTTTCAAGTAGCGAAATGTGTTTGAAACCGAGGCTAAAGTTTGTTGTCACCTGATAAGATGGAGGACAAGTAGAGTTGTGTGGCTGTGTGGGGGGGTTAAAATTGATTGTCCTGCTGTTTGGAAGAGAGAGAGAGAGAGAGAGAGAGAGAGAGAGAGAGAGAGAGAGAGAGAGAGAGAGAGAGAGAGAGAGAGAGAGAGATAACGATGGACAAACAGGTTAAAGAACACACACATATATGTATATATATTTATATATATATACACATATATGTATACATATATATATTTGTATATATATATATATGTATATATATATATATATATATATATGTGTGTATGTATATATATATATGTGTATACATATATATATATATATATATATATATATATATATATATATATATATATATATATATATATATATATATATATATATATATATATATATATATTAGCAACTATTTGTTTAGTATATGTCACATTGATACTTTAACAGTTTTAATGAAGTGGGTAATTTATTATGAACAACACCTAATTTATGTATCATACATCACATGGGGTTAGACGTAGATACATGCAAATATATATATATATATATATATATATATATATATATATATACACAAACACATGTATGTATGAGTGTATGTATATATGTATGTATATGTGTATGTATGTACGTATGTATGTATGTATGTATGTATGTATGTGTGTGTGTGTATGTATGTATGTATGTTTGTATGAGTGTATGTATATGTGTATGTATGTATGTTTGTATGAGTGTATGTATATGTGTATGTATGTATGTGTATGTATGTATGTATGTGACTAAGAGTGACATTATGTACTTTTTTATATTTCTTCCCACGGTTTTGTCACTAAATATTACTATATGTTTCAAATTCACCACCTTACACCCATCTTCTCTGTCTCTCTTTGTATCTATATATATATATATATATATATATATATATATATATATATATATATATATATATATATATATGAAGATAAGCAGAACAAGTAAAATTCAACCAATTTTTCAAAATAAATCAAAATTAATTTACAATTAAAATTAATCAAAATTAAAAAATATAATATAAATATTTACCTATTCGGGTAGCTCTTACTGTACAGTTTCATTTTGCAAAACATTAGATATCACATGGATATTAATGGAAAAGCAAAGATCATCAGAGAAGCATTTTATATATATATATATATATATATATATATATACTGAGAGAAACATCAACTCAACACCATATATCAAAACAGATTTGGGAGCTACACGGTGTATAGACATCTTGAAGGGAGTTAAGCTGGGGGATGTACTATCAGCACTTCTTTTCTGTATAGTTATAGCTGCTCTTATTTTCCAAATTAACGAAGAATGCTCCTCTGGCTATCAAACAGGAGGTAAAATCCTATCAAATCTTAGCTATGCAGACGATCTGGCCATCATGAGTTACTCTAGAACTGATCTGCAAGACTTTCTGAATGTACTGGCCAAACATTCGCTGGAGGCTGGCTTACACATCAACATCTCCAAAACAAAATGTATGACAACTGATAAAAACAATGCCAGTCTCCAACTCACAATCTACAATCAGGAAATTGCTCAAGTTACGGAGTTTGTATATCTCAGTCACAAACTATCATCAAACAACAATGGAATGGTTGTGCAGTATCGCATCCTTCTGGGTTGGGCAGCTTTCAACAAGAACAAGGAAGTACTAACATCAAAACGAGTTTCCTATCATTTGAAGTCTAAGATCTTTGATCCTTACATCATACCAGTTGTGTTATATGGTCTTGACTGTGTTAATTGGACGAAAAGGTCACTTCAGAAGCTCTCTACATTCCAGAACCACATCATGAGACTTATGACTGGCAAGCGACTCAGTGAGCTGCTCAACATTACCAAACTTAGACTAATCACGTCAGTTGTCAGGTCAAGAGTACTCAATCTTTACGGTCATATCAAAAGATCAACTCATGCTGTGAGTTATGCCTGGAAGGAAGGTTGGCTGCTAGGAGAAGCAGAGGTTGGCAGCCAAAAGGATGGCTTGACAATGTCAACTTATGGACTGGACTTGATCTTTGCTCTCTAAACTCTGCTGCTGTTGGTAATCGAAAGGTGGATTGGCAGTATCGGTAGAGAGTCGGACACCATGCTTTGCAGCATAGAGTTACGTCCCTTTATGATCTGAGTTCAAATCCCGCCGAGGTTAACTTTGCTTTTCATCCTTACGGGGTCGATGAAATAAAGTACCAGTAATGTACTGGGTAATTGCTGGCCTTGTGCCAAAAGTAGAAACAAGTATATATTCTTGGAAGGAAGGTTGGCTGGTAGGAGAAGTAGAGGTTAGCAGCCAAAACGATGGCTTGATAATGTCAACTTATGGACGGGACGTGATCTTTGCTCTTTAAACTCTGTTGGTGATCGAACTTTGTGGAGAAAAATATCTTATGTTGATGCACAGTCCGCAATGGCGGAGTTTAGCGTGACAAGAGATTGTTGCACCCCATCCGTTACCATATAGGACTACGCAATCAGCCGTAACTTTCCGAAGCTTTGTTTTTTTTGTTTGTTCAGGTTTTCAGTTTTATTTATTACTCCTCTCACCTCCTCTCACCTCATTCACAGAATGTTTGTGATCATGCCTTCTT
>OZ024754.1:2720742-2722921 GCA_964016885.1 Eledone cirrhosa | reverse complement strand
CACTTATTCACATATACGTATACGTATACATACACAAATACATATACATGCAATAGTAGACACATACACATACGCATACAAATATAAGCATATATAGACAAACGCATATACATGCAGTCATGGATACCAGCACACACGCATTCAATATAACCATATGTATACACAAATACATATTCATGCAATCACATACACATACGCCCACACGTATATACAGAGAGAGAGAGAGCGAGAGAGAGACGAACGCAGATTTTGTTAAATGCACGTGTGTGTTTGTGTGTATGTGTGCACTCGTGTGTGTATTTACACGTGTACGTTTATGCGTATCCACATGTACCCCTGTGCGTGTGTTTGTGTAAATATACATACACATAGAAATAAGGAGAGATTAGGGGAAGGTTTCCTCAACGTAATTTGAACTCAGAATATAGAAATGACAATACATTTCTTTGCATTTCTTGAATACTAATCAAGGATTGTGTAAATACACACATACACACATATATATATATATGTATGTATATGTGTATATATATATATATATAAATATATATATACATATATATATATATATATATATATATATATAAATATATATATACATATATATATAAATATATATATACATATATATATATATATATATATATATATATATATATATATACTATATATATATATGTATATATATATATGTATATATATATATATATATATATATATATGTATATATATATATATATATATATATATATGTATATATATATATATGTATATATATATATATGTATATATATATATATATGTATATATATATATATATATATATGTATATATGTATATATATGTATATATGTATATATATATATATATATGTATATATATATGTATATATATATATATATATATATTACACACATCCACAAGTATACATATTTGTTTGTGTGGGTGAGTGTGTGTATGTGTGAGAGTGTGTGTGTATTCATGTGTGTGTTTGTGTATGTGTGAGTGTGTGCATGTGTGTACTTGTGTGTGTGTAGGTGTGAGTGTGTGTATGTGTTTGTCAGTGTGTGTGTCTTTGTGTGTGAGTGAGAGTGTGAGTGTGTGTGTGTGTGTCAATATGTGAGTGTTGGGAGACTTCTCAAATAAAATAAAAGCAATTTCCACTCCCTGCCACGTTGTGATTCTTTCCAGACGATAATCTAAAAATAATAATAATAATGATAATAATAAACGATATAAAATTAAGAATGTCTAAGATTTAGTTGGGTTCTTTAGATTCTCTGGCAACTAGTCAATCTATCTAAACATTAATATAGAAATATAGAACGATACTGTATCAGGGGCGGTGTAGTAGAGGGTGATTATCTCAAAATATTGATAGAAACAATACATTAAAGCTAAAATGGACGCTGCGATTGGTCCATTGGACCAACCTATTCAGTGTTCATAATTGCAGTCGGATATTAAGAACGGAAATTCTTTACTTCCGTAACCAATGTTATTGATACGGTAAAGTTTAAATATTGATTATTTACCAATGGTGTATCATAAGGATTAAACAGACATGTACAGCAAATATTTACTTTAGTGAAGTTGTTGTAAATAAAAGGGAAGATGTTTGGTGTGGTCTCATTAGAAAAAATATCAAGCAAGAATCGTTTGCTAATTACGAAAGAACCGACTGCAATTATGAAATCACTTCTAAAATAAAATAGAAACAAAATCAAGATCAAACAAGCGGTGCTCTTGAATAAAATAGAGTATTTGATTCTCTTTTACAAAGATTATGTTTAGTCATTAATGAAACCTTAGTTGTTAATCAAATAGCAAATGTTTGAAACATGCGTGGTTCTTGATCTTTTATCAGATAACACAGAAACCAACATGGAGCTGTATTGGTTCATGTAGTGCTTATTTAGTTTATAAAATCATTGGATCCTGGAAAGTTACAGTAAAACTTGTAGCCGGTTTCCAGTCACGCCTAGCTCCAACTCTTATATTTTACTTGTATGATAAATGATATTAAAACACCATATATATATATATGGTGTTTTAATATCCAGGTGGACCATAACGCATAGTACTCGATACTTAGGGTAGTAGAGAGATAGCTAACTTGATTGAAATATCCAAGGCAGTTACTACAACAGCACCATACCAAGGACGTACGTTTCGTTGG
>OZ024754.1:2713242-2715742 GCA_964016885.1 Eledone cirrhosa | reverse complement strand
TAACAATGACAAAACCAACACACCAAATGAGAAAGACAACAACAGCAAAAATGAAAATAACTCAAACTACGAGAAACAGAACAACTCAAACACCAACAACGAAAACAAAATATCTTTTGCACAGACTGCTAAAATATCAGTCACCTATGTGCTTGAGGATATAACAAATGCTAAAGAAATGTTTGAAAAAGCAAAAAAATACGTATTATTTTGCTTTTTCAAACATTTCTTTGGCGAAAATGGATCTTTTTCCATCAATACGCCCCCAGAACTAAATAAACAGACGGAATTACGAACTGTTGTATTCCGGACAATTGCCAACAAAACAAGAAAACTAGCACAACCATCTCAAGCTGAAATTCAGATGGTCCTGAAAGAGGCTATGGAAGATATAATTTTCATACAAAAGGATAAACTCTATGGGAGTTTATCCTTATTGATGAAAGACGAATTGGCGGCGAAAAGATATTCTGTGTCGCCAATTCGTTCCACGCATTACACCTTTTTCCAACCTACATGGGTAAAAAAGACCCAAAGAATTTGGATAAGCACCATCACTCCAAACATAAACTACTGGTGGTTACTAACAGGTTTCCTCAACTTGGACGAGGACAACCTAATTTCAATAGGGAAGGCATCCGGCGACGCGTTCAGTGGAACGAGTATTGAAGTTCTGACCCAAATAAGGCCAGAACGTATCGCCAAAATCCCTGAACGCGTCATGCTGGATGACCGTACCCACCTCAACATTATTGTGGAGGGTAGGCGTCCCTCCTGTTACCTCTGGGGAGACAGAGGTCACATGAGGGCTGCCTGTCCCCAGCTCACACCGAAAAAAACATTGCTACCAGCACCCCAACAACATCAAAAACAACCAACATCACCACCACGATGACGGCTATTTCTGGACTCCAGAAATAGCCGTCATACCTTTTCCTATATATATATATATATATATATATATATATATATATATATATTTGAGAGATATGAGGTTCGATTCCCCTATTGCAAGTTCTTTTGCTGTCTTTAAGGCTCTTCACTCTATTTTACGAACTATATTGTAGCATCTCCGCGCATGAATATACCGATCTTTATATTATATAAACAAACATATATAGAATTCTTTTATCTAAATTGTAGCCCAGTTAAACACACACACACACACACACACACACACACACACACACACACACACACACACACACACACACACACACACACACACACACACACATATATACATACATATATACACACACACACATTATAAAATAAATAAAAAATAACTATAATTATGGTGGTCTCTCCGATAATATAAGTACACGCACACACACTTGTATTTAAATACATACACACACACATATATACATATATGTGTGTGTGTGTGTTTGAGTATTATAGTATAATATATATATATATGTGTCTCTCTCTCTCTCTCTCTCTCTCTCTATATATATATATATATATATATATATATATATATATGTGTGTGTGTGTGTGTGTGTGTGTGTGTGTGTGTGTATACATATATATATGTGTGTGTATGAATTGTATGTACAATACAGGTGCAATCCTGAAGTATATTCAATAAATTAATCTTGTTTATATATCAATAAACAGTGTTATAAATTGTATTTTGTGTTCATTTGATATCAAGTAATTTGTAATTGTGGATTCCTTCACCTCACCTCACCCGCTCAGATTTATTACCATCAACTATTTTTGTATTCATTTGATAGTAACTTCGAATTTCAGCTTGGTCTTTTCACTTTGACTTTCAAATTCACTAAATATAAATAGTCTGTTAGTTGGGATGTTAAAAAAAACTTTCTGAATGGAAAACAGGTCGAGTATTGAGGTACACGTGACGTGAAGCCACATTTTCGGTTTGCCGGATCATTTTGTTACCATTACACCAATACGCCACCCATGTTTCTTTCCATTCAAATAGATAAATAAATAGTTATATAACCATATCAGGTATATATATATATAATATAAGATCAAAAGATAGTTAAAAGAGTTCCAAGTATTTTATTATGCGCATTTCAAAAACAAATATCATCATGGGATGATATCTGCGTTTTCATCAGATAAAATAGGGATACATGATATGGAGCTTAAAAAACACTTGTGAATAGTCAAGTTTTAAATCAACATATATATATATATATATATATATATATATATATATATATATATATATATATATATATATATATAAGGAGATACAAAGCAGGCTTTGTTTAGAAACGGGTGAAGAATTTGAAAATTAGGTAGTAACATATGCTTACGCCGTATTTGACTAAATAGAATAAGTCTGTTAGTTGGGATTTAAAAAAAACCTTCTGAATGGAAAAAGATGTGGATTTGTGACCCATGTATGTCAATGCTGATCCTTTTTTTCCATTCAGAAGGTTTTTTAAAATCCCAACTAACAAACTAATTCTATTTAGTCAAACACGGCGTAACCACATGTTACTACCTAATTTTCAAA
>OZ024754.1:2703242-2708242 GCA_964016885.1 Eledone cirrhosa | reverse complement strand
TGCATCTGAACTCAATTTATTGTGTTACAATTGTTTCGCCGGCGGACAGCTCGAGACACGATCATTGTGTGGATCTGTCTGATTCTGGACCCGCAGGTTCAACGGACACGTCCAATGATTTCGGAGCATATTCTCTCATATAAATATTCTTATATAAATATAAATTAACCGAGAATCGTATTTCGGCGGGTCGAAAATAAGCGGAACGCAATATCCGGGTTATGCTGGCAAGCGCTCCATGGACCAAAAGAGACAGAGCAATAAACATAGGTTATAAAGGGACATACAAACTGAGATGGCGGTTAAGAAGCTATCAACCACCTAAACCAAGAAGACGAGGCAAGTTAAACGGGTCAAACAAAATAAATGAAATAAAGGGCGGTAGACTAGCAGTATAGTCAGAACATCGGACAACATGCGTCATGGTATAAAGTTACGGGTCTTTACGATCCGAGTTCAAATCCTGCCGAGGTTAGCTTTACTTTTCATCCTTACAGAGTCGATAAAATAATGTACCAGTAATGCACTGGGGTCGGTCTAGTCGAATTTCCTCTCCCCCAAAATGTTTCGCCTTCTGTCTAAATCAGAGACCATTAGTCTGAGTTCAAATCCCGCCGAGATTAACTTTGCCTTTCATCCTTACGAGGGTCGATAAAATAAAGTACCAGTAATGTACTGGGGTATTTGATGGCCTTGTGCCTAAAGTAGAAACAATTATTTAAGGATGAGTTTTCTACCTATAGCCCCATGATCTCTCAATATTTACGGAAACTCTCATTCACTTATCCCCGAATAAAAAGACCCTCAGATGGATGCAGGACTTCAGCACGGTTTCCTTTTAGGATATTTTTCTCTCATTCACTTAAAGAAGAAAATAACCTACAGTAATCTGGAATTACAGAAGCTCTTCACTTCACGTAATAAGAGGGAGCACTAAAATTAACGTATGTTTTGTTACAGATATATTAGTTGATAAACTCTGAGATAATGTATATATAAACCGAGTCAAAATAGCAACAACAAGAACAACAACAACAGTAAGAAGGAGTTAGAAAAAAATAAAGAAAGAACATATGCAATTATCTCTCTTTTGTCTCTCTCTCTCTCTCTCTCTCTCTCTCTCTCTCTCTCTCTCTCTGTATTTCAATATTTTACACACGCACAATTACACTCGCTGTCTCTATTTCTCTCTTTCTCCATTTCAATAAATTAACCCTTCCTGCACACACACACACACACACACACACACACACACACTCACACACACAGATACACACACACACTCTCTCTCTCGCTCATTCAACATGTCAGTCATTCTTGTTGTCTTTATCTGTCTATCTGTTAGTCGTGATTTTTAACATTATATGTACGGGAGACAAAGATAGATAGATAGATAGATAGATAGATAGATAGATAGATAGATAGATAGATAGATAGATAGATAGATAGATAGATAGATAGATAGATAGATAGATAGATAGATAGATAGATAGATAGATAGATAGATAGATAGATAGATAGATAGATAGATAGATAGATAGATAGATAGATAGATAGATAGATAGATAGATAGATAGATAGATATAGAGAGAGAGACGGAGAGAAAGAAAAAAAAACGACAGAGAAAAGAACAAAAAGTAGTGTATGTATATATAACTATATATATATATATATATGAGTGTGAGTGTGTGTGTGTGTATGTGTGTGTGTGTGTGTGTGTTGTGTGTGTATGTATGTCTATGTATATATATATATATATATATATATATATATATATATATATATACTGTATATATTGTGTATGTGTTTGTGTGTGTATATAGAACTATATAAATATATATTATATATATTATATATATATATATATACATATGAGTGAGTGCGTTTGTTTTGTGTGTATGCGTATGTGTGCAATTATATGTGGTGGTGAGTGTGATATATATATATATATATATATATATATATATATATATATATATATATATATATATATATATATATATATATATATATATATATATATATAGAGAGAGAGAGAGAGAGCGCGAAAACAGAAATTATGCCTTTGAATGGAAATTTTGATGGACACTGTGAAATACCATCGAATCGGTATTCCCAATTACGAAATGTTCCATAGAGAACTGTCACCTTTGCAACGAGTATTTCAACGACAGTTCATTGCTTGCAAATATTCAGCTCTATTCTTCGTATCTCCTTATGAATGCCAAACTCTTCAAATCTTCTCCGAACATTTCTACAACACATAAGCCATAATATACTCAACTGGAATCTAAATTAGAATTCCGTTGTTATCTGAATATTTTTCCTCTATAAGTGTTCCTTGACGTGAAGGAGTTTCTTGTTTACTGAAAGACATTAACTGACTATGTCTGTGAGAATGGACGACACAGGAAGGAACGGAATATGGTAGGGTGGTGTTTCGTCTAAATGTAATAATAAGACATTTCATTGTTGTAGACATTCGTAAAAATGGCGTATATATATATATATTCTTTGTTTGTTGTTGGTGTTTTAGCGTTCTCACTCAGAACCTCACTTATTTTTCTAGGAAGCCATTTTGATTGGTCGGTATATTTACCGAAATTAGACTGTCTTCGTATAATAGGGAGAGCCACATGTATGTATATATATGTATGTATATATATGTATGTATGTGTGTATGTTTGTATATGTATGTATGTATGTATGTATGTATGTATGTATGTATGTATGTATGTATGTATGTATGTATATATGTATGTATGTATATGTACATATGAATGTATATATGTATGTATGTATGTATATGTACATATGAATGTATATATGTATGTATGTATGCATGTATGTATGTATATGTACATATGTATGTATATATGTATGTATGAGCGTGAAGTATGAATGTACATATACATGTATGCATATATGTATGTATGCATGTATGTGCTCATTTATGTATGCCTGTGAGGTATTATGTATATATGTATTTATATATGTATGTATATATTTATATATGTATATATGTATATATGTATGTATATATGTATATATGTATGTATATATGTATATATGTATATGTATATATGTATGTATGACCATGAAGTATGTATGTACATATACATGTATATATATATATATATATATATATATATGCATGTATGTATACGTGTTTTGATATATTTGTGGGAACGTGTGCATGTATGTATATAAATATACACATATGTACGTATAAGCATGTGTGTGTATGGATGTGTCTAATGATGTGTATCTGTATGTTAGTGTATGTTTATATGAATGGAAATCACTCAATAAAAAAATCTTAGTGATCTGTCAATCGATTTGTCATCCAATCTTACTGTCTGCCTGATTCTCTGTCTGTCTGTCTGTCTGTCTGTCTGTCTGTCTGTCTGTCTGTGTTAGTGTCTGTCTGTCTGTGTTAGTGTCTGTGTGTCTGTCTGACTGTCTCACTGTCCAGTCGTCTTTTCCTTATCATCTGATTTATATCCATCTCTATCGGTTTGTCAACCTATTATTCTTTGTCTGCCTGATGGTCTCTCTGGTGGTCAGCCTGATGGTCTCTCTGGTGGTCAGCCTGATGGTCTCTCTGGTGGTCAGTCTGACTGCCTGTCCGTCTGTATGTCCGTGTCGATGTCTGTGTGTCGCTCTGTCTCACTGTCCACCCGTCCTTTCCTTATCATCTGATTTCTATCAACTATTCTACAATATAAGTATTGTTTGATTAGAGAAAGACGTAAAATAAATTGTACAGCTTTGAGCGGGATGGACCTCCGTCGGTTTTCGGCGATGAACGTTCCAGTTTCTCAATTAACGGAACAGCCTGCTTATGATATTGACGTGTAAGTGGCTGAGCACCCATAGAGACATATGTACCCTTAAATAAAGTACCAGTCAAGTACTGAGTCGCTCTAATCGACTTTCACTTCCCACACAAATATGCTGACGTACCAAAATTAACAATCATTATTTAACTCCAGTATGGGCGGTGGATTGGCAGTATCAGTAGAGGGTCGGACACCATGGTTACGGCCCTGGCCATTTTGAGTTCAAATCCCGCCGAGGTTAACTTTACCGTTCATCCTTACGGGGTCGATAAAATAAAGTACCAGTAATGCACTGGGATAATTGCTGGCCTTGTGCCAAAAGTAGAAACAATTGTTTAACTCCAGTATCGGTAGAGGGTCGGACGCCATGCTTTCCAGCATAGTTACGTCCCTTTACGGTCTGAGTTCAAATCCCGTCGATGTTAACTTTGCTTTTCATCCTTACGGGATCGCTAAAATAAAATACCAGTAATGCACTGGGTAATTGCTGCTCTTGTGCCAAAAGCAGAAACATTTATTTAACTCATGACCAGCCATAATAAATCATACAATGGTTTTCCGGTAACCTTGTGTCCAGTCCTACATTATTTCCTTTTGAAAATAGACAGTAGAGGATGATTTGTGATAGATTTGGCTTCTATTTCTAGCAAGACTTGCGGCCAGGTTGTTAGAAGTAATAGTTGTTTTGTTTAGCCCCAGGTCAGCTCTCACTAAGTAGACATATGATTAAATGACAATCGATCCAAGAACTTATTGGTTTTCTTATTCAGACAGAATGTCTCTTGGAGACCAATGTGTTGGCGGTGGTGGTGGTGGTGGTGGTGGTGGTGGTGGTGGTGCTGGTAGTTTCAGCGGTGATGGTGTGGTGGGTGTAATGGTGTGGTGGCTGCGATGGTGTGGTGGGTGTGATGGTGTGGTGGGTGAGATGGTGTGGTGGGTGTGATGGTGTGGTGGCTGTGATGGGTGAAATGGTGTGGTGGGTGTAATAGTGTGGTGGGTGTAATGGTGTGGTGGGTGAAATGGTTATGGTGGCTGTGATGGTGTGGTGTGATGGGTGAGATGATGTGGTGGGTGTAACGGAGTGGTGGGTGTGTGGGGCGTGGTGGCTGTGATGGTGTGGCGATGGTTCTAATGGTGATGGCAAAGGTGATGTTTACG
>OZ024754.1:2673242-2675742 GCA_964016885.1 Eledone cirrhosa | reverse complement strand
AGATACAAATCTCGTTCAATTTAATAGACTTCTTTAATATAAATTCGAATGACAATTTGCTGTGGTTCTACCGCCTTACTCATATATAGTTTATGGTTTCCTTTTGTTTATAATTAGTCAGAAATGCAACGATTTTAGATGTATGTATGTATGTATGTATGTATGTATGTATGTATGTATGTATGTATGTATGTATGTATGTATGTATGTATGTATGTATGTATGTATGTATGTATCTATCTATCTATCTATTTATCTCTCAGTCTATGTATGTATGTATAAATGTATCTCTATATGGATGGATGGAATCAAATATGTACATAAAATTGTATACATATATGTACATATACATACATACACATATGCATACATACATACATACATATATACATACACACACACAGACACATACACACACATATATATATACATCGAGAAAGAAGAAGCGATCCACAGATAGAGAGGAAATAAATATATTTCTTATATTATATAGAAAAAATTCTACACCACTAGAACTGTCTCATATATATATATATATATATATATATATATATATATATATATATATATATATATATATATATATATATATATGTATATATATATATATATATATATATATATATATATATATATATATGTATATATATATATATATATATATATATATATATATGTATATATATATATATATATATATATATATATATATATATATATATATATATATATATATATATATATATATATATATATATATATATATATATATAATATGTGTGTGTGTGTATATATATATATCTGTGTGTGTGAATATCTCTATGTATGTATATTTCTGATATTAACACACTATGCTATTACAATAATCAATATCAGCTGCAATAACATCAACAACAACATCACTACCAACACCAATAACAACATCAACAACAACATCACTACCAACAACATCAACAGCAACATCACTACCAACACCAACAACAACAGCAACATCACTACCAACAACAACAACAGCAACATCACTACCAACACCAACAACAACAGCAACATCGTTTACAGTAATTTACACACCTCTATCATTAACAAAAAACTTGGGTTCCATAAAAACAGAAATGTTTACAGCAACAACGACAACAACAATATCAACTGTTGCACAAACATTTCAGTGTGTTCAATCAATCAGGCTTCTTATTACCAATATCGAACCCAGTAATTTAACATTTAGTCATGATGGTGATGATGGTGGTGGTGGTGGTGGTGGTGGTGGTGGTCTTCTTTACAGAAGTAGTGTGTCGTTTTGCATTAATGCTGTCACTCACTTTCTGTCAATGTATATAAGAGTATGTTTATATATATATATATATATATATATATATATATATATATATATATATATATATATATATATATATATATATATATGTATATATATATAATACTCTTATATACATTGACAAAAAGTCTTGCTACAATAATTTCTATACTTTTCATTTATATATATATATATATATATATATATATATATATATATATATATATATATATATATATATATATATATATATATACACACACACATATATACATATATATATATATATGTATATATATATGTATGTACATATACTAGAAAAAAAACAAAGAAGTTTCGTTTACATGTGTAGAATATTTATTGTGAATCGACCTGTTACGAAACTTCCTCGTATTTTTTTTCCCAATATATACACTCTGTCTATGCATAGAGTGCTTGCTTTGGTACACCAGTAATTCACTGAATCACCTACACTATACACACACACAAAAATACACACGCACACATATATATATATACAATACACACACATATACATATATACATATATATATATGTATATATTGGGTCGTCAAGTATGAAATTTGTAGAAACTTTTTTCTACAAATTTCTACAAATTTCATACTTGGCAACCCAATATATATATATATATATTATACACAAATACACACACAGGCACACATACACACACACACACCGATATATATATATATGTGTGTGTGTGTGTATATATATATATGTACATACATATATACATACATATGTCAGTCAGTGTGTCTGAGAGAGAGATAGAGAGAGAGGGAAAGAGAGAGGGAAAGAAGTGGTGTGAGGCATATGAGATCGAAGAAATCGATAGATCGTTAGGTAAAATTTTAAACATAGTAATGGGTGTAAAGAATTTTTATGACAGGAATTTATGAAGCAGAGAAGGTATAAGTTAGGTGTGTGTTGCCTCAACCGGGGAGAACAGGTGTAATTTCGGGGTTAACGATGTCAATCAGTTAGTTAGGTATGTAGGATGTTCTTAGAATCAGCAGGTTTTATATTAAAAAAATAGAACATACAAGTATACTTTAATACTTGATATACACACAAACACACATAGATATGTATCTATATATCTATGTATATATATATATATGTATATATATATATCTATGTATATATATATATATATATATATATATA
>OZ024754.1:2650742-2663242 GCA_964016885.1 Eledone cirrhosa | reverse complement strand
TGCCACCACCACAACTACCACTCTACCCCACCACCACTACCCAGCACTTCTTCCCACCACCACCACCACCAGCTAGCCCCCCCCCCCCCCAGCACCACCACCACCACCACCACCACCAACTCCTCCACCTCCGCCACTGCCACCACCACAACTACCACTCTACCCCACCACCACTACCCAGCACTTCTTCCCACCACCACCACCACCAGCTAGCCCCCCCCCCCCCCCCCCCCCACCACCAGCACCACCACCACCCCGACCACCACCACCACCACCACCAACTCCTCCACCTCCGCCACTACCACCACCACAACTACCACTCTACCCCACCACCACTACCCAGCACTTCTTCCCACCACCACCACCACCAGCTAGCCCCCCCCCCCCCCCACCAGCACCACCACCACCACCACCACCCCGACGACCACCACCACCACCACCAACTCCTCCACCTCCGCCACTGCCACCACCACAACTACCACTCTACCCCACCACCACTACCCAGCACTTCTTCCCACCACCACCACCAGCTAGCCCCCCCCCGCACCAGCACCACCACCACCACCAACGTCGTTAGTTAATCAGAACTAGCAATGTGGCACCATTGCTAGAAATCTGTTTAAAACGTCAACTTAAAGACATTAGCGATTGCATCTGTGCAATATAATTAAAGAAACAACATGTGCAGTCGGTGCACTCTTTTAAACCTACATGTGCAGCCATTGCACTTTTCTAAATAGCAAGTACAGTCGTTGCACTGTTCTAAACAGCATGTACAGCCGTTGCACACTTCTAAACAGCATGTGCAGTTGTTGCACACTTTTAAACAACGTGTGCAGTCGTTGCACACTTCTAAACAGCATGTGCACACGTTGCACATTGCCTTTTAAACAGCATTTGCAGTCGTTGCACTCTTCTAAACAGCATGTGCAGCCGTTGCACACTTCTAAACAGCATATGCAATCGTTGCACACTTCTAAACAGCATATGTAGCCGTTGCACACTTTTAAACAGCATGTGCAGCCTTTGCACACTTCTAAACAGCATGTGCAATCGTTGAACTCTCTTAAACAGCATGTGCAGTCGTTGCACATTGTCTTTTAAACTCCTTTCGGAATACCAAAAGAGCTCTGTTGCATTTTTAACGTTAACGACATTTTTCACTATTGCTTCCATTACGGTAATTGGTCTTCTGCCCCTTTTTTAGAGAGAGGAGGGTGGCGGAGTGAGGGTGAGGGTGGGTGTGTTATCGTGCAAGGTTTTTCTTATTGTTGATAATATTGTTGTTGTTATTGTTGTTTTATTGTTGATGTTGTTGTTGTTGTAGTTGTTAGTGTGTTTTTATTGTTATTTTTGTTATTGATGGTGTTCTAGTTGTTGTCGTTGTCGTTTTATTGTTGATGTTGTAGATGTTGTTAGTGTTGTCTTCTTATTGTTGTTTTATTATTGATATTGTTGTTGCTGTTGTTGCTGTTGTTGTTGTTGTTGTTGTTGTTGTTGTTGTTGTTGTTCAGGTAGTTGTTGTTGTTGTTCAGGTAGTTTTTTTTTTTTTCGTTGAAATGTTTTTGACGTTGTAGCAAAGATGGAGTTCTTTTGGATTTTGTTTTACTATTTCCTGATGTTGAGGTTGTTGAAATGCTTGTTTCTTTGCTGTTGTTGTTGCTGTTGTTGTTGTTGTTGTTTGTGGTGGTGTTGAGACTGCTGTTGTTGTTGTTGTTGTTGTTGATACTGTTGTTGTTATTCTTAAAATGTTTGTTTCTTTGTTCCAACCATTATTGAGCAGTATTTAGCCCTGATTGCAGCCCCTATGTTAAACCATTTCATGTAGCAGTGCAGGATACCATGGTCAACTAGTTGGAAGAGTATTTGGAAACATTAAATATGTGGATCATTCATTTCAGTATCAAGAAAACCTCGAAATCCATTCTATACCTGTAAGACTTTAGGGGAAGGGAGGGGGTGGGGTTATCTTTAAGTAAAAACAAACAAAAAACGAGAAAAAACCCCTCGATAGCTGGATATATTTTGTTTTAACAATTAAACAATAATATTTTCATTGTAATTAAATAAATGAAAAAAAAGCAGATAAAACAACGGTAATTAGCAAGAGAATGGAATAAAATAAAGGTAAAAATTGTAATAGGAACAAGAAAAATAGAGAAAAAAGAAAAGTAATGAGAAATGTAGAATAGATATAAAGCAGACTCTAGGGGATAAAAAAAAGCACGTGTGACTCCTTAAGCAACGATTATTTAGCGTAAAGTAAAGAGATAGGAGAATTGCAACGCGCCATATTGCTTCTATCTTTAAGGTCTAACTTAATTTGACATTTGTGATTGCTGTAAGATTTGCAGTTGATTGTTTCGACAAGTCGGGCAATGAAACTATAGCATCTCTTAAAACAGTAATCTTTAAAGGATGAGGGGGGAAGAGAGAGAAGCAGATGACAAGCTTGTTCCCAATTTTTACATCTTTTCATTCTAGCTAGCTGCTGATTATATCTTTATATACGTTATGTCTATCAGATTATATCTTCGTATCAATAAATCTCTCTCTCTCTCTCTCTCTCTCTCTCTCTCTCTCTCTCTCTCTCTCTCTCTCTCTCTCTCTCTCTCTCTCTCTCTTTATCTCCCTCTCTCTCTCACTCTCGTTCTCTCTCTCTTCCCCGTTCCTATCTTCAATATATTTCATTTTGTTCTTTCATTTTCTATTAATTTCTTGATATGTCTGTTTTCTTATTTTCGATATCACAGTCAGTGTGTGTGTATATATATACATATACACACACACACACACACACACACACACACACACACACACACACACACACACACACACACACACACACACACACACACACATATATATATATATATATATATATATATATACACTTACATATACATATGTATATGCACATACATATACATACATATACATGTACATATAGATACAAATACACACATACATATACATGTACATACATATACGTGTACATATACATATACATATAATACATATACATATACATACATAGTAACATATATATATATATATATATATATATATATATATATATATATATATATATATATATGTATATATATACATACATATACATACATGCATACATATACATATATATATATATACGCATACATATACATATATACATATACACACATACATATACATACATACTAACATACGCACACTCATACACATACATATATATGTGTGTGATATATATATATGCATCTATATGAGAATTTATACAAATATGCATATATGAAGGTGATTATGAACTGATATGACATGTTTATATATAATTGTTTCTATTTTTGGCACAAGGCCAGCAATTACCCCAGTGTATTACTGGTACTTTATTTTATCGACCCCGTAAGGATGAAAGGCAAAGTTAACCTCGACATATTTATATATAATAAACATACATGCGTCTAGATGTAAGTATTTTAAGCAGCGATCATATCACAGCTGCCTTAGTGTCGGTTTAAGATCATCATATACGGGTTTATTGATTATTATAATCCACCAGTAATGTTTACTTACTACAATGTACTGAGGTAAAAGCTTCTAGCACAGGCGTCGATTGATATATGAGATCTTTTTACGATGCATGACATGGCTGGCCACAGGCAAGTCCCTCCCAGGACTAAAAAAACCACGTCTATGATGCTCATGCTTAAGTACCAAGCGATGGGATTATTCGAAATCGAGTTGCAACCACCACCATCATCATCATCATCATCATCATCATCATCGTCATCGTCATCATATATATATATATATATGATGACGATATATATATATATTTAAATTAGAATGGCTTCGTCAGGACTAGAACGGTTTCATTCAGAGGAAATCACCAGGAAAGCTCTGATGATTTCCCCCGAATGAAACAGTTCTAGTCCTGTAGAAGCCATTTGTATATTAAATATTTATACTTTGCCATGTATTGAGTACCTTACCTACTGTGGTTACCTCCGATTGAACCCGGGATAAACGCACACATATATATATATATATACTTATATATATATATATATATATATATATATATACACGCGCACACACACACACATATATATATATATATATATATATATATATATATATATATATATATATATATATATATATACCTATATATATATATACATATATATATATATATATACACAAACGGACACACACACACACACACACACACACACACACACACACACACACACACACACACACACACACACACACACACGTGTCCGGGTTCGTGTCTGTCTTTGTGTATTTATGTTTAGCGGTGTAAACCGGTGAGGCCGATTGAGTCGTTTTATGTTAGAGTTTAAAGTGTATCGCCATGATTGATTAAGAGATATCGATAAGATAAGTACCATACGGAAATATGTAGTGAGGTTGATATAAACAACTTGAAAACCATAGAAAATGGCTTTGGTCGCATCCTATTGAGAGAAAGTAGAAAAAGAATACTGAAGAAAGAAATTATATACATCGAATAATTATTTCATCAAAGTGGCATTCTCTATGTTCCAATCACAAGAGAGATATAAACCGGAAGCGGAAACAGAGTAAATATATGACTGACATACGTCAATATATTCATATTTGTTAAGTTTCTACGGTAATTCACTAATATTTCCTTGTGATCATCCATTTTGAATTGAAACCTTCGTTCAGGTTTAGAAATCCGGTGTTTTTTTTTTTACTAACAACCATCTTTTATCTGTCAGCTTGTCCATACATCTGTGCCTCCCCGTCGTAGATTTGTTGCTGTATGTGTGTGTATGTCTATATATGTGTATAGCTAGAGGTGTGTATGTCTATATAGTGTATGGCTAGGGGTGTGTATGTCTATATAGTGTATGTCTATATAGTGTATGGCCAGAGGTGTGTATGTTTATATATGTGTATGTCTATATATATGTCTGTTTATGCGTGTAAGCCTATAGTTGTGTATGGCTAGAGGTGTGTATGTCTATATATGTGTAAGTCTATATATATGTATGGCTAGAGGTCTGTATGTCTAAGTGTGTATGTGTGTATGTCTATATGTGGGTATGACTAGAGGTGTGTATGTTTATATATATGTATGTTTATGTGTGTAAGTATATATATGTGTATGTCTATATATGTGTATGTCTATATATGTGTATCTCTATATGTGTGTCTGAGTGTGTATAAGTGAGTGTGTATGAGTGAGTATGAGTGAGTGTCTGTCTGAGTGTGTGTCTGAGTGTGTATGGGTGAGTGTGTATCTGAGTGTGTGTGTGTCTGAGTGTGTATGAGTGTGTGTGTGTGTGTGTGTGTGTCTGAGTGTATGTCTGAGTATGTCTGAGTGTACATGTGTCAGTTTTTCTACGTTAGTCTCTCTCTTCCCACCTCTCCAGTTATTCTATCACTATATCTCCCCCTCCCCTTTAAGCTATTTCTCTATTTCTACCTTATATTTTGCACTAAATATCCCTCTTCATTCTCTTACACACTTTATCTCTCTCATTTTCCTTCACTCTTATCCTTCTTTCCATTACTTTCTACCCCCCCCCCCCCAGCCTCAGCTTGTTTCTCTCTGTCCGCTTCTTTCTCTTTCCTTTTTCTTTCTTTCTTTCTTTCTTTCTTTCTTTCTTTCTTTCTTTCTTTCTTTCTTCTCTCTTTCTTTCTTTCTTTCTTTCATTCTCTCTCTCTCTTTCTCTCCCTTCTCTATCTCTTTCTCTCCCCCCTCTCTCACTCTTTTCATCTGGTTACTAATTCTAACTCAAATTTCTACAAATTCTTTCTTTATTTGTTTTCTTCTTTCCTTCTTTCTTTCTTTCTTCCTCTCTCTCTCTCACACTTTCTTTCTTCCATCCTTCTCCTCTCCCCTCTCTTCATCTAGTTACTAATTCCAACTCGTGTCTATACAAATTCTTTCTCTTTTTCTCTCTTTCGCTCTTTCTCTCTTTCTCTCTTCCTCTAAACTTTGTTCTCTTTTTATGTGTTAAATCTTACCCACCGGAACCAACCGGAAATCACCGGAACCAATCACTACCCACCGGAAAATGAGGGTTTGTTCCGAATGGTGTTTTGACATCATTAAAATATACCTTGTTCGCATGGAGCGGAAATTGCCGAAATCTATATAACATCGTCTAGCGAAGTCCATACCAAAGAAACGTGCTTTGCTCAATTCTAACCAATATTCCGAATGAATGGAGATATCGGAAAATTCCAGATTATTTCTACAACGATAGTCCTTTTCAAAATGATTTTTATTATTATTATTACTATTATTATTATTATTATTATTATTATTATTATTATTATTATTATTATTATTATTATTATTATTATTAATATTGTTGTTGTTGTTGTTGTTACTATTATTATTACTATTATTACTGTTATTATTATTGTTATTATTATTATTATTACTATTATTATTGTTATTATTGTTATTATTGTTATTATTATTATTAACATGGCTGACTTTGTCATCTCTTCGTGTTGACTTAAGCAGTTTTTTTTTGTGTTTGTTTGTTTTGGGAGAGATTTTTATGTTAATATGTATTTTTTAAAGGTTTTTTTTTCCTTTTTTTTTCGTTTTTGGTCTTTGAATTTCGTCAGGATTTTCCATACATTTATTTCCATCTACTACTACTACTACTACTACTACTACTACTACTACTACTACTACTACTACTATTATTATTACTATTATTAATACTGTTATTATTTTATTATTATCAGTAGTAGTAGTAGTAGTATTAGTAGTATAGTAGTAGTAGTAGTGGTAGACGTAGTAGTAGTATGTTTTTTTTTATGTATTTGATATATTTTTGTACTATAGAATTTTGGTTAGTCATTCTTTTACATATTCCAAACTACCACCACCATTGTAACTACTACTACTACCAACACCACCACCACCACCACCACCACCGCCACCACCACCACCACCACCATCACCACCACCACCACCACAACCATCACCACCACCACAATCATCACCACCACAATCATCACCACCACCTTCACCTCCACCAACAACACCACCACCAGCAGCACCACCATCGTAACTACTACTACCACCACCACCACCACCACCACCACCACCACCACCACCACCACCACCACCATCACTACTACCACTACCTCCACCACCTCCACCACCATCACCACCATCACCACCATCACCATCACTACCACCACCACCATCACCACCACCATCACCATCACTACCACCACCACCAGCAACAGCACCACCACCACCACCACCACCACCATCGTAACTACTACTACTGCTACCAATACCACCACCTCCACCACCAACACCACCTCCACCACCACCACCACCACCACCACCACAACAACAACCACCACAACAACAACAACAACCATCACCTCCACCACCATCATCACGACAACTATCACCAGGAGGGTGAGAGAGATGGAGGCGATAAAAGCGGGAGTTCGGTTCTTACACGTTCGGACCCAGCAAGTGGGACTTCATTTGCTCACCATACAGAGAGATGGAGAGGGCGAGAGGGATGGAGGCGATGACAGTGGGGGGGGGGGGGGGGTCTGCTCTTACACGTTCGGACCATATTCTTGTGGTTGTGTTTATCATCAGTGTTTAAAGAGAGCAAATGTCATGTCTTTACTGTGAGATCAAAATAAACAAAGAACTACAGGTTTAACATATCAAGTAATGATATCAATGTGAAGAAACTCAACGAAATCGAAACCAAATCATTGTTTATCTTGTGTTCTTCTATTCGTTCATTCCACAAATCTTTCATAAATCTTTAATTCTGTTTTCTTTTTTCCATTATTTCATTCTTTCATATTCTGTAATTTTACTTTGCTACATGCAATATAAACTCATGTTATATATTGGGTTGTATTTATGGCACTTAGTGTATATATATATATTTCACACATACACACATATATATATATATACATACATTTATATATATATATATATATATATATATATACATACACACATATATATATATATATATACATACATTTATATATATATATATATATATATATATATATATACACACACACATATACATATATATGTACACATGTATATATATATAGCTGAAAGATTGAACTAAGTCTAAACTAGATATATTTGGATGTGTGTGTGTGTGTGTGTGTGTGTGTGTGTGTGTGTGTGTGTGTGTGTGTGTGTGTGTGTGTGTGTGTGTGTGTGTGTGTGTGTGTGTGTGTGTGTGTGTGTGTGTGTGAATATAATCAATTCTTATTGGCGCGAAGCTATACCAGTAATTTGAGAGCCCAAAGTTTTCGTGCTTCATAACCCTCTTCACACTGGCAGTACATTTTGTTTCCCTTGTTTACATACACAAACCTACACAGACACAGAAAGAGGGACACACACACGGACAAATACAGGCATATATATATACATTTATACACACACACACACATATACACATACACACACACACACATATATATATATATATATATAACTACACAATATTTAACATAAATTCTCCTTTCATTGCTGGAAGCTCTCTCTCTCATTATCTTCACCACAATATTGTGTTTTCACCTCGTCTATCTTACAATCACTGAGCTTCCGAAATTACTAGCTTAATTATTTCGGCATTCTATAGATTCCTGCTGCTGCTGTTGTTGTTGTTGTTATTGCTGCTGCTGTTGTTGCTGTTGTTGTTGTTGTTGCTACTACTGTCTTGTTTTTAATGTTGATATTTTGTGTTCTGTTGCAAAACGTAGACATATGTATTATTATTATCTTAACGGGGTCGATAAAATGAAGTACCAGTAATGCATATATCTACTATATCTACTACACGGAACTCTCTCCCAATCCCCCCTCTCTCTATCAATTAGCACCAAACTCTCCCCCTCTCTATATCTACTACACGGAACTCTCTTCCAATGCCCCTCTCTATATCAATTAGCACCAAACTCCCCCCCTCTCTATATCTACTACACGGAACTCTCTTCCAATACTCCTCTTTATTAATGACCACCAAACTCTCCCCCTCTCTATATCTATCTTTCCCATCTGTACATAAATTGTAGCCCATATACAAATGCCTTGACGCATAGAGTTACGGCCCTTGCCATTCTGAGTTCAAATCCCGCCGAGGTTAACTTTGCCTTTCATCCTTACGGGGTCGATAAAATAACGTACCAGTAATGTACTGGGTAATTACTGGCCTTGTGCCTAAAAGTAGAAACAATTATTACTTGACATATATATATATATATATATACATACACATATATATGTGTGTGTATTTGCATGTATGTATATATATATATATATATACATATATATATATATATATATATATATATATATATATATAGAGAGAGAGAGAGAGAGAGAGAGAGGAGATTGCTATACAGATAGATAAATTTCAGTGATGCATGACCTAAGATGGCGATATTAAACATAAATCTCATGAATCTCCTGTTGAAACGATGGGAAGTTGTTCAGTTTTCTACGGTCCAGCTGTAGACTAGTTATGGAACTACAAATTAGTGTAATCGACAAGAATTTAACGAAGCGTACAATTTTGAAATTGGTGGAAATATTATGCAAGTTTAGAATAATAGAAATGCCTGGTTGGCACATACATTGATGGGAGAAGTAAAAACAGTAAAAAAAAAAAATTAATAACCGATTGAAAAAAATATATATCAGGAAAAAAGTGTAGAAAAGAAATACTAAAATATACAAAACCAAACCAAATAATCTTATATGAATAGAAAAACGTGATTTCAATTGATGACTAAGACAGAATTTTAGACATTCTTGAGAAGTTAATTGTTAAAACATCTAGTGATTAATCGACAATTTTACCACTAATCTTCCTTTTTTTTCATATATTTATTCAGAAATTTATGTTTATCTCGTATAGTTTCAATTGCAGGCGTTTTACAAGTAACGCCAACGTAAGGAACTTCTCATTCGTCTGTTTCGTCCACCGAAAATATATAATATATTCCATCCATCGGTATGATAGACTATGTATAAGTATATATTATCTATCTATCTATCTATCTATCTATCTATCTATCTATCTATCTATCTATCTATCTATCTATCTATCTATCTATCTATCTATCTATCTGTCTGTCTGTCTGTCTATCAGTCTCTCTCTCTCTCTCTCTCTCTCTCTCTCTCTCTCTCTATATATATATATATATATATATATATATATATATATATATATATATATATAATGTATATATATATATATATATATATATATATATATATATGTATATATATATATATATATATGTGTGTGTGTGTGTATATATATGTGTGTGTGTCTGTGTGCGTGTGTGTATATATATATGTGTGTGTGTGTGTTTATGAAACTATAGGTGGATTTCAAAATATACCAATATTCTTTCTCTGCCTGTCCTTTCCTCATTCTATCTCTCTCCACCCGCTCGGTCACTTTATATATATATATATATACCCAGCAGAGATCCGACGAGATATTGATTCCAGAGTCGGGCCAGATCGATACAGATCGAACCTTGAGCTAATCAATAGCGAAACGCGCGTCGCCAATCAATAAACGTAATGAATGCTTAACAAATCGTCCTTGTATTATTATATTACACTCTGTTTAGCTCTACACCTCAACACTGACGTGAATCTAGACATTGAGTGCTCATCTGAGTGAACCTACAGTAACATCACGTTCCCCTCCCTGGATATATATACATATATATATATGTATATCTATATATATATATATATATATATATATATATATATATATATATATATATATATATACATATATACACACATACATTATATTATATAATGGGAAAGAGTCAGGACCCCGACGTCCTAGCTGCGGCCGTTTCGACAGCTAGATCCGAACATATATATATGTGTGTGTGTGTGTGTGTGTGTGTGTGTGTGTGTGTGTGTGTGTATCTGTGTGTGTGTGTGTGGAGCAAAAGACGTTGAGAATTGGTTAGTTTAAGCGAGAAGACGTAGAGAGGTAAAGAGAAAAAGAATATTAGTACATGTATGATTCATGGAAATGAAATATGCGAAACTGAGGTGATGGGAATGAAGATGGGTGTTTTCTGTTGTTGGTAGGGCTGGTCGTGGGTGGAGTGTTTCAATAGAGAAAGAAGGGTGACATAACTTACAAAACCGAAAGTACAGATTTCAACCAGCTATTGCAAAATAATTATAATAACCCCCCCCCCCCCCCCGAAAAAATACAACAAAATAACCAAAGCAACAAAGGAAGCAACAATAAACAATAATAAAAGAAAATACTTCAGGATATTGCTACATAATAATTGAAATAAAATTAGGTGACAACAATACAACAATATTACAACAGCAATACAACAATATTACAACAGCAATACAACAATATTACAACAGCAATACAACAATATTACAACAGCAATACAACAATATTACAACAGCAATACAACAATATTACATCAGTAATACAACAATATTACAACAGCAATACAACAATATTACAACAGCAATACAACAATATTACAACAGCAATACAACAATATTACAACAGCAATATAACAATATTACAACAGCAATACAACAATATTACAACAGCAATACAACAATATTACAACAGCAATACAACAATATTACAACAGCAATACAACAATATTACATCAGTAATACAACAATATTACATCAGTAATACAACAATATTACAACAGCAATACAACAATATTACAACAGCAATACAACAATATTACATCAGTAATACAACAATATTACAACAGCAATACAACAATATTACATCAGTAATACAACAATATTACAACAGCAATACAACAATATTACAACAGCAATACAACAATATTACATCAGCAATACAACAATATTACAACAGTAATACAACAATATTACATCAGTAATACAACAATATTACAACAGCAATACAACAATATTACAACAGCAATACAACAATATTACATCAGTAATACAACAATATTACAACAGCAATACAACAATATTACATCAGTAATACAACAATATTACATCAGTAATACAACAATATTACAACAACAATACAACAATATTACATCAGTAATATAACAATATTACAACAATATTACAATGATGATGATGATGATGATGATGATGATGATGATGATGGTGGTGATGATGATGCTGCTGATGATGATGATGATGATGGTGGTGATGATGATGATGAGTACGATGATGATGATGATGATGATGATGACGATGCTAGTAACAATAAAATAAAGAAGAAGGAATAAATAATTTAAAAAATAAATGAACAATTTTATAAAACCTTGTTACAGCTGAATAAAATTTAATTGAAATTATCTCAGCCAATAAAATCAAAAATAAAACAACAAAGAAATAAAAAAGAAATATAAATAAATAAAATAAAATTACAGCTCATCAATAAATCAATCAATAA
>OZ024754.1:2640742-2645742 GCA_964016885.1 Eledone cirrhosa | reverse complement strand
TGAAACAACGGAATGAAAGGGAGGATGTTATAGAAAAGAAAGAATAAATGACAGATAGAAAGGTCAAACTAATGAAACGAAATATCGGGGAAGAAATATCGAATGAAATAAGGAAGATGAATAAGAAATGGAAGACGAGAATGAAATGAAAAACGAGAATGAAATGAAATCAAAGAGAGATAAATATTTAGCAAATTATTTGTTCTTGTTATTAATTTATTTTTCTTCATAAGTATATATTTACTTGAATATATAAAGAAATACTTTCCCGCTCATCTTTCTTCATTTTCAAAGCAGCCATTTTATATTTTTATAATTTTCTTATTTTCAGTTTATCTTTCTTCCACAGTAAATCGAACTAATCATCGCAATTCTTAACTTATTGTGTTCATTTTTTTTTTATTTCTTCTTTTTGATATTTTTTCTACATTTATTTTGTTGTATATTTTTTATTCTTTTCTTTCGTTCTCTTTCCTTTTCTTTCAAATTTCTTTTCTTCTATTCTCTGATAGAAATCTTCAACATATCTATGTACATCTTAAGACAACTTGTTTACTTCGGGCCTTTCTTCATTTGTCTTCCTTGATTTTCTTACTCTTGTTGACGTTGTTGTTGTTGATGTTCTTGTTGGTGTTGTTGTTGATATTGTTGATGTTGTTGTTGTTGTTGTTGTTGTTGTTATTGGTGTTGTTGGTATTGCTGTTGTTGGTGGTGGTGTAGTTGTTGTTGTTGACGTTGCTGTTGTTGTTGTTGATGTTGTTGTTGTTGTTGTTGTTGTAGTTGTTGTTATTGGTGTTGTTGGTGATGCTGCTGTTGGTGGTGGTGTAGTTGTTGTTGTTGACGTTGCTGTTGTTGTTGTTGTTGCTGTCGTTGTTGTTGCTGTCGTTGTTGTTGTTGTTGCTGTTGTTGTTGTTGATGTTGTTGACGTTGTTGTTGTTGGTGTTGTTGTTGTTGATGTTGTTGTTGTTGTTGGCGTTATTGTTGATGTTGTAGTAGTAGTAGTAGTAGTAGTAGTAGTTGTTGTTGTTGTTGTTGTTGTTGTTGTAGTAATAGTATTAGTATTATTAGTAGTAGTAGTAATAGTAATAGTAGTAGTAGTAATAATAGTGGTAGTAGGTGTAGTTGTTGTAGTAGTAGTATTAATATTAGTAGTAGTTGTAGTAGTAGTAGTAGTAGTAGTAGTAGTAGTAGTAGTAGTAGTAGTAGTGGTGGTAGTAGTAGTTCCTGTTGTAGTAGTTGTTGTAAGGTTGTCTTTTATATAATTCCTTCTACCGTAACAGTTGTTATTTACATTCTGTTGTTACAGTCGTCATTTTTCTTCTTGATTTTAGGCTTTGTTATAATTATGATATTGATGTTGCTGAGGTTTTTGTTGTTACTATCATTATTATAGTTTTATAGTTGGTACTATTATTGCTGTTGTTCCTATTGGTATTGTAGTTCGTCCTATTGTTTTGTTGTTATGCTGGGGTAAATGTTATTGCTGATATTGTTCTTCTTGATATTATGATTCAGCTCTTACTAATGTTATTGTTATTATTGTTATTTATTTTATTCTTCCAGTTATCTCCCCATAACTGGGAAGTGTGCATCTCGTTAGAGGGCAGAGGAAGAAGTCATGTGACATCAACAATACTATCACCTAGTTGGTAAATCTAGAAGTATGCAAATCCTAGAATAACTATGGAAAATACATTGGTGGTGTGGCTTTTGGTAGGGATGTGGAATGAGAAACAGACAATGCCGGAATGAGATAGGTGACATAAGTAGTTTAACTGGACATCTGGGGAATAGATAAGCAGCTTGCTAATTCACTGTAGCATAGGAATAGGAAGTTTTAGTGACTTTCGAAATGTTAAGGCGATCGTAGATTGTACAAGAGATTTGAAAGGAGACAATGAGGATTAGGAACGCTCAAGGAAATGAGCTTTATGCCTATGTGCGTGAAATGACCACAAAGATGAGTTATGACCAATTGAAATTCTCTCTTGAAACAACAAGTATTGGGAATAACGTATTTTGTATTCTTAGAAGAAGTCAATCGTGAGTGCTTAAATACTCACCATAAAAGAATAAAAAATAAATAATTAAAAGACCTCATAAAACAAAATGGTTTTCAAGTTGAACCTAAATGAGAAGAACAGCGACTCTATGACTCCTTTTATTGTTTAGAGAACATGTAGGGAGATAGAGAAGAAATGAAATTCTGTCGAATATTTAGCTAAGTCGCAAGAATAATTCTTAAGACTAAATTTAATCTCTAACTTAGATTTCGTCTAAATCTTTTCTGGCCGATGTCAGACAAAGATTTTATCTCTACGCCATGTTTTACTGTAAACTGTTTGATAACTTTATATAACTCACACAAAGTCAGAATACAAAACAGCTTTGAGGCACTGATGTGACACTAGTGTGACACAGATATGGCACTGATGTGACACTGGTATGGCACTAATGTGACACTGGTGTGACACTGTTATGACACTGATGTGACACTGGTGTGACACAGGTATGGCACTCGCGTGACAGTGGTATGGCACTGGTGTGACACTGGTATGGCTCTGATGCGACACTAGTGTGAGACAGATATGGCACTCACGTGACACTGGTGTGACACTGGTGTGACACTGGTGTGACACAGGTATGACACTAGCGTGACAATGGTATGGCACTGGTGTGACATTGGTATGGCTCTGATGCGACACTAGTGTGACACAGGTATGGCACTCACGTGATACTGGTGTGACACTGATGTGGCACTGGTATGACACCGGGGTGACACAAATATGGTGTCTATTCTTAAACATTCGGAGTTTGAACGTCAGAAATGGCTAAAATATGTAATATCATTTGTCACCAAAGGAGAAGTAGGTTAGTTATATTACAAACACCCCTACAACACCTACAACGACGATAACATTAACTACAACAACAAACGAACAGCAACAACATCAACAATAGGACTAAACCAAACCACAATAGTCACAAGATCAGTAAAACTATATTAGTACAAAATATAAAAGACCAATGAAAATGAAAATTATCTATGAACATCATAGATAATTGTTTCTACGTTAGGCACAAGGCCAGCAATTACCCAGTGTATTACTGGTACTTTATTTTATCGACCCCGTAAGGATGAAAGGCAAAGTTAACCTCGGCGGGATTTGAACTCTGTAAACACAGTAAATATTATAAAGTCATCGCCATTAACAATCAATAACAACACCAATAGTAGCATCAATACCATCAGCTTAATCATAGTCATCATCATCATCATCATTATCATCATCATCATCATATTCATCAGAATCGTAGTAATCATGGTCGTCGTCGTCATCATCATCATCATCATCATCACCACCATCATCATCATCTTCCCCATACCACTACCACCGCCACCTACAACTCTCAACATCCATAACTACATCTAATAGCCAGCGGTATTCCCGTACATAAATACCTAAAACCTTGGATAGTTATGGACAGTTTCAGAGATTTGTTCTCTTCACGGACCAGTTAACACAACACAGAAACTCCCTTGAAACTTTGCAATCCCAGACAATTATTAAGCGGATAGATTTTGAATTTACCTTTCTCCTTTTACCCACAAAAATCTATTAAAAACAGATAGGAAACGTCTTAGGTTTCTGAGCAGATTTTACTATAATCGCTTTTACCCACTTCTTTTTATCTTGTTTCTAAACATGAAGATTTAGGTAGATTTTGTGAATTATCACGTCCAGTCGGAGCCAATTGGAATAAATCGTCAAACACAATTGTTCCTACACAGGTCGATTTCGTCCGGTTTAAAGCCAAAGTTTGTCTTATATTATTCTCTTTGATTCTGTTGTTATTTTCGTCTTTCTTTTCTTCAATGAAGATGAAGAACAATTGTAGTGAAAATGTCTGCTTTGACATGTTCGAATTTCAGCTTATTTCGATAGATTGGAAAATGGACGATGAATTCTATAAATCTCCCCAGCTTCTACAATTTCATGTCTATTGTTTGTAACGACTGCATATACAACTGATTAATTTTGGATTACAACCACGCTAATGGAAGGTCATGGTGATGATGATGATGATGAGGGGAATAAAGATTATGATGGTTATTATGATGATGATGATGATGGCCATCATGATGGTTTAAATGGAAATAATAATATGAAATTGTAATAGTAAGAACAACAGCAACTGTAGGAAGGTCGACAAGGTATTTGCGATAAGCGCATCAAGGCCATAAATATTGCAATACTAAGCAGTAATAGACAGGAACTTAAAGAGTAGCGAACATACTGGCGTCTAGAAAACACACATACATAAACACACACTCACACACTCTCTCTAATGTATGTGTATGTCAGTGTATATAGTTATAAACACTGACATATATATATATAACGAAGGAATTGTAGTAAGGAACAAGGTGGACCATAACGCACCAAAGTAGTCAATAATTAGGGTAGTAGAGTGGGTAATAGGAACGAGTAGGACCCCGACGGCTGAGCTCAAGCCGTTTCGACGGCTAATTCTGTCCAGAATTAGCCGCCGAAACGGCTTGAGCTCAGCCGTCGGGGTCCTACTCGTTCCTATATATATATATATATATATATATATATATATATATATATATATATATATATATATATATATATATATATATATATATATATGTATATATATATATATATATATATATATATATATATGTATATATATATATATATATATATATGTATATATATACACATATATATATATATATATATATATATGTATATATATATATATATATATATATATATATATATATATATATATATATATATATATATATATATATATATATATATATATATATATATATATATATATATGTATATATATACATATATATATATGTATATATATACATATATATATATATATATGTATATGAAAAGAGTCAGGACCCCAACTGCTGAGCTCCGGCCGTTTCGACAGCTAGTTCGGATTTA
>OZ024754.1:2623242-2628242 GCA_964016885.1 Eledone cirrhosa | reverse complement strand
TAGAATGAGAAAGATCCCCCAAAAATACGTATAATATCCGTGTGCGTGTCTTGAGAGAGTATTTATCTATGTTACATTCGAAAGATTTCATGAAATATATAGAAAGTAACGGATTTCTTATGGAAAGGTGATGGAAATGGTAAGGAGGAGATTTTAAAATAAATTGTCTTAAATCAAGATGTGATAAGAAACAGTTTCAAAAGATTATTTATCTTAATAGTATTAATGATTTCATATCAACAGGAATTGACGTGTCGCAATATAAGTGATAAATCTATTTAGGTACGTATGTATTTATATAGTTATGTATATATATATATATATATATATATATATATATATATATATATATATATATATATATATATATATATATATATATATATATATATATATATATATATATAGTGACGAAATATAAGTCAATTGCATGAACTCATAATCCTCTATTTACTGCTATATATATTTCGATGATAGCTATTGAATGGCTATGACCTCATCAGGCAGTTAGTGAGTTCTTAGATATGCCAGCTCTGTGTTTATGGTGTTGATAGTATCAGAGCCTTGGGACATATGAGCATGTTAGGAATAATTTAATGTTGTCAGCAGGAATAGTTTTAATTCTCATTGGTCAGTTTGTAGATGCTAGTAGGATTGGTATTTGACCTCAAAGAGGCAGGTGGTGTTGTAAAGTTCAAACCGTCAGGCAAGATGACAATAGTTCCATATGACTGATTTTCACAAAATATATATATGAACCATTAGTACAATTTATAGATACCGATTATCATGATAATATCATTGAAAGATCTGGAAGAACAGATGTATGAAACATAGCAGCATGGTGCCGAACTAAATATGCCGGTTTACAGATATGACGTATTTGGGTCACAAGTTGAAAAAGTTGATGTTGCAAGTTGTTGATTCAGCTGTAAATCTCGTCAGTAAGCGCAAAAAGAAAATCAACAAGGAGGACTATATCGTCTCATAGATAATATCTCTCTGCCTATATATCGTTCTAGCTACTATATATATATATATATATATATATATATATATATATATATATATATATATATATATGAGGTTATACTATATATATATATATATATATATATATATATATATATATATATATATATATATATATATATATATATATATATATATATATATATATATATATATATATATATATATATATATATATATATATATATGAGGTTATACTATATATATATATAGTGTGCTAAACCTCATATATTTTCATTGGTAAGATAAGTTAAGTGGAGTTACTTAACTGATAATTTTCGGTTTTTCTCCCATTGGTGAATTGTTCTGGTTACATTGAAAGGTTCCTAGATGTATAAATAGACAACAATAATATTAATCTTACTAAATGTTGAATTTTATATATATATATATATATATATATATGAAAAAGTATGACCCCGACGGCAGAGCTCAAGCCGTTTCAACGGCTATTTCTGGACTGAAATAGCCGTCGAAACGGCTTGAGTTCTGCCGTCGGGGTCATATTTTTTCATATTACCCTCTCTAGTACCATAAGCATTGAGTACTCTGGTGCGTTATGGTCCAGCTGGTTCCTTACCACAATTCCTTCGTTATATATATATATATATATATATAGGAACGAGTAGGATCCCGACGGCTGAGCTCAAGCCGTTTCGACGGCTAATTCTGGGTCCAGAATTAGCCGTTGAAACGGCTTGAGCTCAGCCGTCGGGGTCCTACTCGTTCCTATTACCCACTCTACTACCCTAAATATTGAGTACTTTGGTGCGTTATGGTCCATCTGGTTCCTTACCACATTTCCTTCGTTATATATATATATATATATATATATATATATATATATATATATATATATATATATCAGATGTGTAAAAAGACCACCAGAGTACTCGATACGAAGGACCGTGACAAGTGGAGAGATGCTGAATAGGATCCGTCCAACCGCTGCAAGCAGGGAAAAGCGGACGTAAAATGATGATGATGCTAGGTCTATATATATACATATATATATATATATATATATATATATATATATATCATTAGCCATTAATTCTCAAGTGTCAGTCAGCAAAAAAACAAAACAAAACCAAAAAAAAAAAAAAGAAGAGATGTCTGTTCTGTTAAGTGTAACTAAAAGTACCAACGGTCTGATACTGACATGTATTAATATAATCCCAAAAATGACAGACTTATTGGTGTTGGGCAAAGTTGTTGATGGAGTTGTCGGTTGTGCTGAACAAACAGAACGCTGTATCAACAACATCAACAATAATACTACCAAGAAAAACAAATCATTATACTCTAAGATCTTCATCAACAGAAGCATGTAAAACATTTTTTTTTTTAAGAACTACAACAGTTACATACGAGAAAGATAAACAATTATCAGAAATTATAAGTGATTATTGAAAAAGCTTTTCTTTACACGTACTTAGATATACACATACTCTGAGGTAAATGTAATATAACATTGCATAAGTTGTTTTGACGTTTGTTAGGACAGTATAAATTGGCAGACGATATTTGTAGGCAGACGACAGCAAGGAAAAAAATTGAGAATAGCACTGAAGAAATTGTAAGAGAAAATTACACTTATGCGGTTTAAGAATGGAAGAAAATTGTTTATATATATATATATATATATATATGTGTGTGTGTGTGTGTGTGTGTGTGTGTGTGTGTGTGTGTGTGTGTGTGTGTGTGTGTGTGTGTGTGTGTGTGTGTGTATATATATATATTTATATATACATACGTTCGTACGTTCGTACATATTTATATATATATATATTTAGTTATATATTTCCATTTTGCTGTCTCTCTCTCTCTCTCTCTCTCTCTCTCTCTCTCTCTCTCTCTCTCTCTCTCTCTATATATATATATATATATATATATATATATATATATATATATATACACAGCAACATGGAAATAATAGAGTTTAAAATAAAATGAAAAACAGAATAACATGTAGGAAAATAATAAAGATTACTGTTGCCAGTTGCAAAAACAATTGCTGTTAAAACAACACATGTACAAAACCTAAACATTGTAATGATAGATTGAGAAGAAATTGGAATGAAGAAAAAATAGTGGATTAACATAGACCAAAGGAACTAACATATATATATATATATATATATATATATATATATATATATATATATATATATATATATATATATATATATATATATATATATATATATATATAATGGAAAGAATGAAAGATTGAGTGGTATGAATAAGAAGAAAGGAATAGAATTGAGAGAGTGTCATATAGGAAGATTGGGCGGAATATAACGAAAAAAAAATTACGAAGGTTGAAGATTAAACTTTAATTTCACACGGATAAATGTATATATATCTTCTTCTTTGGCGGACTGGGTCTAAAAATATTGGTTGCCAGGAGACGAAGGGGGCCGACCTAATTTTTATAAGGAATAAAAAACATGTTCGAAAAATACATAAGTGGAAACAAAACAGTGCAACGAAATTTTTTGCGGAAAAATATCTTTCTTTCTCCAATAAAAAATATTATGTATTTTGCGAAATCCAGAGACTTTCAATAATGACAGGAAGTCGCCCCTAATAGTCCTAGGATAATCATGAACCACCCCACATCTTTTTAACTTTGACTACAGTTACGAAAGCTGTTAGGTATATACATATATTATTTGTTTGCTAAAATAAACACATTAAATTAATTCAACAGTTAAACACACATAGGAATAATAAGGTTGTTACCAAAGGGCCAGAAGATTGACAAATGGAGCCTAATTATTACTAATAGCTCTAGGAAAGCCATGAACGTCACCACATTTTTTAACTTTGATTTTCAAAGTAGGTTTATAATTAGCAATTTTCGTTGTACTCTTGTAGTTGTCTCGGTGTACTAGTTGGAAGAATCGTAGTCGGTGGTGATCCTGGTCTGAAGTTCGATCCTGGTCGGAAGTAGGGTTCCCGATAAATCTTTTCAGTTTTTTTCTATTGGTTGTAAAATAAAAACTGAAAAAAAAAAGGTTGCATGTACCTCTCGACCAGGATTGAACCCAAGACCAGGATCTCCACCGTCTCTAATACTTACCACTAGGCCACAGAAACAACTACGAAAATCTTATGAAAATTCATACTTATAAACCTAATTTCAAAATTTTCAAGAGTTCCGTGTATTAGATATAGAGAGAAGGAGAGTTTGGTGTTAATTAATATAGAGAGGGGGATTGGAAGAGAGTTCGTGCAGTAGATATAAAGAGGGGGTGTTTGGTCTTAATAGATATATATATATAATATAGAAAAGCTTCTACAGGACTGGAACTGTTTCATTCGGTAGAAATCATCACGCTCTATTCCTGTAGAAGCCTTTCAATATATTAAATATTTATACTCTGCTTTGTATTGAGTACCTTGGTTACTGTGGTTACCCCCTATTGAACCCGGGATAAACTTATATATATATATATATATATATATATATATATAGGAACGAGTAGGACCCCGACGGCTGAGCTCAAGCCGTTTCGACGGCTAATTCTGGACCCAGTCCAGAATTAGCCGTCGCAACGGTTTGAGCTCAGCCGTCGGGGTCCTACTCGTTCCTATTACCCACTCTACTACCCTAAGTATTGAGTACTTTGGTGCGTTATGGTCCACCTGGTTCCTTACCACATTTCCTTCGTTATATATATATAGGTATGTGTGGAAGATAACTATGTAAAGTTTAAAATATATAAGAAAATAGAACGTGAAATTAAAAACAGAATGAAAGGACGAGAGAAGATATTAAGTAGAACGTCTAACCTACTTGAACACCATCAATAGAAGAAGTACCATGTAAAACAAAAACAAATGAGGGCTTCGGTGGGATTGCCAAGTATGAAGATGACGACAGCTGCTGCTGTTTTTACAGGTGTGGCTTTGTAAGTTTAAAGAGAGTAGAGTAGGTTCTAGAAAGAATGTGTTGAATG
>OZ024754.1:2590742-2593242 GCA_964016885.1 Eledone cirrhosa | reverse complement strand
TGTATGCGTGGCTTCCCCAATACACTTCACATTTAACACATTTAGAATTATCGTCTCTCATATTTTGTTCTTCTTTATGTGACTCACATATTTTTTATAGCCTCGCCTTTCTGTCTCAGAATATCAGCACCGTTTATCACCATCACTCATATGTACACAGAGAATCATCTAACACACACACACACACCTACACCCACACACACATACACACACATATACACACACATACACACACATACACATACATACATATGTATATATGTTTGTATGTATGCATGTATTTATGTATGTACGTATATATATATATATATATATATATATATATATATATATATATATATATATATATATATATATATATATATGTATATATATATATATATATATATATATATATATATATATATATATATATATATATATATATATATATATATATATATATATATATATATATATATATCTACATATGTGTATCTATATTCATTGTACGTGTATGTATGTAATATGTATGTATGTAGAAGTGAATGTATGTGACCTTTCTAGACCTTACCAAAACATTAGATATTGGCAAGAAGAGAGGTCTTTGGAGATCAGGGAACCCATAAAATATGTCAACCCTTAAAGAAAAGTAAAGAAACATATTAACATGGACACCTAGTTACATGAGGATCAGCCGGGCCATATCAGATGCAATGACGAACTTTGAAAGACCCCCCCCCCACAGTCGGATATATCATCTTCTTCATGACGAACTTTGAAAGACCCCCACAGTCGGATATATCATCTTCTTCATGACGAACTTTGAAAGACCCCCACAGTCGGATATATCATCTTCTTCAGTATAATGCTCATGAAGGCCAGAAAAGATCTTGATGTGAAGTTATCCACGAACACACCGAAGAAATGCTTACGTTTGATTTCGGCAAACTCCGGAAAGTGTATAACCTAAGGCAAAGCTAACAGAAATTTAGCGTTCTCTGACTTGTCGTGAATAGTTCCATTCATTTCTAAGTGGGTAACTTTAAAGATTTTGCTTGTTTTATATCATATCTTAGGTTAATTGTTGTGTTTTATAGGTATAGAATCTGTCAATCTCTCCTCTCACCCTTTCCGTCTTTCCTTGCTTAATAATCCTTGTCCTTTTCCTCTAATTTATAGCATTTATAGTCTTTGCAAAGCTACTTTCATGTTCTAGATGTTTGACAAAATATTATATTCATTATTATTTTTAGGTAATTTTATACAAGAAATAAAAAAAAAATTTTATAGCAAAAAAAAACCCTTGTTCCTTTTTTTTATATAAATTTATTTATTGTATAGCGTTCCTGCCACACCCCCTCGTTTTATGTTTCAACGTCCAGCCCTACATTTATTGTAGTAGTAGTAGTAGTTGTAGTTGTAGTAGTAGTAGTAGTAGTAGTAGTAGAAGTAGTAAATTTTTGTGGCCACTCAAGTGACAAGTTATATGTAACTGCCAGCTGTTTTGACAGATGTAAAGTAGCTTGAAAATAAAGGGAGAACCAACAGGTGTAGCGAATATTTTATCTCTAAAGGAGGAATCAGCTTCTTTGGTAACATAAAAAGGAATGTAGATTAAGTGGAAGTACATAAAAAATGCGATAAAGTTTGTAACTTTTTTCTGCCGAAGTTTGGTTTGTATATTTTAGTGTCTGAAATTTAGACATGTTTTAAAGAAATTTTATGTAAATTTTACTTTAAAACTTTAACAATATATATCGCTAGATGACACTTTGATTTTTTCTACCAATAAATATTTTCGCTCTTTAAATGACTATAAAAAGACGGAGGAATTATTAGAGCTTTTTACACTTTAGAATATATATAAGTTTCCCATTGCGTTCAAATCCTCACGATGCCGACTTCATCTTTTAAAACAGCACGTCTTACGAGAGTAAAGATGGGATTTAAGCTAAATCATTAACAGTTAAGCGACAGCATAAACTTCGTGGACACCCATTGTAAGATGAGATCCACATAATTCATTCTAAGGAATAATTATACTTGAGTAGTCTGTTGTTTTCTTCTGCATGCTCAAAGACGAAATTGAACACATTACAAGCTAACAGCTTATATATAATTTTTGTCGCACCACCATTGCTAAATGTAGCGAGGTGTTCCGCAAAACTGGGGGAAAATCGGATACAATAATAGGCTACACATCTCCCGAAATCCTTATTAGTTACACGCTTTTCCTACACATTCAACATCCCGGGTGTGCCATTGTCGAGTAGAAGATTTACCTATTATTTTTATATAAAAGCTCTAAGAATATTGTTGTATTAAAATTGCTGCAGCCGGGTGTTAAAAAGGTGTCGTAACTCACGAAGAGTGCTAAAATATTTAATCTAAATTTTATAAAAAATGTATAAAAATAGTAGACTTTCAAAAGATGCCATTCTTATAGAGTAGCTCTTACATAAACACAGCAGTTAGAAACTCAACATGCTAATTCACAATTAGTATCTGGTGCCAGATC
>OZ024754.1:2577076-2587076 GCA_964016885.1 Eledone cirrhosa | reverse complement strand
TTCACTCACACACACTCACACGCACAAGCACACAGACACACATACAAACACACACTCACAAACACAGACAGAGGCAAAGAGAGAGAGAGACACACACAGACACACACAAACACACACACACACACACACACACACGCACACACACACACACACACATACACACACACATACACATACACACATACACACATACAAATACACCTTCACACACGCATTCACACTCACACAAACAAAGACACACCGGGCACACTCACACACACACAGACACGCACACAGACACACATACAGGCATACACACACACACACACACAGATACACACACATACAGACACACACATAGACACACATACAGTCACACACATAGACACACATACAGTCACACACACACACAAACACATACACTCACACACACACACAGACACACACACATACCGTTATGCAGTCATATACTAAAGTGTTATAGAAGCAAAAGAATGGCAGTGACAATTCCAAGAACAAAAGAATAAAATAAAAGAACAGGTGCCAAGGAATAACTTATGTCTTTATTGATATTTATATATATTACTATTATTACTATGATAGTAATGTTGTTGGTTATAGTGATCATGATGGTGGTGGTGGTGGCGGTGGCGGTGTTGGTAGTGGCTGTTGTGGTGGTGGTGGTAGTGATGGTAGTGGTGATGGTGGTAGTGTTTCTTGTGGTGGTGGTGGTGGTGTTGGTGGTAGTGATGGTGGTGGTAGTGGTAGTGGTGGTGGTGAAAATAGTGGTGGAGATGGTGGTGTTGGTGGTGATGGTGGTGCGGATGGTGGTGTTGGTGTTGGTGCTGGTGATAGTGGTGGTGGTGGTGGTAGTGTTTGTGGTTTTGAAGTTTATTAGTAACATGATGTCTTTGCTAAAGTTAGTGCTGTCAAATAAATTAAAAGCCACATTAAACACCATTCACATGATAGCTGTCACAAAAATATTCTGTAAATATACTCTTCATTTACAACATATCTAGATAACATTGAAGATGGATGAGTTGCATACCGTCGAGTGATTTTCTCATATTACGTTATGGTTAACATTGCAGAATGACCAATTCGGGCGAAATGTTTGTTGCACTTACTTAGGGCCTTTAATATTCTGAGTTCAAATGTCACCGAGGTCAACCTAGCGTTTCGTCCTTCTGTGGTTGATAAAATAAAAACTACAAGTAAAGTACTGGAGAGATTTAACCAACTTTATACAGTCCCACGACCGAAATGTTTTAAGGGTCATGTATACTACAAATATTCGCTCTAAATTCTTTATAACTCCTATATCTTTAGTTTACTTTATCGTACCTCTGTAATGTTGTCATACGGCAGGATTCGAAACACAGATCTTTTCATTACCATATGCTATCTCATTCAGCTGCCTCGTTCGATGTGGTTTCTCTTTTCAAGATTTATAATTTCTCTAAATATTAGCATTGTGAAGGTGCGAGGCTGTGTGGTAAGAGAATTGGATTCGCAATCGTGCGGTTGTGAGTTCGATTCCTGGACTATGCAGTGCATTGTGTCCTTGAGCAAGACACTTTATTTCACGTTGTTCCTTTTACCTGGAGTTGCGACCGATAGATAGTATTAGCAATTGGAAAGACCAATGGAAACATTGTTTCCTCGGTCTGATTTGTCAAAAGCCGATTGGTTGTCGATATATATATTAGAAAAAAACCCTGCACAGTGTGCTTGGTAGGGTACCAGCATCGGTAATTGACTAAATCACCTGCACTGTGTCTACATACACACACACACACACACACATATATATATATATATATATATATATATATATATATATATATATATATATATATATATATATATATATGCATACGTACATAATACAAACATGCGTACATACATTGTTTCTTCGGGCCTAAAATCACAAATATCTTTGCTGGATTCGAAACACAGATGTTTTCATTACCATATGTTATATCATTCAGTTGCCTCTTTCAATGCGGTTTCTCTTTTCAAGATTTATGATTTCTATAAATATTAGCATTCAATAGGGGCAGCTACGGGCCTAAAATCACAAATATCTTTGCTGGATTCGAAACACAGATGTTTTCATTATCATATGTTATATCATTCAGTTGCCTCTTTCAATGCGGTTTCTCTTTTCAAGATTTATGATTTCTATAAATATTAGCATTCAATAGGGGCAGCTACGGGCCTAAAATCACAAATAACTTTGCTGATATTTGCATGTGAGTCTAGACTAATTTATACACAACTCCAATTGAAAATCTTAATGTCTTAAACAACCATAAAAACGATCTTCTAACTTGAAACCTTGAAATAATAACATCGTGACAGACTGTAAATGTCATTAAAATAGGACTATGTACACATTTACATACATACACAGACAAAGGTGTACACAAACACACACGCGTACATACACACATTTACACACATACGCACACACAGAGGTGTACACAAACACACACGTATTTACACACACGCAGGTACATACACACATTTACACATAGGCACACACAGAGGTACATACACACACATTTACACACACACACACATTTGCACACTTATGTACACACATACGCACACACATTTACACACACATATATATATATATATACACACACATTTACGCACGCGCACACACATGCACACACATTTACACACACACACACACACACACACACACACACACACACACACACACACACACACACACACACACACACACACACACACACACACACACACACACACACTCAGTAGATAGGTACACACATATAGTGTCTGTGATAATAACAGTTCAAACAACAACATACAAGAAATAAGACACGAATTAAACAACATATTTGTTTTGGCGTCTTTTCTATTGTTTTGGCGATATTGATTCATTTGTCACCTGTATCGGTTGGCGCAACCAATCACCAAAACACCTGAATATATTATATTATTTGACCAGCAGCAATCATAACATTATTACAACAAAAACAAGGGCGGTGGATAGACAGTATCGGTAGAGGGTTCAAACTCCGTTCAAATCCCGCCGAGGTTAACTTTGTCTTTCATCCTTACGGGGTCGATAAAATAAAGTACCAGTAATGCACTGGAGGGTCGATTTAATCGACTTTCCCTTTCCCCCAAATTACTGGCCTTGTGCCTATACTAGAAATTATTATTACAAAGTACCAGTAATACACTGGGATAATTGCTGGCCTTGTGCCAAAAGTAGAAACAATTATATTTTATGATTCTGTTAATATGAATTACTAAAAAAAAAAAATCATAGAAAATCAAACATTGAACTTTCCCCAGATATATTTGTAGATATAGGAAACTTTAAGACGAGCTGTTTCTTATGTACGACTCACCTAATATTTTTAGTTGAATTATTATGTACTTAAGGTATTTGTGAGTAGATTCAGAGCCAAACACACGCCTGGCTGTCTTATTTGCTTGTCTCGTCTGATTAGCGTCAGGTATTGTAGCAGCTTCTTATAAAAATATTTTCATTAATTCATAATAGTTTTAATTTCGCAGTCGTGAGCTCCATAAACTAATAAACGCCTTAATGGTTTACTAACAGCGCGACTAACAACACGACACAGCTTCAATCACAGCCAGAGAGAAGTCACTTCACTTTTTTAATAATTTAGAATGTTTAAAATACTCTCGACAAAGGCATGCTGGCCACATATTCTCGTACTCTACTGTACAATGTTGGTATCCGATTCCTAATTTGACACAATATGGTCAGTAGTAAGATAAAAAAAAGGTCCCAACTAACATTTTCAAGCTGACTTTCACACACATGTATATATATATATATATATATATATATATATATATATATATATATATATATATATATATATATATATATATATATATATATATATATATATGAAAGCGTCGTTACTACTTGCGACTAGTAAGACCTTTATTCAATTTAGTACACCTTTCTTAAGAAAAGTAGTGTAAGACAGGATAGAATGCACGACGGGGAAGTCAAAATTGTAGAAGGGTTAGAGCATTGGACGATATATCGTAAGGTCTCCAATCTGTCATTGATTTTGTTCAAATCCCGCAGAGTGCAACTTTTACTTTTATGGGTCCGGGTGCAATAAATACAAAAAGCAGGTATCCGGTTCGAGTAGATCTTTCCACTTCTCAAAGGACGTGGAAAAGAAACATGACCCCTGTCATCCTAACTAACTAGACAATAAAAAGAAACGTCCCTGAAGATTGTTGATTTGATTTAATATCAGAGAAGGTACACTGGACTATATTATTAATTGCTTCCTCATTGAATACTGTTATCTGAGGGAAAACTGGTTACTTTTAATAAGGGATTAGATGAAGGATCCGCATGAAGACGTTGAAATTCAGTTTTATAACGAAGACAATGACCTAATCGAAATCTTTAACATTAAGGAACAATGTTGTGGAGATTTATATATTCAATATTGTCTTAATTTTCCAAAGCCCTAAAAAAGTGTTTTTAGCTGAGGTGTAATTTTATAGTTAAAACAATTTCAAAATTAAATTTCGGAACATAAGACTTACTACGTATATCACAGTATATTTACTGATAAAATGACAAGTCAGTCAATCATAATTCAGAGTTTCTTTTAGATATATCATGATTTGAACTAGAAATCTTACTCAGAATTTTCTCTCAGTTTTCTGCTTTTGGTGTGTGTTAGTGTGGGGTGAACTTGTATATTTTTATGGCAAATGTTTGCTTATGTTACACAAGGAAATTTATTCACGTGCACTGGGAATGTAGGATGTAAAATAATTTGAAAAGAAACAAAATTGTAAATGTGTTATACAGATGTTTCTGAATGTGGTTTTGACATTAAGGTTTCGGGTCTATCTATGAACTGGTGCAACTGGTGAGAAACAGATAAATCTACAACAAATGTTAGTAGAAACGTAGGGGTAGAAAACACACAGACAGATACACACAAACATACACACACGTATATATATACACACACACACACACACACACACATATATATATTTATTGGTATGTATGGGTGAAACTGTATGAGTGTCTGTATTTTTAAAATTCTAAACTACTAAGCATATACACATGTTCATATATATATATATATATATATATATATAGGTAGATGAATAACTAGCAAGATAGTTTTATGTATATATATATATATATGTATGTACATATAAGTATTTATATTTATATACATATAAGTAAAGATAAACAGAATGATATACTGAAAGATAAAAAAATTGCAATGTAATGAGTAGATGTATTGTAACAATATGTGCTGAAGTGCAACTGGATATAATTTTACAAGAATCTTTAAATAAACAGAGAACTTGAAATCATCTGCACGAAAATTTAAAATGAAATCTGTGAGAATGTTTAAGAAAACTGAAAACTTATATGATAGAACAACATTGACCAAAAGGTTCGGATTATCTTGTTTGTTCACAAATATTATTCAAAACAACAATACTTACATATTACATATGTACCTCTATCTATCTATCTATCTATCTATCTATCTATCTATCTATCTATCTATCTATCTATCTATCTATCTATCTATCTATCGAAGGAGAGGCGGTGTTTCTGTGCGTAATAGCCATGGCGAAAGAGGTTGTATGGTGGACGCGTCTGAAAGGACTGAGGTCAGACACCTTTCTCTCTGGCCAACAACTGGTCCGTTTCTTCCGATATCATTTCGGAAGAAGGATCAGGATGGAGAGAGAGGTGCTGTACCCCAGCCGTTTTTATGAAAGATGGGTGAAAGTGGCGAGAATGGCCCGTGTGAATGGGCCTTCACTCTACATCAGACTATAGGTGAGGAAGATGAAAGACCAAGGGAGCACCCCTTCTCTGTGCTCCTGAGGAAAAGGGTTGCACCTTTTTTTCGGGGGTGTGTGCGACCCCCCAAGGCGCCTCCTCTCTATTGAGGATTTTGTTATATTTTATTTTATTTTTATATTTTGTTATTGCCTCCTCCTTATTGAGGACGCCTTGTTTTGTAAACTCCCCCCTTTGTACTTGTCCCACTTTTGATGCCCTGGTGGCAAATAAAAGAAACATATCTATCTATCTATCTATCTATCTATCTAATTCTCTCTCTCGCTCTCTCTCTCTCTCTCTCTCTCTCTCTCTCTCTCTCTCTCTCTCTCTCTCTATATATATATATATATATATATATATATATTTATTAAAATAACAGATTGGAGTCAATATATGTATGTATATATATGTGTATATATATATATATGTATGTTTATATATATATATATATGTATGTTTCTATCTATATACATACATATATACATGTATTATATATGTGTATTCATATATATATATATATATATATATATATATTAGCCATTTGATGAAAACATATGTTGAACACGTGTTAAAAAATATGGGATAATTTTTTTATCTCCTTTACAATCTGTTTCAGTGGGTCCTTGCTTTTATTTGTTTATATATATATATATATATATATATATATATATATATATATATATATATATATATATATATATATATATATAGCAATGCTTTCGATTTACCAGCAGACACTTCTATTTTGGATCAGCGAAAGTTCATGACCTAACTTCATCTGGCCCTTACTAATGGACTTCCGCACCTCACACAGTATCACCTGCCGTGTATCTAAGCTGTGTCAGATGTATATATTTTTTTACGCATTTTTATTCGAGAAGGAAGTGGAAATAAAATTCAAAAAATCCCTATTTATGCTCTTTTCAGGTTCAGCAAATCTGGTGAGTTTGACGCAACTCATATAGAGTACATGATTGAAGTTAGGTCAAAGGGTGTTGTTACCATCAGCTTGATTTAAAGACAAGATACACTGTAATCTGTATTGTAATTCCAATCCAATCCAGGGCCTTCTCAGACCTGTTGGAGGAATCCCTCTCTGGTTGACTCCTACCGTTTCTGTTTGATTTGGGTCATGTGAGAGGTGAAGCCGTACTCACCACACTTGGCCAATTACTGGTTGGTGAAGCTATTTAACCCATAGTTGGGATGGATGGTCGTTGACTCTGAATATATCATCCTTTTAACAGCCCTTGTTCTTTTGCAATGTCGCTGGGGTTCTACACTCCTCACCAGACCAGAAATACTGGAGTAATAAATTGTAAATAGTTGACCATTACATACTGTGTGGATTAACAACTTATGTTTTAAAGTTATCTCATTAGTCGTTCCTCACACCCACTGCAAATGTTCTCGTATTGATTGCTTAGGTAGTCACAAGGCCACAATTTATTGTAGGAGAGGATGGATGCCCCACCATATTGATATAATGCACCCGACTAAATAACAAGCATGTATTTTAGCAATCTCTAAAAATGGTGTTAATATCGGCAACAGCGTGATTTGAACTCGGATCTAAAACGGTTGTAACAAAAATATACACTAAAAAAAAATAAACGATAGAAAGGTTTGCCCCAAATTCCATCGGTTCAACCAGACATTTTCATTATTACAGCATTTAACAAAATATAGAGGAAAACCCCCACGAGGCTGCACTACAGGTAATGGAATCTCTGGAGACGAATTAATAGACGTAATTGCCTGCAATTTGCTTCACGTGTATCCAAAAACTCAGTATTCAGTGACGCGACAGTGCTAATAAGAAACGGTCTACCTCTTTTTCTATCGCTATAATATCTATAATTTCATATTTTTGACTCCAACTTATTTTCCCTTCCTTATCCTTTTTTCTATTTACATTCCTACATCTTTCATCGTTATCATTTTTTTTACGTTTCCTTTCATCTACTTTATTTTCCCTGTTAGTTTCCTTCATACCGATTGAATGTGTCTCTATCCACCTCATATATATTTCATTATCAGTCTTATACTAAGATAATCTTGATAAGCAATGAAGTGGGAAGAAGACTAAGACCGAGAGGGATTGTTAATTTTATATTAATTACATGTATATACAAAACGTTTCAAGACTAGAGAGTCTATTTGGAGAAAGTGGTAAACCCCAGGGACCGTATTTTGGGGTGTAAGATCTAGCATGTACGTTGCGTATTTCAGAGAAACTGTAGTAAGTTCTATGGGTGTTGTTAATGAGGATTGTTGTTAATTCAAATTGCATTTGTCTAAACACTGTCTAGAACATTCTTAATTGGTTAACTATCATATTTTAATCGTCATTCTTGCTGTCATAGTCGTCATCGCCATCGTTCTTCACATTATAATCGGCGCCGTCAATATCATCATCATCATCATCATCATCATCATCATCATCACCCTCATCATCGTCATAATCATCATCATCATCACCATCATCATCATCATCATCGTCGTCGTCCACTCTACCGCCATTACAGCCACCATCAACAATACCAACCTATCATCACCATCATCATCACCATCATCATCATCATCATCGTCGTCGTCCACTCTACCGCCATTACAGCCACCATCAACAATACCAACCTATCATCACCAGCATCATCATCATCATCATCATCATCATCATCATCATCCGCATCATCATCGACAGGAAGATGCTAAATATATAGAGGCGATGAAATGCGGTTAAATAACGTTTATAATGATTCCAAAATCTATTAAGTTACGTCTTTAACGTGAAATAATTACATGTGGGAATTGAAACTGCATCAATAAGTTACATTTATCACTGGTTACCTCTACTTTACGATCCCTGTGATTCCTACCCCTCCCCCTCGGTGTTTATATAATTCAAATGATATACTTTAGCATAAACTTTACCATCAATAACTGTATGTAATATTTAGTTAGGCGCCATAATGTTCCTGGGTTTTCAAAATCTTACAAAAGCACCAAACTTTTTATTTCTAGGCATATGAAAGATTTTGATGTTATCAAAATGGAAGGAAGCACTAAACAATATATATATATATATATATATTGATTTCTCCCGAACAATTCTAGTCCTGTAGAAGCCATTTCTATATTAAATATTTATACTCTGCTATGTATTGAGTAATTTACTTACTGTGGTTATTCCGATTGAACCCGACACACACACACACACACACACACACACACACACACACACACACACACACACACACACACACACACACACACACACACACACACACACACACACACACACACACACACACACACACACACATACACACACACTCTATCAGGGTAAACATACATGAGATGACTTAAATACCTTTGATGATAGGTCACTTTTGAACTAAATATCAACAGCAATAACTGGTACGCGGGAAGGTGTGACTAGAATATAAAGCAGAAAGGTGACTCAGGAGTTGTGACTAGAATATAGAGCAGAAATGCAGAAATAGCTAATTAAACATTTATTCTGACCCACTACAGATTTTATCAGAGAACTACCCAAGAATACTGACACTATAAAGTCAGAATGATTCCTGATTTAGCCACAATACCCGCAATTTGGTTGTTATTTCTAACAAATCAATCAACCACATTGAAGCTCGCCCTATAGATCTTACGAAGTATTCAGTCAATCTAAGATAAAAGAGTTCATGTTTTTCATTTTTGAGGGGGGGGGGGGGGTTGTAGTTTTGCATCATCAATATTGTGTAAAATTCTTGTAACAATTCTTGTTACCAGTTGAAATTATTGAGGGGTTACTAGTTTCTGTGGCCCCGAGAAACTTCAGTTTATAGACTTTCTTATACATTATAATTCCTTTATAACAACTCTCTCATCACCACGTGGTGCTATTCCAGGTAAACGGCCTTCATAAAGCATGTGAGTAGAGTTTGTATTATTTCTTTGGAATATTCAATTAAATTCGTGATGGTATTTAAATATTATTATGAAGAAGATGAACATTATTATAATCAGACAATGCTGCCATGACAACACCGCTATTGTTATTATAATGAAATTGAAAAATGTCTAGTATGGCGCTTGAAGACATATTAACAGCTGAAAGATTTATATTGACAAAAATAATAGAAA
>OZ024754.1:2554576-2569576 GCA_964016885.1 Eledone cirrhosa | reverse complement strand
AAAGTTAAGTAAATATGTATGAGTATACTCATGAATATATTTATCTGCAGTGCTTCAAGTAATTATGTGCAATAGGCACACACATACACACACATACACACACATACACACATATATTTATATATGCATGTATGTATGTATATATATATATGTGTATGTACCTGTGTGTGCGGCAGAGTGTGTGAGTTTGTACGTATCTGTATATGTTCTAGTGTGTGTGTATACATGGTGTATCTCTGCAGATGTATTATACAGAGATTGGTGCCAAGAAGGCGCGAAACTATTGTCTTATCACAGATAAATGACAAATCATATGAATATACACACGTACATACATATGTAATCTATTTCTCTATATTCTGTATCTATATATCTATCATTATATCTATAGATATAATGATATATATATATATATATATATATCATATATATATATCATATATATATCATATATATATATATATATATATATATATATATATATATGATATATATATATATATATATATATATATATCATATATATATCATATATATATATATATATATATGATATATATATATATATATATATATATATATATGTGTGATATTATATCTATAGATATAATGATAGATATATATATATCATATATATATATATCATATATATATCATATATATATATATATCATATATATACAAAGTGAAGGCGTGTGGCTGAGTGGTTAGAGAATTGGATTCGCAATCGTGAAGTTGTGAGTTCGATTCTTGAACCAGGCGATGCGTTATGTCCTTGAGCAAGACACTTTATTTCACGTTGCTCCTTCTACCTGGAGTTGCGACCGATAGATAGTATTAGCAACTGGAAAGACCGACGGAAACATTGTTCCCTCGGTCCGATTTGACGAAAGTCGATCGTTCCTATATATATATATATATATATCATATATAAAAGGATCGATCGACTTTCGTCAAATCGGACCGAGGAAACAATGTTTCCGTTGGTCTTTCAGTTGCTAGTACTATCTATCGGTCGCAACCCCAGGTAGAAGGAGCAACGTGAAATAAAGTGTCTTGCTCAAGGACATAACGCATCGCCTGGTCCAGGAATCGAACTCACAAACTCACGATTGCGTATCCAATTCTCTAACCACTCAGCCACACGGCTTCATAAAATATCATATATATATATATATATCTTTATACCTAATATTATATATATATATATATATAGATCTTAATATCTAATATCATATATATATTGTTATACTTGGGGAGGGTCATATTTGTGTAATATTGCCAGAATTAATAACAGAATTAATATATATATATATATATATAATATATATACATATCTTTATATCTAATATATATATATACATATCCTCATATCTTATATATATATATATATATATATAATATATATACATATCTTTATATCTAATATATATATATATATATCTTTATATCTAATATATACTTATGTATATATATATTATACACATATATGTATATACTTATGTATATGTTTATATATATATATATTATACATATATATTATATACTTATGTATATATATATATTATATATATATGTTTATATATATATATATATATTTATATATATAATATACATATATATGTATATACTTATATATAATATATATATGTTTATCATATATATATATATATACATATATATGTATATACTTATGTATATATATATATTATATATATATTACATATATATAATATATATATGTTTATATATATATAATATACATATATATATATATACTTATGTATATATATATATATATATATATATATATATATATATATATATATATATATAATATACAGATATATGTATATACTTATGTATATATATATTATATATATATTAGATATATATAATATATATATGTTTATATATATTATATATATATATATATATATATATATATATATATATATACAAAATATATATACATATACACACACACACACATATATATATATATATAACCTCACGTAAATATTCATGCATAGATATATAGATATATACCTAGAAACAGATTGATTTATCAACATAAAATATAAATGTTGAAATCTGATTGAAATATCTATAAGGTAATGTTAGTAAAATATTAACATATCTCTATTAGATATTAACATATCTAATATTAACATATCTCTATTGGTGAGAACGATATCAATTTCGATATTGGGGAAGGACAGAAATATGTATACATGTGTATAGGTAATTAAAATATATTTTTGCATAGGCACAAGGTCTGGAATCTATGTTGTATATAATAACAGCGCTGTCCGTCCGTCCGTCCGTCTCTCGCGCCCAATTTATATAGCGAGGAGGAGCGACAAACGAGAGATATGTATATAGATATATTTCTTTATTTTCTATTATTATTATTATCATTATTATTATTATTATTATTATTATTATTATTATTATTATAGGCCGGTGGATTGGCAGTGTCGGTAGAGGGTCGGACGCCATGCTCTGATGTATAGAGTTACGGCCCTTGCCATTCTGAGTTCAAATCCCGCCGAGGTTAACTTTGCCTTTCAAAGATATATGCAGAGAGAGAGAGAGAGAGAGAGAGAGAGAGAGAGAGAGAGAGAGAGAGAGAACAGGTAACGCTGTGTGTTTTTGAGGTGACTGAAAAGGGTAGACAGAGAGAAAGTTATGACGTTTCCTTCATCTAAATATAGAGAGGGGTGCGCCATACGAGAGATATTTACATAGAAAGAACCTCGTGTCTATAGAGAAGCCGTCACCCTCTTCTAGATCTATGTAAAGAAGCAGCCGATTATATTGAACTCCAGAACCTGATTAGAAGGGTAACATTTAACATTGTTAATATGGTTTGCGTGTATCATCGTCTCTGTCTTCTCTTCTTCATTAGTCATCCCTATTTCGAAGGTGAAGCACTTATTTTACTTTTTCTAATAGCTAGAATATATACAGCCCGCCACACCTGCATCCACGCTAGAATAATGGTTTCTTATATAGGCACAAGGCCAACAATTTTGGCGGAGGGGAAAGTCGATTAAATCGCCCCCCCCCCCCCCAGTGCGTGACTGGTACTTTATTTTATCGACCCCGTAAGGATGAAAGCCAAAGTTAACCTCGGTGGGATTTGAACTCAGATCATAAAGGACCGTAACTCTATGCTGCAAAGCATGGCGTCCGCCCCTCTACCGACACTGCCAATCCACCGCCCTTATCCGCGCTAGAATAATAATAATAATAATAATAATAATGGTTTCTGATTTGGGAACAAAGCCAACAATTTCTGGGGAGGCGAAAGTCGATTAAATCGATCTCAGTGCATTACTGGTATTTTATTTTATCGACCCCATATGCAAGACAAAATTAACCTCGGCGGGATTTGAACTCAGAACGTAAAAGGCAATAACTCCATGCTACAAAGCATAGTGTCCGACGCTCTACCAGTCCACCACCCTTGTTCTATGGTAATAATAATAATAATAATAATAATAACTTAATTATTAGGTTTAGCTGTACCACAGCTGGACTAGAACTATAATAGTGCTAAACATTGAAAGGAGCAGGGAAAATATTTGACCTCATCTATCATATTTCATTTATTCTTCGGAGGAATTCAGTCTTAGATGAGACATTGGTGTTATCTTAATTAATAAGACAATCCTCGTTCACTTACTATTTTTACTGTTCTATAGAAAAATGTATGCGACTAATTTATCATAACATCCCCGGACGGATCTTTGTGACAATCTGGTAAAATATCGTCTCACATGTCCAGAAGAACCACGCTGGAAGATTGCACACACGCACACACACGCACACGCACACACACACACACATACATACATACATATATATATATATATATGAGATTTAGAAAGCATAAGATCACATGTATATAAACATAATTGTATAAAGATGTAATTCTTCCTATGCTACGTATATATATATATATATATATATATATATATATATATATGTCTATCTATAGCTTCTTTCTCTCTCTCTCTCTCTTTCTATATATATATATATATATATATATATAAACACATATATATATACATAAACACACATATGTCTACATATATATATTTATACACATCAATATTATATTACCCTAGAGATAGGCGTGATAATCAGTAGCGGTTATTTAATATATTATTAAACAGAACAATGAATTAGTAGGGAAACATGGTTATTTGACATGAACCAAATGATAAAGATGGCGTCCAGACGGCCGTCACTTTCCTAGACTTATGCCAGGGGCAGTAACTCTGTTGTAAAGACAATTGGGAGGTCGAAATCTGAACCCAGAGACAAGGCTAGCTAGGAGTTCTTAACCTCGTAGACAAACAGATAATCATACGTATATATATATATATATATGTGTGTGTGTGTGTGTATGTGTGTGTGTGTGTGTGTCCTGCACATACACACACACATATATAATACATATATATGTGTGTATATATATACAATATATATACATACATATGAATATATATATATATATACAACATATAAAACCATATATATAAGTATATATACGTATGTATATATGAAAAGTGTAATTTACTACACAAAACGAAGGTTATAGAGAAAATTGAGGTTGGTAATGGCACACGGAATATATAAGAGACAGAATACTTTTTTGTGAAAAAACATATAATTTTATAAGGTAAGGAAATAATAAAGTGTATAAAAAAGGACCGGTTTCGATGGGTCTGCAAAAGCCATCTTTTCAAATGTTGATTAATATTAAGAAAAATTAATAATAAGAAGAGTTAAAATTTCAGATTTGAAAATTCAAGTATAGAATTCATTGTGGGATTTCATAGTAGTTTCACGTATGTATATATATATATATATACAACATATAAAAGTATCTATAAGTATATATACATATACGTGTGTATATATATATAAATATATATACATATATATATATATACATGTACAATATATACGTACATATGTATATATGCATGCGTGTACGTGTGTGTGTGTGGTGAGAGGGAGAGAGAGAGAGAGACAGAGAGAGAGAGAGAGAGAGAGAGTGTGTGAGATGCGAGGAGGGAAAATATCTGGTCTGTTGTGTCGACAGATAATTTTTCATCGTAACTTTAAATTAAAAATATCGCAAATACTTTCAGATATTTTTTTTTCACCAATTATTAACAATTTTTCCTTTTTTTTTCTCTTCCCTAATTTCTGTTGTTGGCAACTTTTACATAGTTATTACAGTTAATATGTATTCTGCTTGTTATTGTTGTTGATATGTATTCTGCTTGTTATTGTTGTTGTTGTTGCTGCTGCTGTTGTCGTTGCTATTGTTGTTGTTGTTGTCGTCGTCCGTCTTTTTATACTCGTTCATGTCACTCGTCGCATTTTCATTTTTGTTGCACACCACATCTGTTAATGGCGTATTTTTGTATTTTATATTTTTTATTATATTATCGTTATTATTGTTATCGTCATTGTTGTTGTTGTTGTTGTTGTTGTTGTTGTTGTTGTTGTTGTTTGCTAACTTTTTACTCCTACAATATCTGGTTAACTGATGTTATTGTAATTCCTATTATTGTTGTTCTTATTGTTATTGCTGTCATTTTTTTTTCTGTCCTGGGCTTGACGTCGTAAATGTTGTTGTTGTTGTTGTTGTTGTTGTTGTTGTTGGCGATGATGATGATAATTATGATGGTGGTAATGGCGATTATTATGATGGTGGTGACGTTGATGACGTTGATGGTGATTATTATGATGGTGGTGATGTTGATGACGATGATGGTGGTGCCGATGATGATGATAACGATGATGGCGGTGCCGATGATGATGACGATGATGGTGGTGCCGATGATGACGATAACGATGATGGTGGTGCCGATGATGGTGGTGCCGATGATGGTGGTGCCGACGATGACGATAACGATGATGGTGGTGCCGATGATGACGATAACGATGATGGCGGTGCCGATGATGGTGGTGGTGCCGATGATGACGATAATGATGACAATGGCGATTATTATTATTATGATGATGATGGTGGTGGCGTTGATCATGAGGACGGCGATGCTGTTCATTTTGACGGGGCGACGCTAAGGACGATGATGGTGATGGTGGTAATGTTGATGGTGGAGACGAAGAAGAGAAAAGTGACGGTGATAATTATGATGATGATGATGATGAAGGTTTGTTGCTGTTGTAGTTGTTGTTGTAGTTGTTGTTGTTTAATCATTCCAATATTCGTCATATTCTCCACTAACAGAATTATGGTTGACTGGAATAGGTCAATTCTTTTGACTGAGAATCGAAGAAAATTCATAAACACTGCAGCACCCACCCACATCCTCTCATTACCTCCCCCTCTCTCCCTCCATCTCTCCCTGCCACTCTCTCTCTCTCTCTCGCTCTCTCTGTATATATATATATATATATATATATATATATATATATATATATATATATATATATATATATATACATACATACATATGTATGTATATATACATTATAAACATATATATATATATACATATTTATATATCAATATTTATACATACTTACTATATATATATATATATATATATATATATATATATATATACTTACACATATATATATATATAAGAAACAAAACAAAACACAGGAGGCAAAATTACGCAGTTATATTAGATTCACGCTTGGAGGACACACACACACACATATATATGTATATATATATATATATATATATATATATATATATATATATATATATATATATATGTGTGTGTGTGTGTGTGATTGTGTGTATGTGTGTGAACACATTTATCATATTTCAAATGTAAGGAATTATTAATATAGAAATATTAATATGCCAGCAAAATTACATAGGAAATTATACAAACTTAAGTATGTATAATTTCGTATGTAAATACGTTCCTATATACATAGGTGTGTGCATGTGTAGGTGATATTGCGTGGTTTTATGCATATACAAGCATATATATATATATATATATATATATATATATATATATATATACATGTGTACATATATATATATATATAATGTATTACCCATGTTCACAAGCCATATGCATAAATACATATACTCAGACTCACTCCAGTGTAATCTTACACATATAAAAAAATGTGTTGTGTATTATTAATATTAGTCTATATTAATAATGATTCCTTGAGGCTTGACAACAACACCAATTACAACACCAACAACATTTAATCACCATTTACAAGAACATTTATATAAATAATATACACATATATATATATATATCGAAGGAGGTGTGGTAAGGAACCAGCAATAGCCGTCGAAACGGCTTGAGCTCTGCCGTCGGGGTTAAACATTTTCCTATATATATATATATATATATATATATATATATATGTAATTATTCTACGGTTGTAGGATCTATAGTGTCCCCCCACATCAAGGTCTGTTATTTGAGGACCCACCCAAACTACACCACTACCCAAACCAACTTCTTTTACTTTTAACCTTTGTCTTTACCGCAATCACGTAATTTTATGCCCCCCCCCCAAAAAAAAAAAACAAAAACAATAATACAACAACAACAATAACAAAATCTACAACATTGCAAACACAGAAATATTAGAGAACGTGTTATGAATAATAATATCAACATCAACAACAATTATAACATAAATAACAATAATTGTTTCTACTTTTGGCACAAGGCAAGTTATTACCCCAGTGCATTACTGGTACTTTATTTTATCGACCCCGTAAGGATGAAAGGCAAAGTCAACCTCGGCGGGATTTGAACTCAGATCGTAAAGGGACGTAACTATGCTGGAAAGCATGGCGTCCGACCCTCTACCGATACTGCCAATGCAAATAATAATTAATACATATTTCAGTAGTTGTATATTTGTTGTGTGGTTTCATTACACATGTTGAGATTTTCTACTTAGGATATTTAAAATATTTTCTTTCGTTTTCTATTTAATACAGTATTGAAATTTTCTCCCCATTCTCAGTGCAGTGGATAGTAATTGTTCCAGTACATTACTGGTACTTTATTTTATCGACTCAAAAAATTTGCAAAAACAATACAAAATCTACATACAAATAAATCTATAAAACAATTCAAAAAGCCTAACAAAAACTTGATAAATAAACAAATATATAGAGAGGCTGTGTGTGTGAGAGCATGTATGTGTTTGTGTGTGTGTCTGTGTGCGTGAGAGAGAGAGAGGCAATGAGAGAAAGAGTGAAAGAAAGATGGGGGAGGGAGAGAACGAGGGGGGGGGGATAGAGAGAGAGAGAGAGAGAGAGAGAGTCAGTGCGTGTCTGAATTAATGAAGTAAAATTAAAAATTGAGATGAGGTGAAGAAAAGTGAGTTATGGATGTTTTCATCGGCGAGATGGACTGATGTATATTTTATGGCCATATCACTCACAATCTCTCTCTCTCACCCAATCACCTCTCTCTCTCTCTCTTGCTATCTCTCTTGCTATCTCTCTCTGTCTCTCTCTGTTTTTCTCTCTCTCTCGCTTTTGCTGTCTCTTTGTTTCGTTCTCTGTCTATGACAATCTCTCTGACATGTTTATCCCATCTCTCCATCTCTTACTCCTCCGCCATTGCTATCTCTCTCTCTCCCCCTCTCTCTCTCTCTCTCTCTCTCTCCGTCTCTCTTTCTCTCTCTCTCTCATTGTCTCTCACAATCCTTCTGGCCAACTCATCTCTCCCTCACTCTCTCTCTCTCTCTCTTTCACTTACTCCCCCGCGCTTGCTATCTCTTTGTCTCTCTCTCCTTGTCTTTCTCTCTCTATCTCCCTGAACCGATCATCTCTCCCCTCCCTGTACTTCCACCACACACTATCTGTCTTTGTCTCACTAATGTCTGGCTTCACCATACTTCTCTCTCTCTCTCTCTCTCTCTCTCTCTCTCTCTCTCTCTCTCACTGTGCTTCATTCTCCCAGCATCTTCCTGACTCCCCAGACACCACACTCTCTCTCTCTTCTCTACTCTCCCCCTCTCTCTCTCTCTCTCTCTCTCTCTCTCACTGTCCTTCATTCTCCCTTTCTCTGTCTCCCAGCATCTCTTTGTCTCCCCCACCTCACCCTCTCTTTCCTGACACCCTCTTCTCTATCTCTCTTTGTCCCTTTGTCTCTATCCCTCCTCCCAGAGTTCCAGATAAACCACATTCCATACTCCCCCGATTATTTCGATATTTTGATTATAAAACACATCACACCGAAACATACGTTATCATCGGTAACCCCTTCTTCACTGGAACTGAATCTGGCGAGAAGTTTGTGTTATTGTTGTTGGTGATGGTGGTGTGATGTTGTGGTGGTGGTGATGGTGTGGTGTTGTGGTGGTGGTGATGGTGTGGTGTTGTGGTGGTGGTGATGGTGTTGTGGTGGTGTGTTGTGGTGTGGTGGTGATGGTGTTGTGTTGTGGTGTTGTGGTGGTGTCTTGTGGTGTTGTGGTGTTGTGGTGGTGTCTTGTGGTGTGGTGTTGAGGTGGTGTTGTTGTGGTGCTATCGGTTGTGATGATGTTGGAGATGTTGGAGGTGTTGATGTGTTTCATAAAATTGTAATAACGGACAGTTGTGGTGATGAAGGTGATAACAGTGATGGTGTTAGTGGTATATGGGATGTAGTTGTGTTTGTGGAGGCACTAGTATTACTAATATTTGGCAGAGGTGGTGGTTGGTAGAACTGATGGCTGGTTACATTGATAGATGTTAGCGTTGTTGGTGATACAGTGATGGTAAGGTGGTGTAGTGGTGGTGTAGGTACGTTTTCTAGTTGTATTAGTGCGTTTGTTGTAGGTACAGTGATGGTAAGGTTGTGTAGTGGTGGTGTAGGTACGTTTTCTAGTTGTATTCGTGCGTTTGTTGTAGGTACAGTGATGGTAAGGTTGTGTAGTGGTGGTGTAGGTATGTTTTCTAGTCGTATTAGTGCGTTTGTTGTAGGTACAGTGATGGTAAGGTTGTGTAGTGGTGGTGTAGGTACGTTTTCTAGTCGTATTAGTGCGTTTGTTGTAGGTACAGTGATGGTAAGGTTGTGTAGTGGTGGTGTAGGTACGTTTTCTAGTCGTATTAGTGCGTTTGTTGTAGGTACAGTGATGGTAAGGTTGTGTAGTGGTGGTGTAGGTATGTTTTCTAGTCATATTGGTACGTTTGTTGATAGTACAGTGATAGTAAGGTTGTGTAGTGGTGGTGTAGGTAGGTTTGCCAGTCGTATCAGTGTGTTTGTTGGTGATACAGTGATAGTAACACTATGTAGTGGTGGTGTAGGTTAGTTTTCTAGTCATATTGGTGTCTGATATTTGTGATAATATTTCCACATTCCAGTTTACTATCAACTCTCATCTTTATCCCCAAGAGTTGACAAAGATTTCTGTTAGTTGATATTATTAGAGTTATCTCCCATGATTATGTATTTAGATTTTAAACACGTCTAAAGGGATAATCTTAGCTGAACGAAGTTTTTCGATAAACTATAATGCATATTTATATTTCACTCATTAACTAGAGTTATAATGTGAAGACTATAACATTTTTTTTTAATTTTCAGTCTGCCATATGGGTTTTATTTAAAGTTCACATTGGCTTCAACATCATCAAAATTATTCTTCACCTTCCACCACCTTCTCCTCATTCCTCTCCCTTCTTGCCTCCACTGACATCACCATCACCAGCACCACCACAAATATCACCAGCACCACCATCACCACAAACATCACCAGCACCGCCAAAACCAACACCACCACCACTAACATCACCACCACTAACATCACCACCACCACCACAAACATCACTAGCACCACCACTAACATCAGCATTACCACCAGCACCATCAGCACCACTAACATCAACAGCACCACCACCACTAACATCACCACCATTACCACCATCATCATCATCATCATCATCAACAACGTCACGGTAATATATATTTTCTATTCAATTATCCCAACCTCCAGAGTTACTATTTCCGTTCTAGAAGTCGTGGCATAGAGAAATATTTCATAAATGTATATCTCTGCCTTTTCTTATCACTGTTGTTGTTGTTGGTGTTGTTGGTGGTGTTGTTGTTGGTGGTGGTGTTGGTGGTGGTGTTGTTGTTGGTGGTGGTGTTGGTGGTGGTGTTGTTGTTGTTGTTGGTGGTGGTGGTGTTGGTGGTGGTGTTGTTGTTGTTGGTGGTGTTGTTGGTGTTGGTGTTGGTGTTGGTGGTGTTGTTGTTGTCGTCGTTGTTTTTAGCGGTTATAATAATAGTGGTGATGATGATGATGTTGGTTTTTGTGGTGGGTGGTAATACTGATGGTGGTGGTGGTGGTGGTGATGGTGGTAGGTGGTGATATTGATTGTGGTGGTGGTGGTGGTGGTAGTGGTGGTGGCGGGTGATATTGATGATGGTGGTGGTGGGTTGCGGTGGGCGGTGATAATAAGGAAGCTGTTATGTATATGACACTCAGTGGTTTGTCCATAATTATTCTCCAGGTCTCATATCACGTTCCCCTTTCTCTCATGCTGCTCCTCTCGTATCCCCCCCTCTCTCTCTCTCTCTCTCTCATAATACTTCTTATAACAGCACATCAACTTTTTTCTGTTTTATCTTACAAGACTATCTTCCTGTTGGTGTTTCTGTTTTCAGTTAATATATTAATGTATTATAACCAGAAGAAAGGGCGTGGAGAGAATATATTGGCAGAAGTGTAGCACCACCACCAGGTCCTTGGCTGTCTTAAGCAGTGTTCAATCAAATATTCGGATTAAATACCATTGTGGCATTTCTTCTGGTTCTTTATATTATGAGTTCAAATCCCACTACGGTCAACTTTACATTTCAGCCATGTACTGGGATTGATTTATTCAAAATTGCCCTTCCCTTAAATTAGAAATCAATCTAGAGTAAGTATTGTGATTACTCTCCCTATCCCCTCCCAGTTATTTAATGATTCATAATATTTGGCTATAACCCGCCGAGGTTAACTTTGCCTTTCATCCTTACGGTGTCGATAAATGAAGCACCAGTAATACTTGTGATCGATTTAATCGACTTCCCCTCCACCCAAATTGTAAGCCCTGTGTCTAAATCAGAAACCGATATCTAGTTATATATCTTAGCAGTCTAAGTTCAATTCTTCTCGGAGACAATTTCAGATTTATTCCTCTAGACTAGAATAATATCACTTTACATCTTAAGTTCAAATCCAAATGATTCCAGTTTACTTTTTATCTGTATCTGGTCAAGTTCAATTTTAGTCATTTTACAGTGAGGGCATTAGGTCAGGTTTTAGAGATGGAGGCGTGATGGTAAAAAAAAAGGAGTTACAAATAGGCGGGACTTGATAGGTAGGTCATGCAAAGGTGAAAGTGAATCAAATGAGAAAGAGAATCATTTCGATCTATGCAGGTAAGAAGGAGGAAGAAAGTGGAGATAGTCATGGGCGGAATAACATAACCCCGACCCGAAAACTCAATTTAAATGACAGACATTCAAAATAAAAAAGAAAGGAAAAATATGGAATAATTAAAGAAGGTCGGGAATGAAGAGAGAGGGGGAGAACAACAAAACGAGAGAAATAAACAAAATAAACAGAATGACAACAATAAGAAAAACAACTAGAAAATCCAAAAGAGATTAAGACGTATCTGGGAGCATTCGCTAAGGAATTTCATATTGCCTGAAGGTCTGGAAGATTCCGTGGAGAAAATGTGTTTGCGAGAAAGAAGGAACAGATGGGGGAAATTGGAAGATGGGTTTATTATTGACACAACACCTGTATAAAAACATGGAAAAATAATACCATCTCTATATTACTATATTACCAGTGGGTGTCTCTTTAATCACGAACCACTGTAATAATAATAATAATAAGAAGAAGAAGAAAAATGAAAATAACAACAACAACAACAATAATAATCGTTTGTGTTACTATAACTAATTAAATCAAATATGATGTTGGATGCACCATCATCATCGCCAACGCCACCCCCTCCATCACCACCAGCATTAACGCTAACACCACCACCAGCACCACCACCACCACTACCTTCGGAAAAACCACCACCACAACCACCACCACCAACAACAACAACATCACCTTCGCAACCACCCCCCACCACCAACAACATATATATATATATATTGGGTCATCATGTATGAAATTTGTAGAGGTTCGTAGAAAAAAAAACAAGAGCCGTCGAAACGGCTTGAGCTCTGTCGTCGGGGTCCTGAACCTTTTCCTCTATATATATATATATATATATATATATATATATATATATATATATATATATATATATATATATATATATATTAACAAATGAAGATATTCACATAATCAAAATATATGCTTTATTATATATATTTCGAAGGTACTGTGTTTTTTTTCCAGTACGTCCTCGTCAGATAAAATATATGATTTGATATATGACATACGTCTACGGTCTTGATAGTTCAATTCCAGTATTGGCAGTGATTTATTTCATCAAATCTAGTTATATATACATATATATATATATATATATATATAATTTAGTACAGCATCAACGAAGCTCTGGTTGCAGGCAAGCTAACGAATGCAGTCTCGGTGTGCAGCTAAGCACTCAATAGGGTATATTACCCTAGAGTTATAACATTACGTTTAGACAGCTTTGCAAATCGAATACAGCGACCGATAGACGGGCCGCAGTGACTATAGCGACGAAAAGAAAAGAAAAAAAAATATATATATATATGAATGTATATATAGTGTATTTTGCAATACACTGTATGCTTAATTAAAAGCATTTCGAAGACCTTATGCTATTGTTTTAGAGTAGTGACAGTCTCACTTACTTTAAATTTTCAGCAAACAGGAGAGATAAAGCTGACAGAGCTATGTTTCGTACTGATTGGTACTTATCAAAGCCAAGTACTCCACCTATTTGCTGAAAATCATGAATGTTTGATTCTCATAGAATTTCTAGTAATAATCAGGAACTGATTATACAGAGCAGTTGCCGGTCAAGTAGAAATTGAAATATATATATATATATATATATATATATATTTATATATATATGTCGCAAGGCTCTGATACCATCAACACTATAAACACAGAGCTGGCATATCTAAGAACTGACTAACTGCCTGATGAGGTCATAGCCATTCAATGGCTATCATCGAAATATATATAGCAGTAAATAAAGGATTATGAGTTCATGCAATTGACTTATGTTTCGTCACTATATATATATATATATATATATATATATATATATATATATATATATATATATATATATATATATATATATATATATATATATATATAGAGAGAGAGAGAGAGAGAGAGAGAGAGAGAGAGAGAGAATATTCTATATAACTGCTCTGTAGAACAACTGATGTTATTACATTGAGCTATTTATCTTACTGGTAATAAGGTAGTAATAAATTACTGACTCTCCCTGTTTATGGTTTAAAATATACATAACTATAAAAAGTTTTAAATATACATAACTATAAATAGTATCCTTAATATTATATATATATATATATTATTAAGGATATTATTTATAGGGCGGTGGATTGGCAGTATCAGTAGAGGGTCGGACGCCATGCTTTCCAGCATAGTTACGTCCCTTTACGATCTGAGTTCAAATCCTGCCGAGGTTGACTCTGCCTTTCATCCTTACGGGGTCGATAAAATAAAGTACCAGTAATGCACTGGGTAATTGCTGGCCTTGTGCCTAAAGTAGAAACAATTATATATATATATATTTATTTATATGATTATGTTATATTCCAGCCCCGAATATATTGCTTTGTGCATAAGTTAGAAGTTATTATTATATATTAAAGATTTCTTCTCCACCGCTCCCCCACCTTTTTTGGTGTTTCTTTCTTTCTTTCCTTCCTCGTTCTTTCTTTCCTTCCCTTTTCACACTCATTCCACAGTTCCTAGCAAGGATATCCGCCACACTCGCATCTTCCTTTGTTTCACTTAAACTTATTGGTATCT
>OZ024754.1:2549576-2552076 GCA_964016885.1 Eledone cirrhosa | reverse complement strand
AGAGTCCGAAACGCTAAGACTCTCTTCCAGCTAGTTCAAGTGTTAAACGAATATATTTATTCCATGTACTGTGTAATTTGTTTTGTTACTTTTGTTTACCTTTTACACACACACACACACACACACACACACACACACACACACACACACACACACACACACACACACACACACACACACACACACACACACACACACACACACACACACACACACACACACACACACTATTATATATATATATATGTATATATAATTTCCATTAGTTTTCCTTTCTAGAATAATTAATAAACCCACCTTTATATACACCACGGTGTTTTTCAATTCCCCTTTGCTATCTGTGATATCTGAAATAACATTATATTCCATTAATTATATCTTACATATCAAGAATCTCAGATGAGGTATTGTTATGGTTTTTAAGAGCGAATTAAATTAGTGAAAGTTCTATGTCCTCTCATGTTTTCTTATCTTTAAATATTAATAACATTATTTCAAGTTAATGTAAATATATTTATATCCAACATATCAGTATTTTAAATCTTCGAAATATAGTTAGGAAAAACATACAATGAGGCATACTGTTTTTTAGAAAAGCGGAGACAAGGAGATGTTAATATTATTTATTAATAATTGTTTCTACTTTTGGCATAAGGCCTGCAATTAATGTATTACTGGTACTTTATTTTATCGACCCCGTAAGGAGGAAAAGCAAAGTTAACTTCGGCTGGATTTGAACTCAGACCATAATAATAATAATAAGGTTTGAGTTCAAATCCCGCCGAGGTTCATCTGCTTTTAGAAATAATTGTTTCTACTTTTGGTACAAGGCCAGCAATTACCCAGTGTATCACTGGTACTTTATTTTATCGACCCCGTAAGAATGAAAGGCAAAGTTAACCTCGGCGGGATTTGAACTCAGAATGGAAAGGGCCGTAACTCTTTGCGTCAATGATTTTTAGCATTGTCAAAATAGTGTCTCAGTAATGGAGCAGTGTGTCAACTTAGTTACACCAACCAGTCATTTATCATCATTCAGTCACACAACTCTCTGTGGATCATATGCTATTAACGACCCTCCACCGTCGTACATAATCCTGGGTTGCTCTAGCCACTCCACTCCAGTTGACATCCAGTTTTCTTAATCCAGCCTCAATGTAACACCCCCCAGCGGCTGCGGGGTCGGCCTCTCTCCATCTTAAACTGCTTCTAAGTGAATATTAAAACGACCAGTAATGTTCACTGATGTCTAAACCCATAGCGGTAAGCTGTGGTTACTGAATGGTGTCGGTTGCAGGTTGAAGCCAAGTCATTTCTCAAACATGATATGAACGTCATATAAAATAATATACTTTTCTTAAAAATAAATTGTCTGACATTACTTAACATGAGATCAATTCCTAATCAATGCAGGAATCTTCGATGGAGCCTGGTGTATTAGTTTGATTAGCTTTCATATCCTACAGTTTCAAGTCCGTCGGGAATTTTTTAGTACACTCAAGTTGAAAATGAAAAACGAACTTCGGTATACAAAAACAAACGTTTCTAATTACACATCATATTAGACTACAACTTAAACCAAAATAATATATTAGTTGTATATTTAACTAAAGAAAATAGCAGAAACTCTGAAGATGAATATTAGAACTGGGATAGGATTGAGGCGACGTAAATAATATGAAAATGTAAACCACACCAAGAGTTTGTAGGTACCAACACAAGTCGCCGGTATTTGTTTGTGTTTCTTCATAACTGCTATTCCCAAGACACACAACGTCTTTGCTTCGAAATTCAATAATTCATAAAGATTATTCTTAATCGTGTCTTTCAAGCAATTTTGAAGATCCCGTATAGTATATGACTGGTCTGCTTGTGGATCCACGTCGTATTTCTGTTGAACTATTTAGACATGGTATGATATTTCATCTTAATCTTAGAAGAACCGTTCCTTGGAGAGACCAGAAAGAGTTGAAATAGAAGTTAATAAATGCCATATGACATAAGTAACTTAGATATTAAAAAATTCATGCATTGGTATATATTTATTTAAACATAAGATCCGTTTCGTTGCATTCATTCCACAGAAAATGGGAAAGATTTTGTTGGTTTTGACAATGTCAACAAAATGCTGTGTTTTAGTAAATCGATAATTAATTGAAGGAACAAGAAAATACTCTTAACCTTTGATCATTGCAGTAGAAATAAGAAGCAAATGAAAAAACAACTTGTAGATTAGCCAGTGAGTAAACTGAAAAAGAATAGGTCTCTAAACTACAGGGAATTGGTATTAGTTATGCAAAGACATCCCAGTAAAATCCTAAAGGCGCATTTGTGAAATAAGATAGGATAGAATTTTATACAAACATACAGGATTTACAGACACAGTTTTCATACGATAAGCCTAATGAAAGAGATATCAGAATTAACAAACTGAAATATTCATGTTCAATACCCGTTCAATCACGCTGCCTCTCTTTGAATATAGTTCCAGGGAAGAAAC
>OZ024754.1:2537076-2544576 GCA_964016885.1 Eledone cirrhosa | reverse complement strand
TTGCTTCAGCAATTTCTTCACTTTAATCAAGAGTTTATTAAAGGACTGAAAACAGTAAAATATTTTAATTCCACTAAATGAAATTCAATCTTCTTAGCAGAAATGTTATTCTACATCTAAGAATTATTTTTTAATTAATCAATTCAATATTTAATTAATTATTGCTTGCAGTATATAGCAAAATACTCTTGAATAGGCACAATGCCAAAGTATCTACAGGATGTTGGAAATTCGATCGGACTCACTGATCTGTATTGATTTCCAGTGTAAGCACATGGCTACATATTTTGTAAAGGAACATTTAGAGTCATGTCTATCATAAACGTTACTTTGGTAGTGGATTCTAGCATTATTTACTTTCACTCTCAACATATTTAAATTAATGAAAGTCATTTCAAAAGTTAGAAGTATCGTTGTTGAGAAGAAGTTAAAGAAACATTTATTTCAAAGTGATACAAATGTCATAAACGTTATTTTGTTAGTAGACTGTAGCGTTATTCACTGTCAATTTGCTACCAAATGAGCATGCCTTATCTACACACACTACATCCCCTCACCCCCCCCCCCCCCATTTATCCCTTAACTAGTACATTGTCTAATAGGTGAATTGGCAGTATCGGTAGAGGGTCAGACGTCATGCTTTACGGCATAGTTACGTCCCTTCACGGTCTGAGTTCAAATCCCGCCGAGGTTAACTTTGCCTTTCATCCTTACGGGGTCGATAAAATAAAGTACCAGTAATGTACTGGATAATTGCTGGCCTTGTGCCAAAATTAGAAACAATTAAATTTACCTTCCATCTATTTCTTCCCTGAGCCTTTAACTCCCAGCGGAAACGTAGGTGTTACGTGGTGACATCTGGTGATTTTTTTTTTTTAACATTAAAACATAACGGAGTCCACCCTTACTGTGTCTAAACATAGTACGGGAATTTAAATTTGAATATAAAAAAAATACTTTTTAATTTATATAGAGGATCAAATTTGAATTTGTTATGTATACAAACAGGAACACTAATGCAGTGTGTTTACACACATGTTACATACACAACATATTCTACTTACTTATCGTTCTCCTTAAGTATAGGCCGTCTATTTAATTAAAAATACATTTTCCTGTGTTTCATGTGTGTGTGTGTGTGAGGGTGTATGTTAATGTATATGCATAATTACCGACATCTGCACGTGCATGTGCGTGCATGTGTGTGCGGGTAAATTAATATGTACGTATGTGTAATTACTAACATCGTTCAAATGCATGTGTGTGTGTGTGTGACTGTGCGTGTTAATTTTCTATGTGGAATTACCGACATCTGCACGTGCACGTGTGTGTGTGTGTGTATCCGTCTGTCTGTGAGTGTGTGTATGTGCCTGTGTATGTGTTTGTGTGTGTGTGCCTGTGTTTGTCTGTGTGTGTATGTGTTTATGTGTGTGTGTGTGTGTGTGTGTGTGTGTGTGTGTGTGTGTGTGTGTGTGTGTGTGTGTGTGTATGTGTGTGTGTGTGTGCGCGCGTGTGGATGAGATAGAAATAGTCATCCATCTCATTTATAAACAACATCAATTCTATCCTCTTATATTTCTGTACTCCGTCATCACCTGTGATGAAATTTGTGTTAGAAGGTCAAAGAGTACAATACTAAAAGGTCCTCACCTGACTTAAGAACATTAGGATCAAATGAAAGACTATAAGACTATAAACCAACAACAACAACTACATCAATAACAAACATAATATAGATGGTAATTTTCAGCGTATTTTGTTTCCGAGCATCTGGTAACTGCCAACGAGAAAAGGGAGCATTGCCCTTCCATACCCCCAAAACATTGGTCTGCTTTGGTGGGGGTATGTATGTTGAAGAGGGAGAAGACAAATGAAGGAGTGTGTCAGAGATTCAGGAGAGATGGAACCTCAGTCCAACAAGGTCACATATACTGTATATAATAACACCTGGAATCGAAACTGCGAGTCCAGGATAGGATTATTGAATCAAGATATCTCACGTTTAAAGACGTAGACATCATCATCAGATTTAAATAGACAACCCGAAACAAGATCTAGACAAACTAGAGGGCAGGTTTTGTAGCGCAGTAAAGGTCTCCACTACACCTAGGTGAATAGCATTTACAGGTATACTAGTTATAGACTGTCACATCTACACACGGGGATGTACGTTTCTATCACCCTGTTCCCTCAATTAAGCCCAGAGCCGTATTTAATGGGGAGCAAAGGAGGCTATTACCCCGTGGTTCCCTGCAGTGGGGGTGGAGGGTTCACCAGCGAAGGCCGTAGCAATTTGTTTGTGCCCTCAGCTGGACTTTTTAGTTTTAGGATGGTTAGAAATCTTTGAATTTAATACCTGTATATATAACCTTTCAATTCCAATTACTTGCTCCAAGCTAACATTGATATATACATTGTTGGGGCTGCTGTGTATTCTAATGTTTGTGTATGATGGGTCCCTCAAATCTGAAATGCCCCGGGCCCCAAGATCTAAATCTGGCTCTGACCCTAAATAAGATCTAGACAAACTAAAGGGCATGATTTGTAGAGCAATTAAGGTCTCTAGTACACTAAGGTGAATTTACAGGTAATAATAGTCATAGAGTTTCACATCTGTACCCGGGGGAGCGGCGCTCTATCACCTGCTAACCCAACTCTGTGGCACAGAGTTCGATGTGATATATTAAAACATACTCTGCTTTAAAATTACGATGACTGATTACAATTACACTAAAAACAACAATAATAATATTTATAATAGTATATGACTCTATATGTTTTGAGGGTGGTGAAGGCTAATTTCCGAAACGATGAGTAAAGCAAATATGTTATATAAATAGTAATAAAGATTTGCTTCTCCATCTTATTTCGTGATAAATCTACGCCTATTTCCTCCTCCTATTTTCATTCCATGTTTTCTTTATTCGTTTCCGGTGAAAGATGCTTGTGTATACATACATAGATACAAATACACGCCCGCATAATCACACAGACACACACACACATATACATATATATATATGTATATATATATGTATATATATATATATATATATATATATATATATATATATATATATATATATATGTATATATATATGTATATATATGTATATATATATATGTATATATATTTATATATATGTATATATATGTATATATATATATGTATATATATGTTTATATATATGTATATATATGTTTATATATATATATGTATATATATGTTTATTATATATGTATATATATGTTTATATATATATATGTATATATATGTTTATATATGTATATATATATATATGTTTATATATGTATATATATATATGTTTATATATGTGTATATATATATATATATGTATATATATGTATATATATGTATATGTATATATATGTATATATATATATGTTATATATATGCATATATATATGTTTATATATATATATATGTTTATATATGTATATATATGTTTATATGTTTATATATATATATATATGTTTATATATATATGTTTATATATATATGTTTATATATATATATATATATATATGTTTATATATATGTTTATATATATATATGTTTATTTATATATATATATGTTTATATATATATATGTTTATATATATATATGTTTATATATATATATGTGTGTTTATATATATATATGTTTATATATATATATATGTGTGTTTATATATATATGTTTATATATATATCTTTATATATATATATATATATATATGTTATAACCAAGTTTCATTAGACTATAAGATATTTTATTTTTATCGGATATCGAATGTTACATATATTTCTAAGTCGGTTTGATAGAGTAGAGCTGATACCAGTATCGATCTGCTCATCAGGTGTATGAAAACAAATCAAAACAATAGTCATTACTGACCCTCCCCCCATATATGTATGCATGTATATATATATACATGCAAAAGAAGTTACGCCATTCATGTTTCTGAAAGTGAGAACTGTCTGAAGAGATCATATCTGTAAATTATATATATATATATATATAGACATTCCATATCAATCATTACGTATTTCGATGGTATCTGTTATGTAATAATTTTTAGATATGATCTCTTCAGACAGTTCTCACTTTCAGAAACATTAATGGCGTAACTTCTTTTGCTGGCGGCTTTGAGCAATACCACGTCTCTTTTTATTTCCCGGCTGAGAGAACTGGAACGACGTGAAATAATATGTTTTGCTCGAGGACCCAACCTAAAGCACGATGCAGGAACTGAACTCATGACCTTATCATTGTTAACTAAAGAACCTAAACAGGAAGCCCTACACCTTCACCATAACCCATAGATTAATGACCGGTAGCGGTGGCTATGAGTGATATAAATCTGGTAGGAGAAATAATTGTACAAGGCCAGCAATTATCCTAGTATATTACTGGTACTTTATTTTATCGACCCCGTAAGGATGAAAGGCAAAGTTAACCTCGGCCGGATTTGAACTCGGACCGTAAAGGGACGTAACTATGCTGGAAAGCATGACGTCCAACCCTCTACCGATACTGCCAATTCACCTGCTTTTGGTCACTCAGAGCACCAGTGTGGACTGTGACATATCGTTCGATGACAATCACCAAATACGAAGACAAAATTAGCCAAGACGTCTCTTCAGTTCCTTCTCTAGAGAGGTTTAGTTTAACCAGAGCATCTCTTTGAGCGGAACTCATGTATTCTATCAAACATATATATATATATATAGGAAAAGGTATGACCCGGACGGCAGAGCTCAAGCCGTTTCGACGGCTATTTCTGGACTCCAGAAATAGCCGTCGAAAGTACTCTGGTGCGTTATGGTCCATCTGGTCCCTTACCACAATCCCTTTGTTTTATATATATATATATATATATATATATATATATATAAAATAAGGTGTTGACGGACCCAGCATATTTATCAATGCCAGTACCGGTTGTATCCATGGGCAATTCCCAGAGTATACACATAGCTATTTGCCTCAACACGTAACACGGGTGCCTATAATAGTTCCCGGACACGAGTTTCTGCCTATATTTATAAAACCATATTTATTTCATTATACATATTTCAAGGGCCACCACGGCAAACTATGGTGCGCTTTCATCAGATAAAATATAATATAGGTTAGTTTTATAAATAAATATTGACATACCCTGAAAAAATGCAACCATTCTGGTTGGAATCTCCTGGATATTTACTCCAATAAACTGTTGAGTGCTTTATATCAGTTATAAAAATATTTTGCTTGTTGCATCCCAACACATTAAATATAACCTTTACATATATATATATATATATTGCAGAGCGTTCTCTGAAGGGCTTTCGCTTCACATTCATATAGATACACACACACACACACACACACACACACACACACACACACACACACACACACACACACACACACACACACACACACACACACACACACACACACACACACACACACACACACACACATATAGTGAAAAATGGAACGGGAACAAAACAGAGAGGCAGTACGAACAAAGGTTTATTAGTTTCACGCTCTTGAGAGTGGGGAAGTGGGGGGGGGGGGGACGTTTCGGGCATAAGCCCTTCTTCAGGCGAAAAGTGTGTGGGAAGAGAGTTGCATATATATATATATATAGATGGCGGAGGACGCGTTTATAATTGCGGAATTTGTACGTTCCTGCGACATGCTGAATGTTATTATAGAAATTAAAGAACATTATACACCTCTCGCCATAGAAGAGATTATGTAATAATTATAATTAAATTTCTACCAAGTAGATTTTTCATATTTTAAACCAATTCCAGGGAGAACAATTTACAAGATATTTTATCTTTTAATCACTTTTGCATATCATTATGGCTATGATACTACTACTACTACTACTACTACTACTACTAAACGCCTACGCTCACATATACACACTAACACACAAACACACAAGTATAGGATATGCTATATACAGATGAGTAATCTGGAGCAACGAGAAATAAAATGTCTTGCTCAAGGACACAACGCATCTCTCGGTCTGAGAATCGAACTCACAACTTCCCGATTGCAAACCAAATGCTCTAACCACTGAGCCATGCGCTTACACACACACACACAAACACAAACACACAGACACAAACAAACACACACGCACACACACATATATATATATATATATATATATATATATTTATATACACACATTCAAACACACGTGCACACTCACACGTATGTATATATATTATATTCGGATGTTTTCGGTGGGAATGGAACTCAGAAACACGCTGGTGGGAAACAAACTCTTTAATTGCACACACACACACGGGTGTGTGTGTGTGTGTGTGTGTGTGTGTGTGTGTGTGTGTGTGTGCATGTATTTTATGACTACACGTCTGTGCATATATATATCAACTTATTTTATATACGCGTGTGTTAAAAACATCAGCGCACACGCATCTATACCTCCACTTAATAGAGAAACTAGAGAAGAAATCTCCCTGTACACTAAACATAGAGAATCTACCTACAACAGTAGTTGTTTCAAGAATTCTTCAGAAAGACCCACCATCTCCTGGCAATTGTCTACAATACGCTCTTTCCTACTACCTTTATTTAGTCTATCTATATAGACGCTAGAAATCATAGCAGCCGCTTATCGTTTTACGTAAGGTAGGGAAACAAATACATATATATATATATATATATATATATATACACACACACACACACACACACACACACACACACACACACACACACACACACACACACACACACACACACACACACACACACACATATATATGTTACATCATATTTTGTTATTTGGAGATTTACTGAAAAATATAATTTGTTTAATTCAGGTAGTGAAATATATATATATATATATATATATATATATATATATATATATATATATGTATATACATACTTATATAGCGTGTTCCCGCAAAATATGTATAAAAATGTGTAGGTAATATCTATTAGAATGCTGTTGAAGTGTGTATTTATGTTTTTGGGCACCTATATATATATATATATATGTTTGTCCCAGGTTCAATCGGGGGTAACCACTGTAAGTAAGGTACGCAATACATAGCAGTGCATACATATTTAATATAGAAAATGCTTCTACAGTAATAGAACTGTTTCATTCGGGAGAAATCACCCGTATAACTATATATAGTTATACGATTTCATATAAAAAATCTCGCAAAACTAATTCATCGCCGTTATAAATATATATATATATATATATAACGGCGATGAATAAATATGGTTTTATAAATATAGTTTCCATTTATTAATATCGTATATCTACTCCAAATACTTGTCGAGTGCTTTATATCAGTTATAAAAGTATTTACTTGTTGTATCCCAACAATTTTAAATAGAACTTTTGCATATATATATATATATATATGTATATATATATATATATATATATATATTATATATATATTATATATATATATTTGATAACAATATATATATATTTGGAAAA
>OZ024754.1:2527076-2529576 GCA_964016885.1 Eledone cirrhosa | reverse complement strand
GGTCGATAAAATAAAGTACCAGTAACGCACTGGGTAATTGCTGGCCTTGTGCCTAAAGTAGAAACAATTATTTATGTCTATCCTAAACTTACCTACAATCTAATCTAATATACATTTTAGCTCTAATATTAAATAAAATATATGAGTCATGACAAAGCAGGGACAAACTTCAAAAATATATAAATATATTTATAGTCTAACAAGAGTTGTTAACCAGTATCCCTTCAAAACATGCAGAATAAGGGTTTGTTTCCTACAACACAGTGAAAACTGCATCATTTATATAATACCTGAAATACATTATCATTATTCCTAAGTTAGTATTATCAATTGTTCAACACTGCGAACTTGTACCATGTCCATCTTCGAAAATCGAACGTATAACTATACTGAAAAACAGAATGTTTGTCTCTAAACATCCCAGTTGTATTGACCATTTTTCACGAACAAACAACGAAAGTAAAAATAAATGCTGTAAACATCAAAGAGTAATTGGACAACATCCGACAACCCCCTAAAATCCTAATAATAAGAAATATTGACATATCTCCGACAACCGAAAAAACTTTGATATCCCCCCCCCCCACACACATGTGTGTGTGTGTGCGTATGTATATATATATGTGTGTGGGGGTACATATGTATGTGTATGTATAGGTATGTATGTGTGTGCATATACATATATATAAGCCTCAGTACATACCAGTGTGTGTGTGTGTGTGTATGTGTGTGTGCGTGTGTGTGAGTACATACATAATCCTCACTGTCCTACAGTAAAGTTTTAACACATCACACACTTCCATTTCACTGACATAACTCAAACAAACTTTTTATACTCCTTTTCCTCGGATATATCTATATTCTCTCGCTTACTTAACATTGTGTGATAATGTTTGTTTATAAAGATATGCAGTGTGTGACACAAGCCATCACCCCTCCACCGTAAGATGCCTTTCAGTCATATATCAGCTCTATTAGCCCCTTCCTCTATCCACTAATTAACCCGTTTCTCTCCCACTGTTTGTATCACTCGGGCATATCCCAAATCGCTTTTGCTTTAAATACTTACATATAAACATACAGGCTTCTTTCTTCACACGTACATACATATAGACACAAACATATACATATTCACATACACATACACATACACACAAGCACACACACATATACATATACACATACACATAAGCACACAAGCACACAAACATATACATATACACATACACATAAGCACACAAGCACACAAACATATACATATACACATACACACAAGCACACAAACATATACATATACACATACACATACACACAAGCACACAAACACATACATATACACATACACACAAGTACCCAAACACAAAGATAAACACAACTATTTGTATAAAGACCTTCAATTATATTAAGATTTAAGTTACCAAACCTTCAATGCATTGCAGTTGTTCTTCTGTGTTACTTTTCCATGATGAGTTTTCGTATATATATACACATATATTCGCAAACACAGAAACACAAATATACATATACAGGGGCGGTGGAAACATTTCTAAATTGGTGGAGCGGTGGAACACATTTGGACAATTAATGGTAGTGTTTATTGAAGCTTTTTGCACTGTAAAATGGTCAGAAAACTCCGATATGCGATAAACATAACATGTACGCTCCTGATATTTATTATCTTACCCTCGCGAAGTTGTTCTCCTCACTGCTTAACGAAAGTGTGCACTCTGGTCAGCTGAGTTTGAATTTTGATAATACCAGCATAGGTCGGCATTGAGTGAGTGGGGAAACGACCAAAGCTATGTCCGTTTTATTCGACTTGCTTTGCCCCCTATATATATATACATATATATATATATATAACGAAGGAAATGTGGTAAGGAACCAGGTGGACCATAACGCACCAAAGTACTCATTACTTAGGGTAGTAGAGTGGGTAATAGGAACGAGTAGGACCCCGACGGCTGAGCTCAAGCCGTTTCGACGGCTAATTCTGGACTAGAATTAGCCGTCGAAACGGCTTGAGCTCAGCCGTCGGGGTCCTACTCGTTCCTATATATATATATATATATATATATATATATATATATATACATAATTGGTGTGGGATGCTTAAAGCGTCCGTAAGCGGTAGGCCGTTTGAGCAGTCGATGCTCTTACAGAGGAGAGTATGATATCACATAAAAACAATTGTAATATGTCTAATAAACTTTAATTCGTTGCACCACTGATTCTCCGTTTTTTATGTGATATATATATATAATTTTCTTTCTACTAGCATTTTAGGGGGTCCGTCGAGTTGCAGATTATAGAGTCGTGTAAGATCGATACAGATCGAACCTTGAGCTGATCAGTGGCGAAACGCGCGTCACCTACCAATAAATGTAATGAAGGAGTAACCAATCGTCCTTGTTATCTTATTTGAATATAATACACTCTGTATAGCTCTACATCTCGACACAGAAGTGAACCTAAACATCGAGTGCTCACCCGGGTGAAC
>OZ024754.1:2519576-2522076 GCA_964016885.1 Eledone cirrhosa | reverse complement strand
CTTGTTCAACCTCTGCCGATGATAAAGAACTGGAGAGTGTTTCTATATATATATACCATTCTGTTATACACCGATGTGGGACTGCTCTTTCTAATAACCATCTTTTCACTATCTGATTAATTTGTGTTTAAGACACGTTGGCTGAGAAAATATTTGTTTTCTATTCTCCCGCCACCACGTAAAGTTTGTAAATCGGTGGCTGGTCGGGGAACAGAATTGTATCGGATTCCAGTTGCTAATCACTTTACTGTGTCGGACGTCACAAACAGTCATAGCCGGCATTGACTGGGATTTGAATTCTGTCAATCGATTGGTTATTGATTAGGCGATACTCGCTGATGAAACCACATGCGCCGATTGTGCATTGTTGCATAACATATGCGGACAGAGGGTGCAGTGTCACCTTACTGGTGCATTAAGTGTGGCCGAAACTCGAGTCCGGGAAACTACTATAGGCACCCGTTTTACCTGTGTTGCATTGAAGCGAATAACTATGTGTATACTCTGGGAATGTATCTCACATTGCCTATTGAGTACGCTGAGATACAACAGGTCCTGGCATTGATAAATATGCTGGGTCCGTCAACTCCTTATATATATATATATATATATATATATATATATATATATAGTATGCAGGTATGTTTGATTGTGTTCTGCACATATAATCCCGCATATCTGATGAGCTGTCGATGGAGAGTCATTATGATCGCACCTTGAGGTGATCAATATCGAAATAATTGTGTGAATAAAGTTTATATATCGCGCCATCTTGAGACGTTGTTCCAGCTTATTTACACACACATAGTCACACACACACACACACACACACACACACACACACACACACACACACACACACACACACACACACACACACACACACACACACACACACACACACACACACACACACACACACACATATATATATACATATATATATATATAGTGTGTGTGTGGGAGAGAGAGCAAGAGAGAGAGAGAGAGAGAGAGAGAGAGAGAGAGCATTTCTCTCTCTCTCTCTTTTAATGTCCCATTTGTGTACGCTCCTTGTGGCAAATAAAGAAACATATCTATCTGTCTCTCTATCAGTCTCTCTCTCTCTCTCTCTGTCTATCACTCTCTCTCTCTCTCTATCTATCTGTCTTTTAATGTCCCATTTTTGTACGCCCCTGTGGCAAATAAAGAAAGATATCTATCTGTCTCTCTATCTATAGGCATATGACATTTGTCCATACGGATAATGATAGAGTGAGACTGTGCGAGAGAGAGAGAGAATGTGTGAGGATAAGACTATTTATGTGTATGTATATGTATGTGTGTGTTTTTGGTGTTGGTGGGGGTGGGTGGGAGGTTGTAGGACACATCGACAGAAGAGAATGAGAGAGAAAAAGGGATTAATATATATATATGGCAACATGTTTGAGCCTACCAACAACAACAACATTAACAACAACGATAATAATAATAATAATAATAATAATAACAATAATAATAATTGTTTCTACTTTTGGCACAAGGCCAGCAATTATCCCAGTGTATTACTGGTACTTTATTTTATTGACCCCCGTAAGAATGAAAGGCAAAGTTAACCTCGGCGGGATTTGAACTCAGATCATAAAGGGAGGCAACTCTATGCTAGAAAGCATGGCGCCCGACCCTCTAGCGATACTGCCAATTCACCGCCCCTTATAGCAATAATAATAATATAGGGGAATTAGTGTCGGTTTATTTGATGTTTGTTTTGAAGTGAAGCTGTTGATAGAGATGTATATGAGAATGGTTGTTGCTAGTTGGTAGTTGGTCTGTTGGCAGTAAGGTTGTACAGATGAGAATGGAGATACCATACTGGAACACTGTTGCTTAGAATGTCAAGAATTAACCGGATGGTAGGAGTTGTTGTCTTAATTTGAGGCAAGAGAGGGAGATAATGAGGGATACATACATACATAGATACATACATATATATATATATATATATATATATATATACATATATACATATATATACATATATACATATATATATACATATATATAATCATATATATATATATATATATATATACATATATATATACATATATATATATATATATATATATATATATATATATATATATATATATATATATATATATATATATATATATATATATACATATATATATATGTATATATATATATATGTATATATATATGAGTATGTGTATGGGTGTGGAGGAAACGGAGGACGGAGTAAGAGTGAAGGAGAAAAACAGATTTCAAAGATTTGAAAGAGGAAAAAATTCACTGAAATGGGAAGGGTAAAATCTCTCTCTCTATATATGTGTATATATTTATATATATATATATATATAAATATATTTAAATATATATATACACATACATTTACATATATATATACACATACATTTAAATATATATATATATATATATATATATATATATATATATATATATATATGCATATATATATTCATATATACTTGCGTAT
>OZ024754.1:2512076-2514576 GCA_964016885.1 Eledone cirrhosa | reverse complement strand
AATGAAAGAAGAGAGGTTATAGATAATAAACAAACACACTTGCACATATGTATACACACATAATTGACTATGGAAATGTAAAAGATGAGAAAATAAAACTAAAACTAATCTTTGCTACACCTGTTGCTTGCTGTAACACTTCCTCTTTAATCAAATACGGAGAAGAAAACAACAACAGCCGCAGTCTATTCTGATCAGATAACGACACATAATTGAATAGTTTTCGCCTCTACCAGAAGGTTACTGAGTTTGGAATGTTTCGTGGTAAAAGTGAGATTACATGTGGCAAATGATGAAATCATTATTAACTTCTGAGGTCAGGTTTCTCTAGATAACTAATGGAATATTTTGTTTAATATCATATCAGCCGTACCAAGGTCGTAGCAACGTCACTTAAAGGGTTTAAACTTCCATTTGACTTGATGAAAAGTGACAATTACAAATCGCTTTATTGCTTACTGAGTGAAACACTAGATGTAACAACTACTGACAGATTGTCATACATACAGGCACCAATTAGACTAACCACAAATACTGAATGCTAACTAGTTCAGAGCTTGTTTAACGATATTGAGAATAAAGGGAAACAGCAACAACAGCAACAACGATGACAACAACAACAAAAATAACGAAAACAAAACAACAACAATCTCCAACATAATAAAATGAATGTTCATTTCATGTGTATAGCGAGATTAACTATCTTTCCGGATGAAGACCACCCGCTGACAAAATCTTGATCTATTATATAAAGTATAACTTGAGCTATTGTCGAATCTTTCTTTGGCGGTGCCGCAGCATGGCCTCATCCTGTCAGCCGGATCACTTAAAAGAGTAAAATATTGCACAATAGGTCAATTATAACTTGATCTTATTTTTGATGTAAGGGTTATATTTCTCGATGTTTCATATTTCATCTCATTCCGGCAACCTACGTAACATATAGATTTTTTTCTTTCTATTTTGTTTTTTGAAAACGTATTCGACTTTAAGATTTCTGTCGACCCCAGATAACAAAAAGCATCCCACCACCACCACCACCACTATACCCACTACCAGCAGCAACAACAATAACAACAACACGACTATTTAGACTAATACGCTGATACATTCCCCATAACTTCCTCACCACATGGTATGGAATGTGTAATATGCTCTTCAGCTAGACGAAAAGGTGCTGGAAAGGAGAACAGATCTGTAGGTCACACTGAAACCTTAGTAGAACTACGAACATGTCGTAGGATGTCTCGATCACAGGTGATCTGGGGTAACACAACGATCCTGGTTATCTAAGACAAATCATACTTGATATTTTTTCCTCTTATAGTAGAGATCGAAGCAGCCATTCGCTACCTATATATAATATAATCTGACCCGGTTGTTGATATTTCATTTGTTTTAACCACAGCAACAATACGATGCATTGCTTATAGTACGAAGTCTCAGCCTTTATTTATGAACCAGCATGGGCTCCACCATTTTGAGGACTTGTTAATGAGACAGTGTCTATGTTATCAATCCATATGACAGAAATAGAACCAAATCCTCTTCAAATCACACGACGATTTCACCAAAGGAATGATGCATTGGTAATATAGTTCTAGATTTATAAAGTAAAACTATTTAATGCGAATGTACAAAGCTGGAATGTTTGACCGCAGGATGTTTTGTTCGATCAGAATTATTTGAGCCCGAATATTAATACCACAGAAGTCTTCCACAACAATAACAACAAAATCACGAATATTATCCCATTTACTCTTCTGGGTTCAATTTAAATCACATTGAAAGAAAGATGTACCAGTAATATCTGATTTAGGCAGAAAGCTAGCAATTCAGAAGAGGGCAACAATTGAAAAAATCAATCCCCAAACTTGACTAGTATTTTATTTCATTGACCTCATCAGGCTTTGAAACTAGAACTTAGAGTACCATAATACATTTCTGCATGGCACTTCATCTAATACACTAACAATTCTTCCAACGAGAAATAAAATAGTTATAGATAATATTTTCGATTTTAACATCGTTACTTGTAAAAGCAAACATAAATGAAAAAAAGAAATGGTATGCACTAGACTCTAGGACATAGAGTATTTCATTTTAAAGTTAACTTCAAACGAACTCCATACAAGTGAGACAGAATTAATCGGTAAATGTCTGTTCGCCAGGAAATGGGAGGGCAATCGACCCCCAGATAGGGGAGTTATCTACTAGGTATCAATACCACTGACCTGAAAAGTGAGGTGAGTCAGTATGAATGCAAATTTGATATCTCCTGACTAAACGTTAACACGTTAACAATGAATTACATTACAAAATATTCATAGCGAAACATGTTTACGTCTGTTTACAAATTTTAGGTCAAATTCACACCTGCACCTTCCTGTTTGTCAGATCAGATGATACAGGTGTGGATATAACAGTAGGAAGAAAACTAAACTCTTATTGTTATTGAAATAAAGAAATGAATGAAAACTGACAGCAAAATGATTTTATA
>OZ024754.1:2504576-2507076 GCA_964016885.1 Eledone cirrhosa | reverse complement strand
TCCTTTTTTTCTCTCTTGTCTACGATTTCACAGAACTTATGTTCACCGAATTCAGGGACTAGACTCCTTCTTCCTCCCGTTTGACCTGTCCGGAATTCCTTCCTTGCTCACATTTCGACTAGGTTTGATGGTCTTTATTCTCTCTCGTTCACGATTTCACCGAACTTATATTCATAGAAATCTGGGACTTGACTCCTTCTTCCTCACTTTTCGTTGCATTACCATCTTTGATTGTTTACACTCTCGCTCGTTCCCCTTATTTACGTGTCCCAACGACTTTCTTTAGCCGTTGCTCGCACCAACCGGAGGTAGATGGTCTTTAAAGCGATGAAATACCAATGAAGGTTGGAAGATCACTGATGAAGGACTAACTTTATTCATATATATATATATATATATATATATATATATATATATATATATATATATATATATAATTTACTACACACAAACATTATTTTTTTTCAAATTTTTGGTTGTCAAAATTAGGGTGCGCTCTCGAGGACGAAGCATCTTCGGCGCAGGGAAATACGGTGGGTATAATAATACAGAAACGGTATTGAGTACTCTGTTTTGTTCATGTACCATTTTTACAGTATATATATAGGAATAAGAGAGGTAGTTCTTTGTGGTATTAGGTGTGTGCCTGCAGGTGGGCGCGCGCGTTTCTCTCTCTCCTTCTCTCTCTCTCTCTCTCTCTCTCTCTCTCTCTCTCTCTCTCTCTCTCTCTGTGTTTGTGTGTGTATGTGTGTGTGCGTAGGTCTGCCTGTGTTTACGCATTTTTACAGTATATATGCGTAAAGGAAGTTCATCTTTCTGGTATTTGGTGCGTGCGTGCAGGTGGGAGCGCGCGTTTCTCTCTCTCTCTCTTTCTCTGTGTGTGTGCTTTCTCTGTGTGTGTGCTTCTTTGTGTGTGTGTCTGTGTGTGTGTGTGAGCGCGCGTGTGTGTGTGTAAGTCTGCCTGTGTTTACGTATTTTGCTCTCTTCCTTCAAACAATTTTTCACGTTTATAATATCTCAACTTAGTCTAATTCACTTACTGACTCCTCGTTCATTACAATTCCGTTATTTACTTTATTTTTTCATCTGGATGTCTCTATTAAACTAAGATAGGCTCTACAGGTGCAAAGATGAGGTATAAAAATGTAGGGTGAAGGTGTGTGGTTATAGTGAGGGGGGGGGGGTAGACGTTCCGAAGGTGAATTCTGAATCAGTGCAAAACATTTTTCCACAAAGGAATTACATAAATAAAATAAAATAACGTTAAATTACAGAACAGACTGAAGAACAAATAAAATAGTTCGGTTGTTAAAGAATCAAGTGAGATATCACGTAATGTAATCAGTGGGAACCCCTTATCGTATGTATATATGTATGTGTGTACACACACACACACACACACACACACACACACACACACACACATATACATATATATATATATATATATATATATATATATATATATATATATATATTGTGTTCGGAAAAGATTGTTTTGGTAAAAACAGGTGTAAGCAGGAGAAAGGTCTCAACAGTCGTTGTTTTAGTTACGATGGAGAATTTTATAAAAAATAATAAAATAAGTTGCTGAGGTTACATATATCGTTTAATCATAATAATTATTTCTACGGTCCTCCATGCAATCGAGATGTCCTTCATGCATTTGCTGTTGATTATGAGAACGGTTTCCTCAGATGAAGATCGATATGTTTGATATGTCGGTGGCAGGAAAATACACATCCTAATGCCTGTGCATGCTGGGCGCACAGTACAATTTGGTGCCTTGACACACGCGGGGAATACTTGATATGACACCTTGTATTCTGTCCTTGAGTTCATCGATGTCTCAAACTTTTTTGCTATACACGCCCTCCTTTACCATGCCCCATACCCAGAAGTCAGAGGGTGTCAGATCAGGGCAGTGTGCAGCCCATGCCAGTGGTCCACCGCGACCTCTCCAACGATTTGGAAATGTTTGATCGAGAAAAGTGTTAACATAATTTTCACTCACCCTGTATATATTACACACACACATAGATATGTACACACACACACACACATACAAATATGCAGGTAGATAAAGCGCAAGACAGGTGCGAGTCTAAACCGTCAGAGGTCACTAAGTACTCCTGCATGATGTGGTGATTGATTGACAGTCAATTGTGATAAGGGGTGAAACACCCTACTGACGTTTAGAGCTCAGCATTTAAGGAATGGTGTATTTGAAGATAGTGGTGGTGGTGGGGGTGGTAGTAGTGGTGGTGGTGGTGGTAGTAGTAGTGGGGGTGGTAATAGTGGTGGTGGTGGTGGTAGTAGTATTAGTAGTAGTGGTGGTGGTAGTAGTAGTAGTAGTAGTAGGGGTGGTGGTGGTAGAAGTGGTAGTAGAGGTGGTGGTAGTAGTAGTAGTAGTAGTGGGGGTGGTAGTAGTAATAGTAGTAGTAGTAGTAGTAGCAGATATTGTTACAGTGGTTCAACGTCAAAATATTGCAGGTTCAGA
>OZ024754.1:2484576-2492076 GCA_964016885.1 Eledone cirrhosa | reverse complement strand
TATTTACTATGTATATATGTATTTATGTACATATGTATGTATGTATGTAAGTATGTATGCATGTATGCATGTATGTGTGTATATATATGTATGTATGTATGTTTATATTTATGAACATGTACATATATTCGTGTCTATGTGTGTGTATATATATATATATATATATATACCCACATATATACATTTATTCATACATACATACCATACCACACATACATACCATACCACTCATACATATATACAAAGCATAGCACACATACAAACATATACGTATATACCATACACACATTCGATTGAAAAGCCTTGCTTCGAATGAGACTATAAGTGAAACCTTACATATGTATAATGTTTTTTATTTCTCTATAATATCACACATATGAGGTTTGTGCCTGTGAATATTGAGATATATTTCTAGAATATACTTTAGCGAGCCTTATCAATTCTGTACTTACACTTGTTTAAATATTAATATAAATGTATAATCGATATATATGTGGTCTATCATATGTGTGATTACATGATCATAGAGTCATTGTCACATACGTTTTTACGCATATATATATATATATATATATATATTCATATATGTATATATTTATATATATATATATATATGTATATATATATGTATATATATATAAACACAAACACACACACACACACATATATATATATATACAGTGGCGGACTGGGTCTAAAAATATTGGTTGCCATGCGATGAAGATGGTCCACCTACATATAGAATGCTATCATTTAATTTTTAAAATGAATAAATAACATTTTTTCGAAAAATACTTAAGTGGAAACAAAACAGTGCAATCAAATTTTTGCGGAAAAATATCTTACCTTCTCCAATAAAAAATATATATTTTGCGAAATCCAGAGACTTTCAATAATGACCAGAGGTCGACCCTAAATATTACTAATAACTCTATGAAAGCCATGAACGAAACCACACTTTTTAACTTTGATTTTGAAAGTAGGTTTATAATTATCAATTTTCATTATACGTTCGTGTCTGTCTCGGTGCCCTAGTTGGTGGAATCATAGCTGGTGGTGAGATCGGTTGGAAGTTCGAACCTAGTCGGGAGTAGGGTTCCCGGTAAACCCTTTCAGTTTTTTTCTATTGGTTGTGAAATAAAAACTGAAAAAGGTTACTTGTACCAGGATTGAACCCCAGACCAGGATCTCCACCGTCTCTAGTATCTACCACTGGGCCACGGAGACAACTACGAAACTCTTATGAAAATTCATACTTATAAACCTACTTTCACAATTTTCAAAACACAGTGTTGTAGTGTCGTTCATGCCTTTCTTAATGTTATTGCTCCTACTTAAGGTCGACTTCTAAATCATTTGGGTGTCCCATAAACTACATCCTCGTTTTGTTTCACATCTATCTAGACTATATTTTAACCTGTAAACCATGTTTAATTTCTTTCTCTATTCTTTCTGCTAGATTTCAGGTATTTTTGGAAAGCAAAGCATTGGGCCCTAAAATACTAGAGTGGGCCCTGCAATGCCACCGTGGGCCCTGCCACTTGCCATTGGCCAACCTGGCAAGCTTGCCAGTCCACCCCTGTACATCTGTCTCTCTCTCTGTATATATATATATATATATATATATATATATATATATATATATATATATATATATATATATATAAATATATATATATACTTATATATACATATATACTTATATATACAAATACATATATATATATATATATATATATATATATGTATGAAATGTGATTCTCAGGGTTTGGTCAACTCGCCTACTCCATAATATATTATCTGGGGTTAAACATCAACATCAACAACAGCACATGCACTTTTATATTCACATTTGTCTTATTGATTCTATACACCTTCAAATAATATAAAATGTCACAACTTTTGGCAAATATCTATTATCTGCCCACTCATTCAATACCACAGCTTCTATTGGAAGTCAGCTATTGAACTAAAATCAACTGCAACAACAAATTTATTATTAATAAATATATCTATAAAGTGATGTCCATCTTATCGAAATTAAAACTTGAGTGTGGCTGAACTGGACTACCTGGCGACATTATATTGCTACTGGAGGTTATCTAGCCATACTGCCAAACCACATCATCTGTTTTTATACACTTTCATATAGTTTCCCTTATATATTACACTAATATTTAATGTGATTTTGTTTTGGCAAATAACTGATGCCATCAAATATTTCTGATTGATTAATCAAGTTCTCAAAAAATGTTATGAGACTCGTATATACAACACCCCACGTATAGAACGCTAGAATAAAATTGGTGGCTGTTTTCGTTATGGGTTTTCCTGCTGTATATCCCCAAGTCAATCTCTGTAGAGCAGTCATATTATCAAAGCCATGACCATTCCTTTATTTTAGAGGAGCGGAGAACTACATTAGATAATGGGAGCTTTCATTTTTGGTGAAGATAGAGCCTGATCTGAAAATTATTTTCACTTATATTTTTAACAAATCGAAGCAATGAAAAGAAGCGCTGTTTACAATGAGTTTTCTTTGTTTATTTCTTAGTCTTGGAAGAAGAGACATTAGCTGTGTCTGGAAGAAGGAGTAGTATCTATGGTGTTAGCTGTGTCTCTACTGTGGAATTAGCTGTGCCTGGAAGAAGGGGTAGTATCTATGGTGTTAGCTGTGTCTCTACTGTGGAATTAGCTGTACCTGGAAGAAGGGGTAGTATCTATGGTGTTAGCTGTGTCTCTACTGTGGAATTAGCTGTGCCTGCAAGAAGAGGCAGTAACTATGGTGTTAGTTGTGCCTCCACTGTGGCAGTAGCTGTGCCTGGAAGAAGGGGCAGTAGCTATGGTGTTATCTGTGCCTCCACTATGGCAGTAGCTGTGCCTGGAAGAAGTAGTGTTAGATGTGCCTCCACTGAAATTGCTGTCCTAAATATCCCTCTCTATTGCAAGACACCATACTGCAGAAAAAAATACATGTACAGCTAAAGAATTCCAATTTAATTTACGGTTCTTCCTTGTAACCTTCACCAGTATACTATTCATGCTGTTTCACTCCGTGTAGATGGTAAACATGCGCTGTTGCTCTAATTCACAAGGCCAGCTGCGTCACTTATCTAGTTACACAGATTCTCCTCCTAAGGGTGCATGGGTCTAAGGACCACTTGCACATTAATTTTACGTGTAGGCTATTTCGATGTTCGAAAAACTGGGTAATTCATTGTCGCAACTGACGTATATCCAACACAAGATGTTGGATATAATATAGAAATATAGAATATTAGAGATGAGAGAGGAGTGAGTGAAGAATGTGAGTGAAGAATGTGTGAGTGGATGATGTATGAGTGAAGGATGTGTGAATGAAGGATGTGTGAGTGAAGGATGTGTGAGTGAATGATAGACAAGACAACTACATTGAAAGAGACGAAGAATACTGTGAAATATTCGTAAAAAATATCCCAGGAAATAACAAATATAGCATCATCTGGTATCTATAGAGATTTAACAGGGTTCGATCATCAGCAGTTATGATTCTAGACATAAAATATAACATAGAACCAATACCAGCCAACATTTTCTATCGTCAACATCAATCTGTGACAGAGATCCTTCTTTAAATTGATAAGAAGAGTAACTAGATACTTCGCTCTAAATAATTAATTATTTAATATAACAGCTACAATTATTAATAACGGAGAATTATTGAAACAAAACAACGAAAAAACAGAAAATTTTCATGTAAAGATGATTCGTATATATTTTTTTTATAGAATAGAACTTATAAACCAGACACTTAACATGCCACCTCAGGCTTATTCATAAGTATATATATATAAACGAAAAAAATGAAACGAAATTTCATTTCTCACCCTTAGTACGGCTGTTACTTAAATATAAGTATGTATACGTACATACATATATGTATACAGACGTACAGTAGTATGTATATATACATACATACACATATATATATATATGTACGTATGGATTCACCGAACATTTATTATAATGCTCGGTGTGTTTGTAAACAAACATCCCGAATTAAGCCGTAGTGTCTAGCAACCAATTCGGGATGTTTGTTTACAAACACACCGAGCATTATAATAAATGTTCGGTGAATCCATACGTACATATATATATGTGTGCATGTATGTATATATATATATATATATATACATACCACTGTACGTCTGTATACATATATGTATGTACGTATCCATACTTATATATATATATATATATATATATATATATATATATATATATATATATATATATATATATATATATATATATATATATACATATATATATATATATATATCAACTAGAAATAGATTGACATATATATATATAAAATAAACATATGAGACAATCACAGGGAATAATTTGTAAAGAATGTAAGCACACATTCTACAGTGGATATGGCGTATATATATATATATATATATATATATATATATATACAATGTATATATATATATATTAAAAAAAGAAATAAAATGTGTTTGAGAAATACATGATATTCTCGAAAAAAAATACAAAACATGTCATACGTGTAAGATGGAATTTAATATTATTTACAAATCTGCAATTAACACTAAAAAAACCACAAACAAAACAAAAACATACTCGTATACACTCATATATATACACACATTATATATATATAAATATATATATGTATATATATATAAATATTTATACATATAAATATGTAGATAATTAATTATATATATACATGCATATATATACATATATGTACATATATACATAATTAATCATACATACACATGCATACATACGCACACACACATACACACATACATATATATATATATATATATATATATATATATATATTCATTGCTATTTTTTCTATCTACATGCCAATGAATATCCTATGAAAACCATAACAATTCCTTAAGTTTTGATATTAATCATCTCGACAAATCTTCACCTTACACACAATACACATAACTACACATCCTACCCAACATATCCTCAACTTTATGTACTTATCACCTAAAAAAAACCCGTGAAACTTAATAAATTCTCCAACACTAATTCCTAAGAAAGAGTCACCTACTTACGCCACGTCGTATATTTATCGTTGAAATATTAATTGGAAAAATGAGATGACATATATTTATATATGAAGCAAAAAAAAAACAACATATCAAGCCGTATTAAAAAAAAATTATTTTTTTTTTGTAATTTAACAAATAGTATATACGTAAATACATAATAAATAATATATATATATATATTATATAGCAGGATTATAAATGAATACTATTAAAAACAAATCTTAAAACAGCTAATAAAAACAATAATAAACACAATAATAAAAAAATTATGATGATGATGATGGTAATGGTGATGATGATGATGAAGGAGAAGATATTCATAATAATTGTTTCTACTTTTGGGCACAAGGCCAGCAATTTGAAGGGAAAAGGGAAACTTGACCAAATCGACCCCAGTTCTTCACTGGTACTATATTTTATGAACCCCCCACCCCTCGTAAGCTAATCTCGGTGGGCTTTGAACTCAGAACATAAAGAGTCCTAACTCTATGCCGCAAATAATAATTGTTTCTAGTTTAGGCACAAGGCCCGCAACTCGAAGGGGAGGGGGGAATAGACCAAATCGACCCAAGTGCGTGACTGGTACTTTATTTAATCGACCCCCGTAAAGATGAAAGGCAAATCTAATCTCGGCGGGTTTTTATCTTAGAACGTAAAGGGTCGTAACTCTATGCCGCAAATAATGATGATAATCATTAATTGTTAAGGGCCATAAAAGGAAGGCTTGCTTTTTAACTGACATGCGTATTCCATCAATTTGTAACCTCTCCCGAAAGTTCAGTTAATGTAAATTCTGGTGAATGAAATTGAGAAAATCTGGCATCAAAAAGCCTGAAATGTCGGTAAACTTGGAATGATTAAAACGGAAGCCGAAATATATCTGAACCAGATACCTTAAAAAACCATCTTTGCAAGAGTTACAGGAAATAGTTTTGACTGGCACTGACATGGCATACATTGATCTGTTCATGTAAAGATGTCAACTTCTTCAACCAAAAACCATGGATCCCATCTGGTCCTAGGACATTTCAAATTGTGAATATTTTTCTTTTCTTTTTAGCTTGCATTCACAGCGTTCCCCTTGCTACTTCAATATTACTTTTCTTCACATTTGTTGTATTTTACCTTAAGTCCTTCATTCATTCGCCTTTCTTCTTATGTTTTACCATATTATCTCAGATGTTTGACCAAAACATTTTGCTTCTGTATCCGATGTCACTCTTTATTTCTTATTTTACCCTGGAGGTCTTGGTACATTCTTTTCTGATCATGCTGGAACATTCTATTGCCTGTATATTGTTGAACTCTTGGAGATGTGTGTGTGTATATATATATATATATATATATATATATATATATATATATATATATATATACACACACACATATATATTCATAAAATATACATGTGTATATATATATACACACACATGTATATATTCATAAAATATACAAGTGTATATATATATATATATATATATATATATATATATATATTTACACACATATATATATTCATAAAATCTGCTTACCCATATTTATATATATACATACATTCATACATACAGACACACATGTACTAACCACCGCCCACTGTCATACACACACACCGACGCTCACAAAACACACACACATACATACTCACAAACATATATATATATATTTATAAAGAGAGAGAGGGAGAGAGAGAGAGAGAGGAAGTGAGAGGAGAGGGAAATAAAGAAATTGAGAGAGAGAGAAAGGGAGAGAAAGAGATAAACGCATTTACCCATACAATATTTTCTATATATTATTACAATACTTTACTTTTTAAAACACCCTACCTCACACAAACACCCACTCAACGAGATTTTATACATATTTTTCAATATATTTAGTTGCTTCCTATCCTTCCGACCAAACCCAACCCAACCCAAATAATCTATATATTTTTTTTCGTCTTCATTATTATTAACATCATCAATTCTATGAAGAGAAAGGCTTCCTCGTCAGATGACAATATGGTAATTTCAATCACAGCTTCCATTGCCATCATTTATTAAATATTTCTCCTTGATTTAAAAATACGCTATTCAATACACGCTTCAATAAATTAAAATACATACATAGATTTGTAGTTTTCACATTTGAGTGGGTTTTGTTCGGAAAATAGTAATATATATAGTAACACAATCACCGCTCTCATCACAACCCCAAACACTAACAGCAACAACAACAACAACAACAACAGGAACATCATCATCATCATCATCGTTGTCACCGTTATCAGTGTTGGTTTCATCACACACGTCATTTTATCAAAATCATTGCCATTATCATTATGATCAACAAGATTACAGTGATCATAATCATCAGGATAATGATGATGATGATGATGATGATGATGATGATGATGATGAGGAGGAGGAGGATC
>OZ024754.1:2452076-2459576 GCA_964016885.1 Eledone cirrhosa | reverse complement strand
TTAATTTAATTTGATTATTTTAACAGACAAATAATGTATATATATGTATGTATTTTTCGAAAATATTATTTATTCATTATAAAATTAAATGATAGCATTCTATATGTAGGTGGGCCCCCTTCATCTTCTGGCAACCAATATTTTTAAAACCAGTCCCCTACTGCACATATATAGACATACACATATATAAACATACACTTAGGTTAACAAACGTTCAAAGGTTTACAATGTAAGGAACTCGTTTTGTCCCCACAATGAGAATATAGACTTGTAGAAATTCTTGAACATTTCCATATCTATTTCAACGTCAGTCAAACATAGTTCTTATATTTTCCTGTAGGTTTCTTCCACATTCATGAAACATGTCTAGGCAGCTGCAGAAAATAACTACTGGATATATTACATCATTATTTTAGTGTTTGTTGTTGGAGGTTTTTGGGGGGTGGAGGGGGGTTTCAAGCGCGAAATTCTTTGAGCTCGGTAACAATGACAGATGAAACACAAAACAAAATTAATAAAATTAAACGGAAAAAAACGACAACAAAACACACACACACACACACACACACACACACACACACACACACACACACACACACACACACACACACACACACACACACACACACACACACACACACACACGCACACGCTCACAAAGACACACACAGAAACACACAGACACTTACACAGACATAGAAACACACACACACACACAGACACACAAAGACATACGCACGCACGCAAATATTTTGTAATGCCAAGCAATTAGAACGCTGGATAAATGTACAATACCTCACGTGATGCATGTTGCACGTGCTAGTTTTGTCGAGTATAGACATATCACCTACGGCATTCCTGCCGTGACCATTCCCTCTTTTTTTTATGAGGTGTAATGTAAGACCAGAAGCGGCGAATTGGCAGAGTTGTTAGAACGTCTGATAGAATGCGGTGTTCGTTGCGGCTCTCTGCTGTTTGAGTTCAAATCCACCCGAGGTCAACTTTGCTTTTCATCCTTTCGAGGTCGATACTGTCCAATACTGGGGTCGATTCTTCCTCTACATCTCTTTCTCATTTCCTCTCTCTCTCTTTCTATCTTTCTCTGGAAGATATCTGCTGTATTCAGGCCTGGACAGGGATGGGCTCCGCCAGGCTTTATAAAGTCCAAGAAACTCCATATATCAATACGGGGCCCCTACCACTCTATCAGGAGTTACGAGACCATACATACACTATAAGACTAGAAACCTTTTCGTTGAGCAAACAACTAGAATAGTCATCGTCGTTTGCGACGTAGGACCAACTACAATAATAGTCCAGTGAACATCTGTTAAACTGTGTTTGTTATTTCATTAGATTAAATTGAATGATTAAACGATCTAGGTGTTATTCATTTATTAGAGGCCATTTCTTCTTCTTCTTCTTCTTCTTCTTCTTCTTCTTCTTCTTCTTCTTCTTCTTCTTCTCTTTCTTCTTCTCCTTCTCCTTCTCACCCTCCTCCTCCTCCTCACCCCCGCCCTTAACTAATGTAAGCTCAATGTTATGAACATAAAATTCATTTTACAGCTGTACCAGGAAGAAAAAAAAATAACAACATATGTTTCAATATTTCAATGTGTTGACTTTAAAATTATTAATAAAAATATTATTACGTTACTTAATATTGCAGATGATCTCATAGATATAACTCTACCAAAGGGTGACAATATTAGTGACAGCAGATCAGTTTAAGATAGACATAAAACGAGAAATGAGGAACGCATACATAAAAAAAAAATCTATCATCTTTATGTTTCCTTATTTTTTCTCTTTGATGATAAGAGAAATATTTAATATACTCAAATACTGTGTATGTCCTCAAACATACTGCGGTTCTTGTTGATGTTTCTGCTGTTGTTGTTGTTGTTGTTGTTGTTGTTGTTGTCGCAAATTTATATTTCTGGGCCAAAACATTCGAGTTGTATTTTACTTATGCAAGCATGATGTGTGCATATTTATCTTAACTATAATAAAGGAAGGTCTGAGGGATTGCGTCCAGAATATTTTTTTTTTACCCTGTTTGTAAAATAAGTTGGATTACTTTCAATAAATAATTGTTTCTACTTTTTGGCACAAGGCCAGCAATTCCACTTCCGGTTAGCGGCCGTTATATTATAACAGTTATAAAAATATCGCATATATTTCCGTCGCTAATTTTCTCCTAATGCAGTTTATATATAATGTCGTCTTTTTTTTTTAATATATCATGGATTACCGATTACAGAAGACAGTGTAACATAGGCTTTGTTCAATCTCTGTGTATATTGTCAATTACGATTTTATTTGATGTATCATATTTACATGCATATATATTTGTGTATAATATCAATATACACACTACACATGCTAGCAGAAAACCACCCATAGGGTGATTTTTCTGCTAGTATTATATAAAGATCCTTTCAGTTTTTTTTCTTCAAATGTAGGAAAATTGGTTGCTATTTCTAGCAGGTTTAAATAATCATGTAGGTGTTCAATGACTGACTTCACGTATTTGACTCAGATAAGATGAAACTATTTAGGTGTGGTTATTATTAATCTGTACAAACTCACATCAAAGAGTCTTATCTGAAGGGAATGTCTTATCTGGGAGGAGTGACTGCTTTAAATGTATCCTTAAAATGTTAGGCACGTGTCTAATATAGTAATGTAGTATATTACTACGGTTTCAAGTTAATACCACGTTGGTTCATTGCATCTTGGACCTCTGTGTGGGCTAGTGACTGCTTTCCGTAAATAGCAATCTGTAGTTCAAGTCCATGGTGTAGATCTCAGTGGAAGGATTTAACAGTTACATACATATGTACAAACATACATACATATATACATACGTACATATGTACGAACATACATATATTCATACATAGATACATACATACATATATACATACGTACATATGTACGTACATACATATATTCATACATAGATACATACATACATATGTACAAACATACATACATACGTACGTACGTACATACATATATTCATACATACATACATATGTACAGTTCTTCTATGTACAGTTCTTCTTGGGCCTTGTGCCAAAAGTAGAAACAATTATTTTTATAGATTCTATGATTTCATAGGTATTGCAGAGCGAGAACGATTCATATATATATATATATATATATATATATATATATATATATATATATATATATATATTAGTTTTGCGAGGTTTTTGATATGAAATCGTGTGTCGAAACAAATATTGTTATACTTGGGGAGGGTCATATTTGTGTAATAATATTGCCAGAATTAATAACAGAACACAGTCACTGTTTGGTTGGTTTTCGCTTTTCGCTTCTGTGTCTTTTATATCGGTTAATTTAATTTAATTTATTCGGTCCTCAATGTTGCCATTGACTGACCAAACGGTCAAAAATACGGATACATTATAGACACAAAGACAAATACAATATAGACACAAACCCTCCCCAAGTATAACAATATATATATATATATATATATATATATATATATATATATATATATATATATATATATATCAAGATAAGCAGAACAAGTAAAATTCAACCAATTTTTCAAAATAAATCAAAATTAATATACAATTAAAATTAATCAAAATTAAAAAATATAATATAAATATTTATATATATATATACACATATATATATGATCTCTTGCTCTCTCTTCATCTTCGGGCACTTATTTCTGAGAGGGTTGTAGGGGATATCTTTTTTAAATTTACTAAACATACTTCATATTACGAGAGTAATAACTTACTTTATGGACACAAGCAACAGAAATAACGAGGATATGCTTCAGTTTATTTCCGGTCAGTGTCGTCAGATACCGCATGCGATCCACCAAACTTTATTTCCTATATATATATGTATGTATATATATTTCCTATATATATATATGTATATATATATATATATATATATATATATATATATATATATATATATATGCTATTTAATTCCTATTTTTCGGTACGAATTGTATACTTTTGATTTCTGTTTTTGTTATAATGCAGCCTCAGTTATTAAGTTATCTTTAATGCCTTTCTCACAGACTGCTCGGATGTAGTAGCAGCCAAGAATAAGTTCATGTCTACATCCTGACTCAAGGCAATCCGTTTGTCGATCACTCAATTTTCCTTTATTCACTTCATTTATAGAATTTTAAAATCAAACAACTAATGACATGGTTAATCGATTTTTTAATCAATGAAAGTTTGCATACATGTTTCAGTAATCTACTGTACGTCAGTGAAACAGACAGCTGTTGTCCTTCATTTAAATTTATATTACTGAACTTGAATCTGTCCAGTTCAAGTGTTATTGCTATTTTTAGTAATGCCAAGACATTTGTAGAATTCAGATTAGTTCAGTGTGGACGTGGACGAATTTGGAAGGAATAAAATTTATTTATTCTTATTGCAGGGCGGTTCTTCGGAATATAACTGCGCTGTTTTGTTTGTTTGTCCCCCTATTATTTGTATATTCTTATTCTTGTATATTTGTAGAGGTCGCACGCGTTAAGATCACAACAGGCCAGAAAATGAAAATAATGGATAAAAAACTCTCATTTTTCTTTTGGGTGGAGTTGAAAATTCTTCATAAAATTTGATTCTTTCATAAAAGACCATTTCGGTACATTTAGAGCTGAGGCACTGCTTCGTCCAGAGCTGTTGTTAAGGAACAGCAGATGAACACATATGCCATGGATGTCTCTTATTCAGAGAAGGTCAGCCCTGATCAAGAAAACTAAGTTAGACCTGGTCAAATAAAGATGATTAAATCGATTCTATCCAGGACCATCACATCTGTTGTTAGTTTCACATCATATATCTGTATTGTGTAATGTAGTAGGACTACATTATACACTATTTACTTCATATTTGTAGATGATAGAGTGAGAATTAGGCGAACATCACTGCTATTATTAGCACACCAAATGACCACACACAGGACCTTTGTTGGCTCAATTCTGTGTGGTTATTGTTTTTATGTAATCAACTTGTGTATCGGAAACATTTTTTATCCGCAAATTCACTCAATAATAAAGTAGATAAAGTTTATTGTTTAATTTCCTTCATATCATGTTTGATATCATTCAGCTGTGCATGACAATGGTTTTTCAATTCAGCTAAGAATGGAATGAAAACGCTCCCTAATTAATTTTTAATGATACAGAAGCGTTAATTAATTTATACTTGAAGCTCTTTGTAATGGATTCATTGTTATCTTAACTTGAACGTTTAACAATAATGAGTTTTAACATTGCTTACGAAGCCACACACTTTCAGTAACGGTTATAGTCGAATATAATCGACCCCAGTGGATTAGTAGTAATTATTTATATCGATTCTCTAGAGCAATATAGGAGGGGTGGGGTGGAGGGAAATAAAACTAACTCTGACGTAAAGACACCTAAGTAAACACCAAGTAAACACATTGTTTCAGTTAGGCATAGTGATGAGATGTCTAAGTAGATAATGTATTAGACTATTTACCTCATAAGTGGTGAAGTCAGATTAAAAACAGACGTTTCGACCTATCACCAGAATCATCTAGAAATGGTATACGTTACATATTAGGATGTAGATTTGGAAACCTCAGTGCTGCCGATTCGCTACATGTGAGGTAGTTTAATCGTGTGTATATATATATATATATATATATATATATATATATATATATATATATATATATAATCCATATATAATACATATATATGTATATATATATATAGTAATAATAATAAATTTGAAGACTGAAATCCAAAGAAGGCTCGATAAGGATAAATATATATCAAATATATAAGAACCGTAGAGCAGCGAATCTTTGCTTAAACTTTAATCTGTTATTTTAATATATATATATATATATATATATATATATATATATATATATATATATATATATATATATATATATATATATTGTTATACTTTGGGAGGGTCATGTTGCCAATAAGAAACACACGCACCAGTTGCTTTCACTTCAATTTATTATAATACATTTATAAATTTAGGAATTTATAAATTTCCGGTTGGTTGGTTGGTTCCACAACCAGATGGTTGTTTATATATTGTCAAAGTTCTTTCGTCACAACCAACCGGAAATTTATAATTTTTTTTAAAATTTATAATTTAATCTATAATAAATTGAAGTGAAAGCAACTGGTGCGTGTGTTTCTTATTGGCAACATGACCCTCCCAAAGTATAACAATATCGGTTTCAATACACGTTTTCAGATAAAGAATCTTGCTAAACAAATTCAGAAACGATATATATATATATGTACACACACACATATCGACGCACACACATACACACATGCATCGATGTATACACACACACACATTAATACACATATATATATACAAATAAAGAGAGGAAGAAAGACAATACAGATCTGTGTGTATTTATTTTTGTATACATACACACGAACATATTCATACATACATGGTGGCTGCCAACTCGTTTTCGAGTACGGCCACTACTTTATATCCATGTAGCAGAACCCTTACCGATGCGCTGAACGAGTGTGACTTTTTAGTCCAGCCAGCGACTTGAAAACGCTGGTACAAACACTACACTTGTGACAATTATTGACACATAGTGCTGGGCCCATGGTACCATGTGACGACAAGTGCAGAGAGATCTCCAGATATAAAGCAATGCCTACATACATACACACATACATACATACATACATACATACATACATACATACATACATACATACATACATACATACATACATACATACATACATACATAGCTAGAACCATCTGGAACGCACTTCGGAAAACAAAATTAACAACAAACGAGGAAGAATATATTGAGACAGATGACACTAAGGAATACTGGTGGAACCTGAAAATAAAAACTGCCACCAAATTAAAGCACAACCGGCCTGATATTGTTGTTTGGGACCACACATTGAAAACGTGTTCTGTTTTGGAGATCAGCTGCCCACTTGTGGTAAACGTTGTCAGAAAAATACAGGAGAAGGAGGACATCTACGGACCATTGATGAGGAGTTTACAAATCCAGTATCCAAGATACACCTTTAGCTTCATACCCATCATTATTGGAGCTACGGGTTATATACCAACCTGCTTGGACCAAAGTATGACTGAACTTGGATTTGCGGACAAAAAGCGCAGCTCCCTAATTCATAGTCTACAAATGGCTGCGATAGCTGGTATCTTCAAAATTTGCAACACATTCTTGCGATTCAAGGGATAACAATTTCTTTTCTTTTACATCCTTGCCACCAGGAAGGTGGCCGGTCAAAAAAATATACTCGAAATTAAGAGAAAGAGACATACATACATACATACATACATACGTAGGGCTCTTGACAAATAATGCATAACATTAATAACTTGTGTAAAAGTAATTAAAAGCGTTATTCAATTAAAACTAAATTGGCTTTCTTTTTACATTTACCAACATGATAATAATGATTGAAGTTCT
>OZ024754.1:2432076-2442076 GCA_964016885.1 Eledone cirrhosa | reverse complement strand
CAGTAGTGATGTGTTATTTCCCTCAACAGTGCAAAGGAAAACACAAGAGGAAAACGAAATCGCGATGAAAAATCTAGCATAAAACAAATGTAAAACAAGAAACGATCCCTCATCAACAACATGGTGAGTGAAACCCTATTAGAACACGGAGGAGGTTTGATTCGTGGAAAATCAAAGAAGAGCAAAATAAAGTAGAGAAATCATTAAAATCAAATTAGAGAGTTGGTGCAAGTGCATATTTCAACAAATGCGCAAGAAATAGGCTTTGATGCCCTTAAACACAAAGTGTGATCATATCTGAATTGGTTTTGAGCAGAATCTTACTCAATCGGGGATTTTTCCCGATGCTAAACAACAATAACTGTGATACAAAAACCAAAGATCAGAATCAACTGGTCTCTAACTCTATAGATACCTCCCTCTCATCCACGGTCCACCTCGTCCTAATTTCATTCTCCCCCTCATCCCCTCTCTCTCTCTCTCTCTCTCTCTCTCTCTCTCGCTCTGTGGTCATGCTGAGATTGACTTAAATCATAAGCTTGCTTCATGAATCTTAAATAACAACATTAATGAGATGAAAATAATACATCCCTTTTAATTCCCCCGAATCCAAATAAACTCCATACAACAGAAATACGTAGCATGAAGATAAACGTGTTTATGTTTCAAAGAATTAATCACATTGTAGAAGTCACATATGGAACGAAAACAGAATCTAACCTCTAGACATGTTTCACAGTGATACAATTATTAGAAGCCAACACGTTAAATAATACACCAGCTTTTAAATTGTTAACTACACTTCAGTAACTATGTTGGAACTATCGACATCACAATATCTACAATTAAGGAAAAAACTGGGTTACAATACATCTTAAAACAAATTGCTGATGTTCACATTCGGAAAAGGAAAACTGATCCTTATGTTGTTAGATTCTATTTCAAAATCTTTTCACAACTCTTAAAATGTTATTTGTGGAAATATATTAATTAATTGAAATCCACCTCTTTTTTCTGTCTAATATATATTTTGTCGTTATTTTTTTTAATGTTGTCTTGTTTCTATTTTCGTAGTTTTATTTTATTCTTTGTTGTTTTTTTTCTCTTCTAAAAGATGTTTTTAGATCTACAAAAGGTGACGTAGGTAAAAGCAATTTCACAATCCAGTTTGCTTTAAAGTACACAACTATTTAACGATGGTGTTAATGAGGTGCTGAAAATCATATTTCAATTTTGTTGTTGTTGCTTCATTTTTTCTAAAATAGCAATTACATTTTTACCATTTCACTTTAACTGTTTTTACGGAGAATATTCTAAAACAAGGGTTCTTTCAAATTTCATTTATTTATTCATGTTTGAAATGTAGAAAGAGTGAAGTCTTGAGCAAAAGAAACAAAAACAATCCTTTATAATTATTTCACAACATCAGTTTTTGTTTGTCTAATCTAATTTCACATTTGTTTTCATCTGTGTTTCCAGTTTTTCTTTTCAATAAACATATCTTTACAAGAGTACAAAAACCTACAAAGTATAGGATTAAATTATATATACTGTCATTTGTACACAAAAAGATATGTGGTTATTAAGTAAACGAAAACAATGTGAAACATATGTAAATTAAAATGAGAAATATATACCTCTAGTATTAACATAGATGGTAATTATTCTATAAATCTTGAAAAAATTAAAATCCCATTGACACCAGATTTGGCAACTCTTTAGAAGGCTTAAGTGAGATCGCACCGGAAAACTTGTCCATTGTAAATTATGCTACTCCAAGTATATGGAAATTGTAGGCTGAATTTGTGAAAGTATGGCCGATAAAGGATTTCTTGTTCGGAAAAATATTACTGTATATATAGAATCATCTTCCTCTTATGAATCTCTTTTCAATGTCGAGTTCTTCTATGGAAACTCTTTGGAATCCTATTCGATAGAGTATACCTGAAATTCAAATGGCCAGCTTTGACACTCACTGGGAAAGATGAATGTCCCTAAAAATGTCACTAGATTGCGTAAAGACCAGCCAAACGTAGATAAGAACAACTGGAGCCCTCGTCATTAGGATCGATGAGGGTACCTTTATGAGTATATATATATATATATGAACACGTAGGACCCCGACGGCTTAGCTCAAGCCGTTTCGACGGCTAATTCTGGACTAAATTTAGTCCAGAATTAGCCGTCGAAACAGCTTGAGCTCAGCCGTCTGGGTCCTACTTGTTCCTATTACCCACTCTACTACCCTAAGTATTGAGTACTTTGGTGCGTTATGGTCCATCTGGTTCCTTACCACATTTCCTTCGTTATATATATATATATATATATATTTATATATATATATATATATATATATATATATATATATATATATATATATATATATATATATATATATGATGTGCGTACACGTGTGTATGTGGTCTAAGAACACATAAGTCTTGGCCTGACTATCTATTACTAGTACTGCTGAACGTAGCTAATATAGTACAAGAGTGATGTGCCAAAACCTAAAGATAAAACAAACAAGAGTAAAATTCACGTTGGGTTGCTAATACAAAGGAATGTACTTGCGAAATACACATTCTATTCATTATAGATCCATCATAGAATTATTCCTTTACTTGGCTCTCACACTCCGCTTCAAAATGGCACACATCTGTGACTCATTAATCTGCATGCATTGGATGCACCTGTTTCAAAATGGACACAGTATATATATATATATATATATATATATATATATATATATGTGTTGATATTTTCTGTACGTATATATATATATATATATATTTATATATATATATGTATATTTATATATATATATACATATATATATTTATATATACATATATGTGCGTGTAATATATATATATTTATATATATACATATATATATACATATATATATATATACATACATATATATATATATATATATATATATATATACACATATATGTGCGTGTATATATATATATATATATATATATATATATATATGTATGTATATATGTGCGTCGTAGCTGAAAGAAAGAAGGGGTAGACAGTAAGAGCAGAAGATATTATAATAGATCCGATGAGAATGAGAGAAGGGGGTGATGGATTTAATGGCTATGAATAGCAGTTGGAATATATTTGTGGCATTGAGGTAAAGTAAAAACATAAAACCCTCACATATGATGAATGGGGGTGAAATCTAGAGAGAGGTGGATGTAAAAACTCTAAATATAATCACACAGTGTAAGTACAATAAAGTAAAATAAAATGTGGCTGAAATATTATTGATAACAATTTCTTTATTTGTCACTGATGTAAGCTAATCAAACTTACACAGACGTGCATATACAAAGACATGTATTCCAGAGTCGGGTCCGATAGATACAGATCGAACCATGAGCTGATAAATCGCGAGACGCGCGTAACATCTCAATAAATGTAATGAAAATTTGACACCCCGTGCATCGCCGAGGTTAACTTTGCCTTTCATCCTTACAGGGTCGATAAAATAAAGAACCAGTAATACACTGGGATAATTGCTGTGCCTTGTGCCAACAGTAGAAACAATTATTATTACACTGTGACCATTTTAGTATGCAAAGAACTAAACTAATCACTACAACTAAATTGTCCGAATTTGGTCCCCCCACCTCTCTGTGATATATATATATACATATATATATATATATATATATATATATATATATATATATATATATATATATATATATATACAAAGAGGGAGAGAGACACAATAATCTATCAAACTATTTGTATGTATATATATATATATATATATATATATATATATAACGAAGGAAATGTGGTAAGGAACCAGTTGGACCATAACGCACCAAAGTACTCAATACTTAGGGTAGTAGAGTGGGTGACAGGAACGAGTAGGACCCCGACGGCTGAGCTCAAGCCGTTTCGACGGCTAATTCCAGAATTAGCCGTCGAAACGGCTTGAACTCAGCCGTCGGAGTCCTACTCGTTCATATATATATATATATATATATATATATATATATATATATATATATATATATATATATATATATATATATATATACGTATATTTAAAATTGAGACAGTAAACGAAAAACAACAATGTGGAAGCGAAGAGGCAGTACAAAATGTTAATATTAGTTTCATATATATAGATATACACACACACATATATATATATACACTGTTGCAGCAGGTATGAGACAACTTGTTGTAAGGTTTAGTTCATATTTGTCCGTCCATTCTCTCTGTTGGCGGGCTTCTTGCAAAACTTTCAACATCATGTAAATTTGCATGAATGACAATGAATGACAATAATATTGTTGCAACACTTATAACATCTAACAAACAGAGTAACTCATTTTAAAAACCATGACCTATTTTAGCATTGAGAAGTATGTGAATCTACGTAAGAAATGGCTGCAATCTACATGGTAGACATTGAACTCCATGAAGGTTCTCAATAGAAAATGCAAATCAATTTTAAATGCCATCATGAGAATGAAAATTTGTTTTTGAAAAAATAAAACAAAATACCCAAACGAGGATTATCTAAAGCCAATGGTAAACCTGCAGCATGCCTTTACTTTATTTAACGATTTCTACTATAGGCACAAGGCCAGCAATTTGGGGAGAGGGGAAAGTCGATTAAATAGACCTCAGTGTGTTACTGGTGCTTTATCGACCCCGTAAGGTTGAAAGTCAAAGCTAACTCCGGCAGGATTTGAACTCAGAACATAAAGGGCTGTAACGTTATGCTGCAAAGCATAACATATAATGGTTTCTTGTATAGGCAGAAAGCCAGTAATTTTGAGGAGGGGAAAGTCGATTAAATTGACCCCAGTGCATTACTGGTGCTTTATTTTATTGACCCCGTAAGGTTGACAGTCAAAGCTAACCTCGGCGGGATTTGAACTCAGAACGTAAAGGGTGCAAACAGTCTGTCTAATCTCGATAAAAAAAAAAACCTTAATACTTTTTGGGGAAAATTATTGATTCAATCATTCTAAATACATAACTGGAAAATTTACGAGCCTTGTATATTTTAGAGTGAATAACTTTATTGATCTATCATAGATTCGATTAAAATACTTCCTAGATGAACTGTATTTTTAATTTTATCGACCCCGTTGAATACAAGGGTAAATCCGATACTGGTGGGATTTGGCGAAGCAAGTTACATTAAAAAAACTAATACATAGAATAAAGATACTGTTAACTAAAACAAGATTTCAAACCAAGATGTGACGAAGAAAAAAGAAATCAAGAATATAAAACTCTTAGTTGTACGTCACAAAGTTTCCTTTGAAACAAGTAGAAAAGTTTGAGAAATAAATTTCTTCAGTTGGACACTGATTCCTTCACTTGTGGAATTCTGCAGCTGTGAGATCAGAGTTACCTCATTTGAGATTTTAAGAAATTCACAAAAAAATAAAGAAACAGAAAAAAACAGACTTTCCACCCCACATCTCTGACATTACATACATATTCTAGAGAGCTTTCTCTACAGTTTATCTGTGTGTGTCTCTCTCCCTCTCTCTCCGCCCTCTCTCTCTCCCTCTCTCTCCGCCCTCTCTCTCTCCCTCTCCATCTCTCTCTCTCTCCCTCTCTCTCTCTAGATAATCTCTTTACATATTCTAGTGAGCTTTCTCCAGAGTTTATCTGTGCTTTGCTCTCTCTCTCTCTCTCTCTCTCTCTCTCTCTCTCTCTCTCTCTCTCTCTCTCTCTCTCTCTCTCTCTCTATATATATATATATATATATATATATATATATATCCCCCTCTCTGTTTCTCTCTCTCTCCCACTCTCTCTCTCTCTCACTCTCTCTCGCTCTCTTTCTCTCTCTCTCTCACACACACTCATTCATTCACACGCACACACTCTCTAATTCACTCGATGTTTTTTCTCTTTCAATGCCTCACAATTACACACACACACACACATCGACACACCCCCACAGACACACACACGTACACATACCCTCACACATATCTACACATAGTTTAACATTCACACAAACAAATATTACTATAATGGCCGCTGTACGTTTGGGTATATTAACACACATTATATAAACGCATCTCCGTCTCTCTCTCTCTCACACACACACACACACACACACACATATATATATATATATATATATATGTATATATATATATTCAAACATCCACTTATATATATTTAAAAACATACATACATATATATATACACAATATATATACATATATCGGCATATATATGTATGTGTGTGTAAGAGAATGTATGTGAGTGTTGTGTATTTAAATTGCATAGATATACCCAGGAATATATTCAGCTGTCTGTGCAATGATTTATCAAGTTGGGCTAATTACATTTTGCACCTGTTGCTTAAAGAAAAAAACATCACCGAGACTAATAAGTAAATAAATTACAGACTTATACAGATTTTTCATGTCAGAACGTATCAGGAATGGTAATAGGCACGAAAAGATTTTTTTGTTTCTATTGCGCAGAGAGAAGTTACCGTCTACGAGGCAAATACATACATATGATCTCTCTCTCTCTCTCTCTCTCTCTCTCTCTCCTCTCTCTCTCTCTCTCTCTCTACCTATCTCTCTGTCTCTCTCTCTCCACCTCTCTCTCTCTCTCTCTCTCTCTGTACATATATATATATATATATATAGAGAGAGAGAGAGAGAGGGGGGTAGAGCACTCAGTCCAAGGGACGAGTTTGGTAGAAGTAGTAACACAACAGTTAGTTCACCATACCGTGAACAATTGTTTCACCTTATGCGGATATTCAGCTTCAGATATATGATATATATATATATATATATATATATATATATATATATATATATATATATATATCAACTAGAAATTGATTGACATATATATATATCTAAAATAAATACATGAAACAACCACAGGGGATAATTTGTAAAGTGTGTAAGCACACACAGCTAGGCAGGTAACTAATTAAAGTTTAACTAGAACTTCAAATATAGATACCTTTTAACATGATTAATATTCCTACAGTGGATATGGCACATGTCTCTCGGACATGACACCCTTAATTTAATTTTGGATATATATATATATATATATATATATATATATATATATATATATATATATACATATATATATATATATATATATATATATATATGTATATATATATATATATATATATATATATATATATATATATATATATATATATATATATATATATATATATGTATATATATGTATATATATATATATATATATATATATATATATATATAAAGGCGGTCGATTTGTCAGTGTCTTTACAGTGTTTTTCCAGGTCTCTTCACCTTCCACTCCCTATCCTTCTAGATGTTTCATCATGGATGTTACACTATGCCCTACAGGATATAAGTCATGGCTCTTGGCTAAATGCTTAGCAATATACTGCTTCTTCTCTTATAGATCTTCAATCTAAATATCATATCGCCCTAAACGTGAAAATCCGTTTTAATATTCCGTACATTTTCCAGTTTAAAATAATTACACAACTCAACAGTTATTGAATGCTTTTTTTTCTTCTCTCTTTCTTGTTCTCACCATAATATATACACACGTGTGCGTGAGTCTAATTTGTGTGTGTGTGAGAGAGACTAAATTGTGTGTGTGTGTGTGTGAGAGAGTCTAAATTGTGTGTGTGTGTGTGTGAGAGAGTCTAAATTGTGTGTGTGTGTGTGTGTGAGAGAGTCTAAATTGTGTGTGTGTGTGTGTGAGAGAGTCTAAATTGTGTGTGTGTGTGTGTGAGTCTAGAGTGTGTGTGTGTATGTGTGTGTGTGTGTATGTATGTGTGTGTGTGTGTGTGTGTGTGTGTGTTTAAATGGTATTGAAGTAATGAAATAATTTATCCTCTCAAATTGAACAAAAACACTAAAACAACAACACATAATCCATCCACTTAACGAACAATATGTCTTCGATCAATGTTTAATTAAAAAGATCTGAAGGTCATCTTTATAAGATATTAATTAGATATTTAATTAGATATTTAAGTATTATTCAATAAATTATGCTATAGATAGAAAAAATGTTTACATATAATTAATTGGGGATTAATAAAGCCGAAATTAAATCCTGCTGGGGATGTAAAGTATGAGTGAAATTAATGATTTCCTTTGACTGAAGATAATGTTTTTATTGAAGGGACAAGCGCTGTCCTTTCATCTTCTTCACCCACTTATTCCTGAGAGGGTCGTGGGGACAGAGAGCTCAAATACTCCTTCCTAACTCCTGCCTCTAGGAGTATATTGTTTGGGTCTACATTAAAAAGGCTTACACGGTGTCTAAAGGATCATACCTGGTCCTTCTCATCAATTTTTGAGAGGGTCATCTTTGAAATAGAACTCATTTGTTTGGTCATCGAGTGTATAGGGGTTTACCTCAAATAATTCCACTTTGTGTGAATTACCATTGTGTAAATACAACTTCGATATATACTTTACATATTTATATACCTCTCTCCCCCCCCCCCTCTCTCTCTCTCTCTCTCTCTCTCTCTCTATATATATATATATATATATATATATATATATATATATAATTGGTGTTGGATGCTTAAAGCGTCCGTATGCGGTAGGCCGTATGAGCCTAGGAAAATCTGCTTCGTGTCGCGATTTTCAGAGTCAGGTTCGATCATGAAATCGATCGTGCCTCGAGCTGGTCGCCAGAGAATCGATTGTAATATGTCCAATAAATTCCATTCGTCGCAACACTGATTCTCTTTTTTTCCTGTGATATATATATATATATATATATATTATAGATTTTGAACTAACTAATAATAAAGATGAAGAGAAAATGAAATAGTGGCTGTGTCGTTATTGGTAAAATTCGCAACATTACCATCTTCCAAGCATAACAAAAATTACACAACAGAAACAAACTACGTTGAAACAATACATTTTGGTAACAACACGGGAAAAATTGTTTCAGTAAGGAACAACATGAAAACAGAATTTCCAAAAGGAAATAAGGGGAATAATTGTTTCTAATTTTGGCACAAGGCCAGCAATTACTCCAGTGTATTACTGGTACTTTATTTTATCGACCCCGTAAGGATGAAAGGCAAAGTTAACCTTGGCGGGATTTGAACTCAGATCATAAAGGGATGAAACTCTATAAAGCGTCAACCCTCTACTAATACTGCCAGTCCACCGCCCTTAGGAAAGAGTAATACTCTACAACCAACACCAGAGAATGTTCTGGTCTAAGAGCAGAAAATGAAGGTCTAAATCTCGTTGCATGAAACCAAAGTCTCGTTACAAAATAACTATAAGAACTAAATAACTAAAACGGAATGTAACACCAATGGTGGCTTATATAAACAGCGGTTTTCAGAAATATATCTTTTTTGTGTTTCTTCATAGCCTGATGGTCGTTGGTTTCTTCCTAGTTTTCCTTCATTCCTTCTTTAATAAACTTCTTTCTTCCTCTTTAACATTCCATCTAATTTTCTTTCATTTTTTCGATTTCATTTCCTTTCATTCCCCCCCCCCCCCTCCCCTCTCTCTCTCTCCTTGTATTTTTAGATTTTATTAGCTGCAGGCAATGTACGTACATATATATATATATACGTCCACTTCCACATCCACACGTATATATACATACACACACACACACGTATACACACACACACACACACACACACACACACACACACACACACACACACACACACACACACACACACACACACACACACACACACACATATATATATATTTATATATATATATGTGTGTGTATATATATTTATGTGTGTATATATATATATATATATATATATATATATATATGCACACACACACACACACACACACACACACACACATAACGGTTTTTTCTCTGTTTCGTTCTTATTCCTTTCTCTACACCCTTCTCTCACAATCTAGAATGTCTCTGATACACTGACATGATATCTTTGAACACGTGGTCCCTGTCAATCATTCAGTTGGCAGTTG
>OZ024754.1:2424576-2427076 GCA_964016885.1 Eledone cirrhosa | reverse complement strand
CCTTCAGCTTCCAGTAACAGGTTTCCTCTCTATAAAGCCTATCTAAATCGACTACACACATTACAAATATGTAGTCCGGGTAGTCGACTATTTATGAAAGCTTTATCCACTTCACTACAGAATACCCTATCTAGATACGATTTGGATGACGGTTTGATCATGGCCACAATGGTATATTCGAGAAATCCAATCGGTACTTGTCAGAGAGTTGGAACCATCTGAGTACAACTATGAGGCTTTCACACATTCCTTCTCAATGTTCTAGCCGCACACCATCCCAGCGTTCATAATAATAACAATAATTAGAAGAAAAAGAAGAAAAGAAAAAGTAAAGAAGAAAAAGAAAAGTATAAGAAGAAGATAATGAAGAAGAATTACTTGCAATTAAATGAAAAAATGAGGACAATTTATAGGGTGAGAGAAAGATGATATACCACAGTAGAATTAGATTTTTTATAGAATATTAGATATTTATGTTAAAAACAACAACAGGAGCCATTGAAACTCTCGCAGGAATCATGATCACAGACATTTTAGTCTAAGGAATATGAGTAAAGTATGGATCTATGTAATATATGTATTAATATACACAGTGGAACTAATCATCTGGTATAACTAAAGGAAGTGGCTGGTTATGGAGATACGCCTAGATAGGCGGTGAATAAGATATATATATATATGTGTGTGTGTGTGTGTGTGTGTGTGTGTGTGTGTGTGTGTGTGTGTGTGTGTGTGTGTGTGTGTGTGTGTGTTGTAGTTTACTTGAAGCATTGTTGAATAGGAAATATAGATTTAAATAATTTTGAAAACTATACAATGCATTAGAAAATTAAAAGTGCTAAGATAAAACGACAGAATCTTGCATTAGCACATTTAATAATCCCGAATATTTTTGAGCTTAAAAGCCATTATCAAGGGAGTATCCCTGTGAGGGTCAGAGATGATTTGGAAGGAAGGCAGATTTAAGTTAAGATGTATATGTAGTGGTAGGACACTGGTAGGTTATATTCGTAGTAAGTAGAGCACTCAGTCCATAGGATGAGTTCGGTATAGAGTTAGTTCTACAACATATTAGCAAATCATTGTCGCGGACACGTGTTTCATCGAATATATTTTCAACTCGAGTGATTTCCTGTGACATTCTAAACACATGTCCATAACATCAGAGCTGTGATCTCTTGGCGAAATAGCGGCTCTACCTGGAGCGACCCTCTGATCTCCGAGTCTGGCACAGACACACACACGCACACACTCACACACACTCACACACACACGCACACACACGCATGCACACACACGAACACACACACGCACACACACGCACACACACACACACATATATATATATGCACATACACTCATCCGTTCATGGCTGAGTGTATCTTTACATATCTGTACGTCTGTACATGCCTTAGTTCCTGTACATATAAACATAAGATACCAGTAAAAATGAATTATAAAATATAAAATTAATCTACTTTTCCAATCATATCGATGATGATAAATCCACTTGAAGTCAAACACATCTCAAGAAAGAAATTAATTGAAATCTTCGTAAGTTCACAGATTTATACTTGAAATTTAAACTGATTTTGTGCCATTAAAAAACAAGCAGGCGATGTATTTTCATGTGTATGTGTTTGTTGCGTATGCAACAATCTGTACTTGGGTAGAAATGTGTGTTTGTATATATATATATATATATATATATATATATATATATATATATGTGTATATGTGTGTGTGTGTGTAAAAGGTAAACAGAAATAACAACACAATCGGTACAGTATATGGAAGGAATATATTAGGTTAACGCTTGAAATAGCAGGAAGAGGGTCTTAACGTTTCGGACGCTAGCCCTTCATCAGAAGAAAGAATGAGAAATAAGATAGATTGAAGGGACGAGTGGGGGTGGAATTAGGAAAAAATGTCTTTAGATGAAAATCGCAGGTCCATTCATGTTGCCATCCCTTGGAAAACTATTGATGATATATGTAAAGAAAGTGTCCAAGTGCAGAAATACTATAAATATATGATAAACTTGAGTATGTTGGTGGGAACATGTTTATTAGGTCTTAATCGAAGTTGAATATGAATGAGATTATTGAAAGAGTGATCGAGATATCATGGTTAATCTGAAGAATAGGAAAGAAATATTAAAAAAATGGACATCAAGCCGAGGTATTGAAAGAATATGTAACGGTCGGGATGGGATATGGAAATTGTTGGGGTTGTTGTTGTTAGTGTTGGCGGGGGTTGGTGTTGTTAGTGTTGGCGGGGGTTGGTGTTGTTAGTGTTGGCGGGGGTTGGTGTTGTTAGTGTTGGCGGGGGTTGTTGTTGTTAGTGTCGGCGGGGGTTGTTGTTGTTAGAGTTGGCGGGGGTTGGTGTGTTAGTGTTGGCGGGGTTGTTGTTAGTGTTGGCGGGGGTTGGTGTGTTAGTGTTGGCGGGGTTGTTGTTGTTAGTGTTGGCGGGGGTTGTTGTTGTTAGTGTTGGCGGGGGT
>OZ024754.1:2414576-2419576 GCA_964016885.1 Eledone cirrhosa | reverse complement strand
GTTTATCTATTAAACTACCAATATATCTAATAATATCTCTATGTAATCATACATATATCTGTAAGTCAGTCTATATTTTTTTAGCTACTTCAATCAGTTTTCATGCATTTGTATGTACACTTAGAAAAACAATATATATATATATATTGATACATATATACATATTTATATATATACATACATATATCAATATATGACCCTCCCCAAATATATATATATGTATATATATATATATATGTAGGATTAGATGCGTGCACGTGTTCCCCACCCTCACAGTACGATTGTGTATATATTCTTGTGCATGTTGCCATAAAAAAAAAAAAAAAACGTTTCCATTATTCTAAATAGTCCCAACCGTGGCGTAAGTGTTTAGCGCAGAACTCGATGAGTTTGTTGATCTGAAGGTTTGTGTATGAATGTGTTCACTGAAGCAAATATGGATATTTCAGAAGGTCTAACCTAGAGGTCAGTGATGGCTATAAAGGCGAACGGCATATAATGACTGCTTGAGAGGGTGTGGTGTATGTAGTTGTTGTAGTGTTGGTGCTGGTGTTGATGACTCTTGTGGTGCTGGTGTTGATGGCTCTTGTGGTGCTGGTGTTGTTGATTGTGGGAATTTATAAAGAGAGGGAGACATAGTTCCTTGTATTTAGAGTGTTGCGTAATGAAAGAGCATATATAATTGTGGTAAAAAAATAGAGATAGCGTAGCTTCCATGTCCAGAGGTCAGACATTGGACAATGTATTAATGATGGTATAAATCACAGAGAAGAATATATTTTCAATATATTAAATAAAATAGTTGTTTGTGTCATAGGTCAGTCCTGATCGATCAGATCTGTGATCGAAGGTGTGTGAAGATGTGTCTTTATACATAGATTGTCTCATCATATATGTAATATGTCTTATTTATAATATTAAAGATGGTAAGGATGGGGAGTGAATTAGCAGCATTGGTCGAACAACAAACTATATGACATAGGGTTACGTTCCTTTACTATCTGAAAACAAAGTACCAGTAATACACTGGGGTCGATTTAATCGACTTTCCCCTCTCCCAAAATTGTTGAGCTTGTTGTGGCAAGAATCAATATCAAAAATGGTAGGGCAAAATTTGGGAAAGTGTTTTTATTGGGGTCGATAAAATAAAGTACCAGTAATGCACTGGTACTTTATTTTATCGACCTAGATCTAGCTGTCGAAACGGCCGGAAGCTCATCCGTCGGGGTCCTGACTCTTTTCTTCATCATCATCAATTATGTTATTCAAAATATTTAGTAGGGGGTCTCACAACATCAATTATGTTATTTCAAATATTCTGGTCAATTGTAGGGACCTCGCAGTACGCTCATATTGCAATATCTTTAACTGATTGGATTGGCAGGAGAAGCAAAGAGGGGAGACATTCAATTCTCGAGAAAATCCGCAGGAAAAGTCATAATATGGCTTTAGATTAAACGGGGTTACATGAGAGAGGGTCGCCTGTGCTAGAGTGTATATGATATTAAAACCCCGACAAACAGAATGTCATCTGCTTACATCCTTGGCGATGTGTCAGCTCATTTATGAGGATGTATCTTGCACACACACTTACAAAATCATACATTCACACGTGCAGAACATCCCCCAACCCACTGTATATATATATATAAATAAATATATATATATATATATATATATATATATATATATATATATATATATATATATATATATACATACATATATATATAGTAATGAGAATAATAATAATAAATGTGAAGACTAATATATATATAATATATATATATGTATATATATATATACATATATATATATATATATATATATATACATATATATACATATATGTATATATTTATTAATTGACACTTAGTGACATTATATTTTATTGCCCGTACTCTCGTTTGTGTGGGTGGGTGTGTGTATATATATATATATATATATATATATATATATATATATATATATATATATATATATATATATATATATTTATATATATATATATACACATACATATGTGTGTCTGTATATCTATATTTATATATTTATACATATGTGTGTGTATGTGTATACATGTATGTATCTGTAGATATATTTGTCATAATATCTTATGTATCTCCCAAGTAAACTAGACACCAGGAGATAAGAGAGGGATGACCTTAAATATCTACAGCAAAAACGTCGTAACATAATAGCTTGCAGGTGTTTATGTCGACTGTTAAACCGTAAGTATTATTGCCACTGTCAGAGCTATAGAAGAGTTTTAAGTTTCTAAGTCACGGCTTTCTTTGTGAATAATGTCACTCATATTTTATATAGTCTTATTCAATAATAAGAACGGTTAAAGGCGGTGAAGATATTAAGAAATCGTTAGAGATTAAATGCTAGAAATATATTTATGAATAGTAGGATGTATGTATACATGTATACACACACGCGCAAACAAATATATATATATATGTGTATATATGTATATATGTTTGGCACTTGGCACACGGGAGACTGGTGTTGCCCGGATACCAAATATATACATTTTATTTTTATATGTGAATTATAAATGGTTCTAAGAAGATTTTTTATAAAATTCTTTTACATTTTCTCTGATTAATACACATACACTTAGAATCGATATATATATATATAAGGAAAAAAGATGAATTCGAAAATGCAATTGGAGTCTTTTTTTTTAAAATATATTTATTTGGTTCCTCTACCGGTTTCGCAGTTCTTCTGTTTTTCAAAAGTAGAATTGAGATGGAGGGTTTGTTGTTTTTCTCGAGAAAAACAACAAACCCTCCATCTCAATTCTACTTTTGAAAAACAAAGACTCCAGTTGCATTTTCGATTTCATCTTTTTTCCTTATACTTTCACTCGCGTAGGACACCTCGTTTTTTTTCATTTTGTAAAAAACCTCACTTTCTAATATATATATATATATATATATATATATATAAAAAGTAGAAGGGGTATTTTATTTGTTGGAAGTCCGACAAATATAAATGTTTATAACTGATTTAGAGCACTCAACAAATTACAGGACTAAATATTCAATGATATTAAATAAATGGAAACTATATTTATAAAACCATATTTATCTCTTCTCCCTCTCTCTCCATAGTCGTTTAAATAAACGGTTGTTTTTCAATTATTTACATATTCATTTGCATATTCACACATAAGTTTGAATAATCCCTAATATATTTCCACTATCCAGTGAATTTCCAAACGATAAGGTATGATTTTCATGGGTACGTCTCTGTTTATAAAACAAACTTTGTATTTTATCTGATGAAAGCGTACCAATGTTGTCTTGGTTGCCTTGAAATATATAAAATAAATATGGTTTTATAAATATAGTGTCCATTTATTTAATATCATTGTATACATATATATATATAGGGGGTGTAACGTGCTGTTAATGTAGGTTCACTCAAGTGAGCACTCGATACGTAGTTTCCAATCTGTAATAGGAGCGGGGGGTGCAAAAGCCTCAAGAACCTGATCAGCCAGTTCCAACTGTCTGACAGGTACCGACTAGATTTCCCTAATGCGCCAGTGTGAACCTGGGCTAACCGCATAGGGTCATCTAGATCGTATATAGACAGAATATTCATTAGGAAAATAGACAGAAATAATGTAAGCTGTCCACGTTTTGAAACGGTCGCCTATTGGGGAATTTTTTCTTGTAATTTTATTGTTACTTTATTGTTACTTTGTTATTGTGATTCATATTGTTTACTCGATTTTTCTGTAAAGCCCCACTGTCCCAGTCTTTTGTATTGTTCCCTATATATCGGCCCTTGTAGCCAATAAATGAAATCATTATTATTATTATTATTGGGCGGTGGATTGGCAGTATCGGTAGAGGGTCGGACGCCATGCTTTCCAGCATAGTTACGTCCCTTTTCGATCTGAGTTCAAATCCCGCCGAGGTTGACTTTGCCTTTCATCCTTACGGGGTCGATAAAATAAAGTACCAGTAATGCACTGGGTAATTGCTGGCCTTGTGCCTAACGTAGAAACAATTATTATTATTATTATTATTATTATTATTATTATTTATAAAAGGTCTCAGAATCTATCTATCGGGGTGTGTACACATGTCTAACACGCTCTCACTGTGTATATATAACTAGACACTCACATATATCGACACAGAGGCATAGAGGCATGCCTTTCAGAATGTCCGCCTCGTCTTCTCTCATCTTCTTTTGGAAGTTTTACCACACCCTAGTCTATTGCAACGACCGTATATGGGAATATATACATTCCTGTGTGTGTATGTATGTATGTATGTATGTATGTATGTATGTATGTATGTATGTATGTATGTATGTATGTATGTATGTATGTATGTATGTATGTATGTATGTATGTATGTATGTATGTGTGTGTGTGTGTGTGTGTGTGTGTGTGTGTGTGTGTGTGTGTGTGTGTGTGTGTGTGTGTGTGTGTGTGTGTGTGTGAGAGAGAGAGAAGTGTGGACCTTGTGTGTGTGTTGTTATAAAATTACATCCGTACATATTAATAAACATGCACACAGCTTTCTGCTGATGGTAGCGTATACTGTTTATTACATGCATATATATATACACATATATATACATACATGCATATATATATATATATATATGTACATATATATATATATATATATATATTAGCACGTCTATAGCCACACACACACATATGTACATAGTGGAAGCATCTTACTTTCATAAATACATATACATACACCAGACACTTTCGTATTTTTCTGCACTGATATTTACTTCCATTTTATATTTGAAATAAAGGCGTACACACACACACACACATACACACACCACCACACACACACGCAAACGGACGGACGGACGCACACATGCATTAGCACATATATATAATTGGATATAAACACAATCACTTCTCTAGATAATTCTTAGAAAACAATGTCACAAGTGTTCTGGTGTTTTTTATTGTAATAAGAGGAATATTTACAACTTCGCTTCGG
>OZ024754.1:2397076-2409576 GCA_964016885.1 Eledone cirrhosa | reverse complement strand
CAGTATCCAGGGCATGGTTTTTTGGGGTAAACTAGCACCAATGAAGGAATCTGCCCTTCCTGGGTATATTGTAGAATTCTCCAGGTTTTTACCTTGGATAATTTCCAATTTATATTTGAAAGTGACGAAATTTTCTCCATAGAGTTCCTTTAAATATTTAGAAGATATTGAACATTTCTAGTTGCTTTGAATCCCATTAAATTACTGTTACTAATACTTAACCAGACAGCGAGATAATGTGTGTATGGGTGAGAGAACCTGAACTTTCTGTGTGATCTAATTTTGGGGATTTGTACGATTCAAATTCCTCCGAGATTAACTTTACGTTTCATCCTTACGCGGTCGATAAAATAAAGTATCAGTAACACAATGGGGTCGATTTAATCGACTTTCCCCTCTCCACCAAAAGGGAGTGAAATCCAGTAGATTTAGATTTCAAAATCCGTCTGTTTTGTGCTTTAAATCTCTTCGGAGTGTGTAAAATGACGAACTACATATTGAAGTCGAATTTATTGTTCATGAGTGACCCCAACAATAAAAAGAAATCGACCCCATTTGTTAATAAGAAATCAATAGTGTCTGCAAATAAAACAAATTCCATTCAGTTAGGAATATTGACATTACTGATGTAAGTATTTCACAGCTCAGGCAGTGTACGATGGCTAGATGAATTCTGCGTTACGTTTCATTTCATTTAAAACCTCACTGTCGGGCAAGACTTTAAATTAGTCTATATACACCAGTAAAGACTTATCATCACAAGAAGAGGGAGTACAGTGTCTGTAGAGGATTGTGATATATCAAAGTTAGTAGAATATCATTTAGTATTATCTCCAGATGTCAAGTGACTTGTCTCTATCCGAGAGACATGAAATTTAATATTACAAATATATTTTTAAATCGGTTTGCGGTTGCTTGTGCGGTTATTACTGATTCTGAGAAAAAAAGAGGACACAAAGAAAGCTATTTCTGATAAAATATAATTGTTTCTATTTTAGGCACACGGCCAACAATTTTTTTTCGGAGGGGAAAATCAATTTTGGCGACCCCAGTGCATTACTGGTGCTTTATTTTATCGACCCCGTAAGGTTGAAAGTCAAAGCTAACCTCAGAACGTAAAGCGCCGTAACTTTATGCTGGAAAGCATAACATATGATGATATTACAAATGAGGGGTGACAACCAGCTGTTTACGTCTGTTTACTGCGTAAAATGTGGAAAAGAAGATATTTTTATATGAATATAAGGGAGAGTACTTTGGATATTATTTCCCTTTGATCCGAATAACTTTTCCCAGGGAAAATGTAGTGTATTTTCCCAACGCGTAGATAATGGATAGTTCCGCTATTGAAATATTTTTAAATATTTGTGGAAATTAACAGGAAATAGTCCAGTCAGTCAGGTCTATCTACAATCAGACAGCAGGGAACATTGAATTTCAACGTAACATAGTTATCCATTAAAAACACAGTTGTTTCGGTTTTGAATATAACCTCTCTCTGTGGTTACATGCTCTGTAGTTCGCGTGACACACTTATATTAATGTTGGAGGACTGCAGGCTTTAAGACACAGGGATATGGGAGGATTTCAATATATGTATGTATTTGTAAAACATAGTTGTTTCTTAACAAAATTATAAACGATTAAATAAGATTGACAAGTTCGTATTGTAATGAGGGCGATATAGATTTCTCAAATGTCTTTTCTAGATACTTTACAAATAAGTTTCACCCTTAACTTGGTAGCGTTTTCTCCTCAAAGTTCTGCAAGTAATATAAACTAGACAAATTCCCCTCTTTATTAGCTAGAAATGTCCAGTATTTACAGTGTTTGTTCCAGTTGTCTGTGGTTCGGTGTTCAAATCTTGTCGAGGTCAATTTCGCGTTTCAGTACCAGGCGAGGGATTTGAACATGGCATACTCTACGTTCGATTGATTAGATCGAATATTAAAAAAATAACATTAATAGTCTAGACCAAAAATGGAGAATCTGCGGCCTTAAGGTCGCATGAGGCCTTTTGAAAGAATAAAAAGTACCAACAAATTTATAATGAATTTGTCTCTTACTTTAAGGGAGAAAGCTTTAAAATTATTTCTTTTTTTTTCGTTTCTTAGATAATTGGTACATAGTAATTACATTTTTACAAAATAATATAGATTTTAAGAATATATAATTACGTTTATTTTTTTAATGCGGCCTTATATTACAAATAATTTAATGCGATCTTTCAACATGAAAATGTTCCCCACCTCTAATTTAGACAAGGAAGGAGGAGCAGGGCGCATGACACTTTTCAAGACGTACAAGACTGGTGTAAGGGAGGAAAATATGGTCAAACCACAAACCCAACCAGAATGCACCCAAAACCCATATTGTTGTGTTATACTGGGTGACTACATCAGAGCGAGATTTGAACTCAGAACGGATGACTTGAAAGTCAATGTCGACCTCGATGGAATGTGAACTCAGAGCCCTGGAACAAATATCACAAGGAGTTTTATATGTTCTAATTACTCGAATATTTCTCAACATATGTCGAATTTAATGAATTTGTATTTGGACATAAGTGTACAATGATGAAGGTGTTAAAAAGGTGGGGAATTAGAATAATATTTAAGAAGTGAGGAAAAAAGAGGAAAAACTCTGCACTTTTGTCTAAAGTGTATATCTCGGCTGAGTCGCACGGACAAGTTAGCCAAAGCAATGAGACAGAGAACCACCAGCTACACCTGCTACACCTACCATTCCTCCTTCAGTGGGATCCACTCTTTCCGATTTTGCGGAAGAAAATACCAGGAAGGTTACCGGGAGTCTCGTAGGTGTGAAAGATTGTAATAAAATGAATTGTTACTTTTATAGCTTATAGCCCTAATATTTTACTAATTGCAATGCCTTTATAGGTAAAGTGTCTTCTCGTACCAATTCATGCATTTCCTTAACGATTGAGAACATAGGTTGTTCCACTTGGCTTCAGTCAGGTCTTGTCTAAGGGAAAAAAACAAAAGTTTTAGTATTCCAAAAGTTAATTTTCAAACCACGTAAATCATCCGTAGAATATTACATGTCCTTTGGCCTTCGGGTAGACTTGAGATAGGTACCCGCAGTTGGTCAGGAGCAGCTAATGATGGCATCTAGTTGAAGGGTTCTGTTCACTTTTAGATACTATGGGGTCTCATCACCGGTTAACCAGGACCTGCTTATGATCACAATGTCTTATTTTGACATAATTCCAAATGTTGTTATATATTGTGTACATGTATGTTACCCATAAACCTGATAGAATCAACCTTTCCCCATGTTTAAACACAGTCGATTTCTTCCAGACAAGGAGTTAGTGTTAAAGAGGGATTGAGAAAAAGATATATAAAAAGAATCGACCTCATTACTGGAGTGGTACTTTCTTTATCGACCGTGAAACGATGGAAAGCAAAGCTCACCTCGGCGGTGGGATTTTAAATAGAGAGCAGAGCTCCGAAACGAATGATACAAACATTCTATCCGATATTCTAATGACTCTCCTAATTCACGACTTTGTTTATATATATCATGTATATTTATATATGGCTTTGTAGTAATGATATTCGGCTCACGATCGTAAGGTTGTGAGTTCGATTCCAGGTGACACGGTGTGTCCTTGAGCAAGACACTTTATTTCACGTTGCTCCAGTTCACTCAGCTGGCAAATATGTGTTGTACCTGTAATTCGAAGAACCAGCCTTGTTACATTCTGTGTCCCTCTGAATCTCCCTGAGAACCACGTTAAAAGTACACGTGTCTGTGGAATACTCAGCCATTTTGACGTCAATTTTACGAGCAAGCTGTTCTGTTTATCCTATCAACAGGAATAATCGTCGTCGTAACCGACGGAGTGCCACTAGATATATTTATATAAAAACAATGTAGTTTATAGTTACATAAAGTCCTGATATTTCCACAACTTATTTCAGCTGCTGTCCTCAAACTTTCTGTTCTGAACAACATTAAATAATCGTTTCTGATTTAGGCACAAGGCCAGCAATGATCCAGTACATTACTGGTACTTTATTTTACCGACCTCGTAAGGATGAAAGGCAAAGCTAACCTCATTAAGCTAACAACATTAAATGATGTTCGTCTTCATTACTTTTGTCACTAAAATAACTGTTTCTACTTTTGGCACAAGGCCAGCAATTATCCCAGTGTATTACTGGTACTTTATTTTATCGATCCCGTAAAGATGAAAAGGCAAAGTTAACCTCAGCGGGATTTGAACTCACTAAAATAACGTCAGAAACTGAGATGTAAGCTGACATGGGAAATAACTCTAAAATAATTTTTACGAGTGCATCTTCCTGATTGGTTAGCCGCTTTATTTATATTGCTTTTTTGTAAGCTAGAAATCAATGTTTCTATGTGTATAACAGAGATGAATTTGCAGAATCGGTAGAGCGTTGGCCAACAACATTTGCAGTATTTAGTTAGAATACTATATTCCATAGAGAGACTTTCCCCTTCATAAATCTCAGATTTATTTTTTTATCTTTTAATTAAATACCGTAGTCGATGTATAACCATTTCTTCTTCCGGGTACATTATATATAACCATTTCTTCTTCCGGGTACATTATATATAACTATTTCTACTTGCGGGTACATTATATATAACTATTTCTACGTTCGGGTACATTATATATAACTATTTCTACTTTCGGGTGTACATTATATATAACCATTTTTACTTGCGGGTGTACATTATATATAACTATTTCTACTTTCGGGTGTACATTATATATAACTATTTTTACGTTCGGGTACATTATATATAACTATTTCTACTTTCGGGTGTACATTATATATAACTATTTCTACTTTCGGGTGTACATTATATATAACTATTTCTACTTTCGGGTGTACATTATATATAACTATTTCTACTTTCGGGTGTACATTATATATAACTATTTCTACTTTCGGGTGTACATTATATATAACCATTTCTATGAATATTTTTTTAGGGTAGTTTAATTTATTGGTTACTAAGAATGTTTATCTTTCATACCCACCCCCATAAACTGGATGTTTAATTATATGTATATGTATAGGTGGTGAATTGGTAGAGTTGTTAGAAGGTCGGGTAGCATGTTTTGTGGTATTAGTTCCAGCTTTCTACTCTTTATGTTCAAATCCCACTGGGGTCAAATTCGCCTCTTATCCATTCCAGGTCTGAAAAAAACCTCAAGAAAAACGTACAAGTCTAATCCTGGGGTCGATTCTTCCTTTATATCTCTTCCCCCTTTCCTCTCTCTAACTTTATTTTTTTCTCTGGAAGAAATCTGCTTTAGTCAGACCTGGAGAAGGATGGGCTCCGCCAGAATTCCAATGACCCCCTCCCCATCCTCATCCCACACGCAGTATGTCACTACGACTCTCATCAGGGGTTATCCCCATCCCACACGCAGTATGTCACTACGACCCTCATCAGGGGTTATCCCCATCCCATACGCAGTATGTCACTACGACTCTCATCAGGGGTTATCCCCATCCCACACGCAGTATGTCACTACGACTCTCATCAGGGGTTATCCCCATCCCACACGCAGTATGTCACTACGACTCTCATCAGGGGTTATCCCCATCCCACACGCAGTATGTCACTACGACCCTCATCAGGGGTTATCCCCATCCCATACGCAGTATGTCACTACGACTCTCATCAGGGGTTATCCCCATCCCACACGCAGTATGTCACTACGACTCCCATCAGGGGTTATCCCCATCCCACACGCAGTATGTCACTACGACTCTCATCAGGGTTTATCCCCATCCCACACGCAGTATGTCACTACGACCCTCATCAGGGGTTATCCCCATCCCATACGCAGTATGTCACTACGACTCTCATCAGGGGTTATCCCCATCCCACACGCAGTATGTCACTACGACTCCCATCAGGGGTTATCCCCATCCCACACGCAGTATGTCACTACGACTCTCATCAGGGGTTATCCCCATCCCACACGCAGTATGTCACTACGACCCTCATCAGGGGTTATCCCCATCCCATACGCAGTATGTCACTACGACTCTCATCAGGGGTTATCCCCATCCCACACGCAGTATGTCACTACGACCCTCATCAGGGGTTATCCCCATCCCACACGCAGTATGTCACTACGACCCTCATCAGGGGTTATCCCCATCCCACACGCAGTATGTCACTACGACCCTCATCAGGGGTTATCCCCATCCCACACGCAGTATGTCACTACGACCCTCATCAGGGGTTATCCCCATCCCACACGCAGTATGTCACTACGACCCTCATCAGGGGTTATCCCCATCCCACACGCAGTATGTCACTACGACTCCCATCAGGGGTTATCCCCATCCCACACGCAGTATGTCACTACGACTCTCATCAGGGGTTATCCCCATCCCACACGCAGTATGTCACTACGACCCTCATCAGGGGTTATCCCCATCCCACACGCAGTATGTCACTACGATTCTCATCAGGGGTTATCCCCATCCCACACGCAGTATGTCACTACGACTCTCATCAGGGGTTATCCCCATCCCACACGCAGTATGTCACTACGACTCTCATCAGGGGTTATCCCCATCCCACACGCAGTATGTCACTACGACTCTCATCAGGGGTTATCCCCATCCCACACGCAGTATGTCACTACGACTCTCATCAGGGGTTATCCCCATCCCACACGCAGTATGTCACTACGACTCCTATTAGGGGTTATGAGACCATATCATATGTACACATACCAGTCAAAGTTCGTTTCGCAATCATTAGGCCCCGGGTTCGATCAAACATGTGGCATGTTGGGCAAGTACCATTTAGCAAAGTCTCGTGTCGACTCATGTCTTGGGAAAGAGCTTTGGTAGACATAAACTACTTTGAAGCCCGTCAGACAGACTGTAGTTGTAATTGAAAGAACCAACCTCATATTACGCTGTATTACACTGAATTTCCATCAGAATTATGTTAAGGGTACACGTGTTTGTTCCCCCAAAATTGTTGTCTTTATGCCTAAATCAGTAACCCTAAATTTGAACGATGACATTAAATGTAAATTCAAGTATGACAGTTGTTTAGCTCTAGGTCAGACTCGATCTTGCAGCCCTATGATCATAGATACTCTAGGGTGATCCTGTCAAATGTATCCTTTATCTTATGCGGTAGGGTATGTGTATTGAGGAAGAGTTTGCTGTTATGTCTAGCATGTCGAACGATTGCTGTGTGGTTCTCTTAGACAGTTTGTATTTCTTTAGTGAATTGAAGTACCATATCTACAGAAAAAACATTTCTACATAACTTATCAGATTCCCCTCAACTGAATTCCACTCCGTTCAGTTACAGACATAATCGAATCTTGTTTATATATTTGGATATTGTAGCAGAGATCGGTGAAGAGACCACAGGAGGAATAAAACGTTCGATGATAATCAAATATTGAATGAATAAATAATGATCGTAATCAGAATGCGTACATATTGATAAAAAATGTCTTCAAAATCAGAATAGGAAGTTTTTTTTATATATTTGTGTAAAGTAAGAGTTAACTCACAAAACTAACTTCAAATAAGAGAGTTTTAGTTAAGAAGGTCGCTTCACATCCACATGGTTTCAGATTCGATCCTACTGCCCAGTATGTCGACAAATTGCTTTCTATTATTTACCTAGGGTCTGAGTTCAAATCCCGCCGAGGTTAACTTTGCCTTTCATCCTTACGGGGTCGATAAAATAAAGTACCAGTCATGTACTGGGTCGATTTAATCGACTTTCCCTTCGCCCAAAATTGCTGGCCTTGTGCCTATATAAGAAACGATTATTTACCTAGGGCGGTGGATTGGCAGTATCGGTAGGGGGTCGGACGCCATGCTTTGCAGCAAAGAGTTACGGCTCTTTAGGGTCTGAGTTGAAATCCCGCCTAGGTTAACTTTGCCTCTCATCCTTATGGGGTCGATAAAATAAAGTACCAGTAATACACTGGGATAATTGCTGGCCTTGTGCCAAAAGTAGAAACAATTATTTACCTTGGGTCAACCAAAACTATATAAATGAAAGTAAAAAACTATGAGAAACCCAGGTATCCATTTGGGGTGGTAGACTTAATTCGTCACCCATTTTAACACCATCACCTGCCTCTTAGATGAAATAGGTAGGGTCCACTCATTTGCAAGAAATACGACTAAGTTTCGTTTCTGGTGTGAAGGAAACCTTTGTAATTCCTTCCACCAGTTTAGGACGCCCTTAAGAGGCTCATAGACCCAGTTTTCCTCCTCTGACTTAGCCATTTAAAACACAAATAAAATACAAAATCAGAATTTCCATCATTCACAAACGTCAACTGTTTGGATTCTTTCATTACCAGTTTCTTGACGTCTCTGATTAAGAAAATAATAAATAAACTGAAGTATTTGGTCTCATTAATTATATAATTAATTAAGGCAAGAACCTTATAGTCATCATTCGGCGGCCTCAGCCGAAATGGACCCAACAATTGATCTCCACGTGGGTCTGTCAGTCATTGCCGGTGCCAAGTCCTGGATTTCAATACCAGAATCTCTGGAGATGACATCGGGGCAGGGGAGCTTGTGCCCCCTCTTATTAGTGACTGTTTGTGGTTTCCAAAGCACCAATGGGGACATAAGGTAAATGGTGAACACCTTTTGCCAGTCAATCAGTGATAGTGAATGACTGTTGAACGTAATGTTTAGCTGATTAAATACAGATTATACCTGCAATGTTTGGATGTGCAAACGAAAGTTTAAGATAGTTTGTTAAAGAGTCAAGATTTTGAAACGTTTCGCAGTAAATACAAAAAGTAAGTGTTGGATAATTTCGATTGACTATAGCAACCCACCCCCATCACACAGAAAAAAGAAGAAAAATAACATAACAAAGAAGAAACATTAGTTATTAGTTCTAGATAATGCAATTAGGAAGTTCATAAAAGAAAAAAAGAAATCTTGTTAATTTGATAGACTTTACATTCTAAGAGCAACTGTTTCTATATTAAAAAAGTAATTCTTTTAAACTTGATATTCTTTCCATTCAAAGAGCAACTATTATGTTATTAAAATATCAACAGGAAGATGAAGGCGATAATTAACTCCCATAGTGATGAGAAAATATCACAAAGAAAATATAAAAACTAAACTAACATTAACACAGTTATTAGAAGAAAAAAATATTTAGAAGAAGCTGAGAAAACAAATGTTACCATCAAAGCGATGTCTAGGTTATTGGCAGATTAACTCTCCATCAATATATTGGAAGAAGCGATCTCATGTGATTGATTACTCAACAGTCCTGATGTTACCTAGAGAATATTACCAAAATTATTGAGTTGTATTATGATCTGTTGAAATAAGAATTATTCCCAGGTTTCAAATTAAGAGTTTAAATGCTCCAATCTAACAACAGTTGTTGCTGTTGGGTCAGGAAGGAATGTAAAGTAATAAAGTTTTATTAAAGAAGTCTTTGTAATGGTAAACTACATCACGTTTTATGTTCAAAGAAAGGCAATGCTACAGATCTATATGGTTTAACTACAGTTCCTTCTCCAAACCTGTGCTGTTTGTTTCTATTTTAAAATAAGTAGATGGCTGCGCATCGTAGTTGGTCATACGTTATACATATATGTAGTATGTGTAGATGGATATGATAAAAAAAAAACAGTCTACCCTCCACCCTTACAATCAATAGAGTTTAGGGATTAAATGTCCAGAGAAAATAGTTTTTAAACAATGTATCACATATTCTGTTGGATAATTTACTCATATGCGACACATCCTAATTGAAATATTTGATAATCAAAACTCAATGAACAGTTCAATATCAGGAGGAGATCTATTTTTGTCACGAAACAACCGAATGTGAATAACCTGAGATAACACAGCACTGGAATACTACAAGTTTATAGACTGTCTGAAGCCCGAAAGCTCATCAAACCAGCCCTTATCCCCGTTTCTGTGGCAATAAGTGACTGAGAGTACAACACTTCCCCTGGATATGACGTTTGTCCATCGCAGAGTTACCCCCCCCCCCCCCCTCCACAGCTATTGTTAGTACTCACTTTCAGCTGGGTATACTGGATCAACCTGAAATGAAGTGTTTTGCACAATAACACAACACAAAACCTGGTCCAGAAATCAAACCCACGACATTATGATCGTAAGTCCAACACCTTTACGACTAGGCCATACTCCTCCACAGCACTGCTTAACACTAATATTATATTGTAAGAGGGTAGGCAGTACAGTAGTTTCAGATAATATATAGCTGACGTAAATCTATGGCGTAAATGAATGCTGTATATAGAATTTCTCCCATTTCTATTACAAATTCGGAAGTCAAAAGGATCAGCGCCGTTTCCTCAACAAATTTATTATACCAAGGAAATGGTACTTTATAATATCAAGTATCTATGTATATGGTACTTTATTATATCAGCCCTGAAAGAATGAAAGGCAAAGTTAGCCATGACGGGATTTGAAATCAAAACTATTTGTCCGACTCTCTAACGATTCTGCCAATGTGCCACCCTGATCGAGAACAAATAATTATTTCTACGTTGGGTTCAAGGCCAGCTATGTAAAGGGAAGGGGAAAGTCGATTAAATCAACCCCGGTGAGGCACTGGTATTTTATTTTATTGACTCAGGAACGATGAAAGGGAAAGCTAACATTGGCGGGGTTTGATCTCAGAATGTAAGGTGTCCTAAGACGGGAACAAATAATGGTTTCTGATTTAGGCACAAGGCTAACAATTTTAGAGGAGGGGAAAGTTAATTATTTAGACCCCAGGACGTTACTGGTACTTTATTCTCTCAACTCTGTAAGAATGAAAGGCAGAGCTAACCTCGGTGGGATTTGAACGCATAGTCCAGAGCAAATAATGTTTTTAAGATTTAGACACAACGCCAACAGTTTTGGGGAAGGATAAAATCAATTAAATCGACACCAGAGCGTTACTGGTACTTTATTTTATCGACCCCGTAAAAATAAAAGGCAAAGCTAACCTTGGTGGGATTTGAACTCATAGTCCAGAGCAAATAATGTTTTAAGATTTAGACACAACGGCAACAGTTTTGGGGAAGGGTAGAATCAATTAAATCGACACCAGAGCGTTACTGGTACTTTATTCTGTCGACTCCGTAAGAATGAAAGGCAAAGCTAACCTCGACATAATCAGAACTCAGAAGTTAAAGAGACGTAAGACCAGAACAAACAATACAGAACACTTTATTCTATATTGTATCGTCGTCGCTAATTCTAGAAGAGTTCTTCACTTTATTCACAACAGTATTTATGATCGTATTTGATACAACACTGTAGCTAGCCGAATATTTGACTGCGCAAATATGAAGGATGATATATTTCACACGTATAGATATTCAGAGTGAAACTAATTAGATTCGTTCTGTCCATTAATATGTAAGCTAATTACATAGGAGAAGAGGAAATATAACGAATACAAATACACTAAGCAGCGTATCTCTTACAACGTGAAAGCTATTTGTTAATTTCTCACACCAAACTTCAGATTACCGATTCTTGAAAACTTCCAATTGCTATAGTTTCAGGAATGGATTTTACTGTGTAGGCTTTCTCCAAATTTAGGAGTGTATTTTAATTATATGGAATAAACAGTGTATTTTAATCAATACCAATAACAAAATAGCACATTTTAAGTTATCCACAAGATAACAGCTGTAATATTTAAGTAGATTAACAAATTATTTATTATATTTATTTTTAATTATTCATTTTATTTATTTTTAATTATTTAATTCTATATATTGAATTAGTTTATCTTTAATTATTTATATTAATTATATAATTTATGCTGCAATGATCTGAGAAACAAAGTTTTCGTGGCTTCACTTTTCGGAAGGCAATCTAACATCAACTATTAGATAACACTCTTGTTTCAATGTTACGAGAGAAACAGTTAATCGTAAAATAAATACATATCCCAGCATAAGACCAAATATGATGTATAAATTCTGACCCAAGTTCAGAAAAGTTTGGGTCTCACCTGACAGTAAAAACGTGTTACAGATTAATAGTACCATATCGTAGCAGGAGTGGCATTCTGTGATAAGCAAATGGTTCATTCGTCAATTTAAAGTAGGCGGGATCGAAAAAAGTTTTGGACACTGAATACTTCCTTTCACTAACTTATGTTTCTATTGGTATGTGAAGATGAAAAAAAGTTTTTAATTCTATTTAAATAATTCGTTCAAGCAGATTTCTCTGCTACATTGCTTTCAGGGCTTCAGCAACAAAATACTATAGACTCCACCTTATCACATCACAGAATATAGTTTGTGTGTTAATTTTTGTGAAGTATGTTTGGCTCTGACCGTAAGGAACGGTGGAATGGAATAGAAGAAACTGAAGAATAAACTCAGTCATACCCCCCCCCCCCCAAAAAAAAATATATATATATATATATATATATAAATATATATAAATATATATAAAATATATATT
>OZ024754.1:2352076-2359576 GCA_964016885.1 Eledone cirrhosa | reverse complement strand
ACCTTTTAGGTATTTGACAGATGCTACAGTTAATAAAAGATATAAAGATATTGCAACATCATTGTATATAGTAACGGTCAGTTGTTGCTTTAGGTAAAGTAAAGAATGGACACCTGCATACCGACCCTGGACTATATTGGTTTAGAAGGACCTAAATTAATGTAGTCGAAAATCAGCATGCAGAAGTTTTAACGAGAAAAAAAGCAAACATTTTAACCTAATAACAAATGTTTTGATAATCCAACAGGGAGAAAGCGAGCTTTACTAAAGATCAATTTTTGTGTACATAAAGATCCTTGATATAACCTGGTGATTTGAAGGATCACCGTATGAAGCCTGAAAATTTATGTTATATAATATTATGTACGTATGCATCTACTATCTACCCCATTTATATAAACGAAATGCGCATTCGAAAATTATATACATGGAATAGCATCCGGGCTCTTTATAAGACAGTATATATAGAAAATACACAAAGAGGTATGTGTACAATTATAGGGGATATAATGCTACCAGAGTGAAAAGCATAATTTATTCTTTTAATTGATATGCATTCTCTATTCCTTTCGTAGACATTATGTCTTTCACTCTGGTGGTACTTTATCCCCTATAATGGTACATATACCTCTTTATGTACTCTCTCTCTCTTTATCGCTCTCTCTCTCTGTATGTATCGCTCTCTCTCTGTATGTATGTATATATAGATAATACAGTGAGAAAGAGGTAGAGACTGTGTGAGAAATATATTCATATATACTATGTTAGTGTATGTGTGAATGTATATGAACAATCTACATACACGCATACATACATATACACAATCAATTGTTAAATTACATACATATGTATAGTGAATAAATGTACACACACACACACACACACACACACACACACACACACACACACACACACACACACACACACACACACACACACACACACATATATATGATTGTACATATATATATGTATGTATATATCGTAATACATATCAATAATCAGATAAGCTGGTAAAATTTTATGGAGTGCAATGGGAACGATGTATTTGCATATTTGAAATTATTCATAACACTGTTTCTCACGTGATTCTATTTCAGTGAATATGCTCGTTATCAGCATATACAAACTCAGATGTTTCATGTGATATATTATATACATATGAACAAATATCTAATAACATAGAGACCCGAAGATATTATAACCACAGTATAGTATTTTAAAATACTCCAGTATAGTATTTCATTTTTCTAGAAAGATCGCTTAACACACACACATTATATATATATAAGTGGCGATTCTTTGCTTAAACTTTAATCTGTTATTTTAATATATATATATATATATATATATATATATATATATATATAAATTCAAAATCTTAACAAAAATAAACATTCGTGTGATCAAGTATATTTTATTATACATATTTCAGAGATACTGAGCTATCTTCAACAGTACGTCCTCATCAGATAAAATAAGATGATGCATGACATACCCTGACTAAGTAGATGGTTAAAATTCAGTCATGGCAGTATTAATAACTCTGGAAAACCACACTGTGGAGTGGTTCTAATCTATTGTAAAACTTTATTCTTGGATTTATTCATTGAGCCTTGTTTAACCTTTAAATATATATATATATATATATATATATATATATATATATATATATATATATATATATATATGAAAAGAGTCAGGACCCCGACAGGTGAGCTCAGCCGTCCGAGTCCTGACTCTTTTCCTATTAACCACTCTTCCACGCTAAGTATTGAGTACTCTGGTGCGTTATGGTCCATCTGGTATCTTACCACACCCTCCTAATAATTTGGAGTTACGATTTACTTAGTCATAAATACAACGGTGGCACTACTTTCACTATCTAATTTCAAATTTTCCGCTATTTGTAAAAAAAAGCTGAAATAATTATATATTTATATATATATATATATATATATATATATATATATATATATATATATATATATATATATATATATATATATATACATACATACACTGAAGTGGAAATATCCAACAGTAAGAGCACTCAGTCCATAGGACAAGTTTAGTATAAATAATTACAACAGTGACATAAACACACGCACACACACACATATATATATGTATGTATAACAAATATATATATATATATATATATTTATATCTAGGGAGTGTAACCTGGAGTTACTGCAGGTTCAAAGTACAACTTATGAACTTCTGACTTTATCACATAGCATGTATTCGTTTTCTTATACCATTTTAAAGGGTCCGTCGATAGATACAGATCGAACCTTGAGCTGATCAGTGGCGAAACGCGCGTCACCTACCAATAAATGTAATGTAGGAGTAACCAATCCTCCTTGTTATCCTTTCAATATATATATATATATATATATATATATATATATTTCGTTTCTGAATTTGTTTAGAAAGATTCTTTATCTGAAAACGTGTGTTGAAACCGATATTGTTATGCTTTGGGAGGGTCATGTTGCCAATAAGAAACACACGCACCAGTTGCTTTCACTCCAATTTATTATAAATTAAATTTGTAAATTTAAGAAATATAAACACACACAGACATCCGGATGTAACACATGCGCAAACTAAGCACACAGCACACACAAAAACAAAATGGCGTAGGACAGAACAAAGGAGAGGCACAAAAACAAAGAAAAGAATCCCCAGTCACTGAAGAGGTCACAGAATGTGTGACGTAAGAACTTTGACAATATATGAACAACCGTCCGGTTGTGGAACCAACCAACCGGATATTTATAAATTCTAAATTTAGAAATTTAATTTATAATAAATTGGAGTGAAAACAACTGGTGCGTGTGTTTCTTATTGGCAACATGACCCTCCCAAAGCAAACAATATATATATATATATATATATTTTAGTTGAAACAGTAAACAAAAATACAGCGTGGAGGCGAAGAGGCAGTACAAAATGTTAATATTAGTGTCACGCTTGTTGTGCCTAAAATTCTGTATTTATCAAGAGCCATGTATATATATTGTGTAGTAATAACTTCTTCCTTAGTGATTTATCTAAACACACACACACACACACACACACACACACACACACACACACACACACACACACACACACACACACACACACACACACACACACACACACACACACACACACACACACACACACACACACACACACACACACACACACACATACCCACCCCACACACGCATATATACCCCCCCCCCACGCACACACAGTTATTATTATTGGCATAATTTATAAATTTGTATAATTTATGCTTATGTCACATTTTGTCGGAGCTGTCTTCACACATGACATTTGGCTAATGTAAAGGAGGCTCTGCAGGAACCAACAATATTTCACATCCTGAATGTTTCACATTCAGGATGAATTTAGAAAATTTATTATCCCAAGATTTACTGCAGAGGACTAATAAAAAAATATATGACAAAAAACTAACATAAGAAAGATAATGCTTATCTAATTGTAAGGTTCATCTCTGTGTTTGTATGCGTAAGTATATATATATATATATATATATATACTTACGCATACGTCCCAATATATATATATATATATACTTACGCATATGTCCCAAGGCTCTGATACCATCAACACTATACACACAGAGCTGGCATATCTAAGAACTGACTAACTGCCTGATGAGGTCATAGCCATTCAATGGCTATCATCGAAATATATATAGCAGTAAATAAAGGATTATGAGTTCATGCAATTGACTTATGTTTCGTCACTATATATATATTTTTATATATATATATATATTTATATGTAATCACACACACAATCATATATATATATATGTATATATATATATATATATATATATATATATATATATATATATATATATATATATATATATATATATACGCATACTCAGACGTACCTATCCATTAGCAAATATACATATATACTAAAATATATATATATAGAAGGGTATACTGACCGAGATCAGGCGGACAAACCTTTAGTGATTCATTGCTACATTGCTAGCTTTACAGAGTGTGGTTAAATGATACGTATTGTAGATATGAGGAGGAATACTGAAGTATTGCTACCCCAATGATACGAGCCGAGCTTAAGTGAGGGGTGTTCTGCGGACTGCAAGACATCAGGTTCAAATCACCACGTAGACAGACATTTATGACTCCTGCATGTAGGCAACTCCGCTCCACATACACACATATATAATTGTTTCTACATTTGGCACAAGGCCAACGATTATCGCAGTGTATTACTGGTACTTTACTTTATCGACTCCGTAATGATGAAAGGCAAAGTTAACCTCGGCGGGATTTGCACTCAGACCATAAAGGGACGTAACTCTTCGCTGCATGCAAATCAATGTCGTCAGCCCCTCTACCGATACTGCCAATCCACACACACATATGCACATTTGTATCTATCTTATTAAGTATAGCGTTTAGCTGACAATTATGAGGTGGTAATGTCGATTTCTGCGTCCTTGAGCAATACACTTCATTTCCCGTTGCTTCAGTTCAAATGTGTTGAAATGTGTTGCGATGTCACTGGTGTCACGCTGTATAGGTGGTAGCATGGTGAGATTGGTATGCATAGGTGACTGCTGGTGTTCCACTAAAGCGCCTTGCCTGAATTTGTGCCTTGGAGGAAACTTTCTAGGGTACATTCTACGTGTAAAACTTATATATTTCTTCATTGTACTGTGTCGTTTCTTTTGTTATTTCATTTTACCTTTTGTATATATATATATATATATATATATATATATGGAAAGAGTCAGGGCCCCGACGGCTGAGCTCCAGCCGTTTCGACAGCTAGATCCGAACTAAGTCAGTAGTATAATACTCTTGTCCTATTACCCACTCTACTACCCTAAGTATCGAGTACTCTGGTGCCTTATGGTCCACCTAGTATCTTACCACACACTCTTTGTTTTGTACATATATATATATATATATATATATATATATATATATATATATATATAAACGTTTGTATATGTATAATAAAGCCAAAACAATGCAGGTATGGACATAGAATAAAGAATGCAAATGCAAAAGATATTGTTGACAATTAGTCTTTTACCTTAGATTTATTTAAATGTCCTAAATTTTCGAGATAATATCTCTTCTTCAGAGGGAAGTAAAGTTGTCAAACCAGTGTTCTAAATAGCTTGCCAAGTCACGCTGACAGGAAATGGTATATATATATATATATATATATATATATATATATATATATATATATATAAGAAGAAGAAGAAACAGGGGTTGTGTAGATGCTGGATAAGGTGTACTTATAAATAAGAGGAAAGCATGAATGGGATAACATTTTCCTTCATCAGTTGTCTGCTGGGGATCATGGATGTTTCTACGCAAGAGAGATGGTGTGAGAGAAAGAGATGGAAATAGCGAGCAAATTAAATCAGTAGACAGATAGATAGATAAACACACATCTTACAGACATTTACAGAACAGAAGAGGACATTTTACTGCTGTGTAAGTCTCTGAAAATTCATGTGAATCGCACTAACTCTATGATTTATTCATTGGTAAATCTTATCAATAATCAGTTACTACCTTCTATACTTCTATAAACAATGCATTAACTATTAAAATTCAATATGTATTCGTTATTCTTGCAATAGAATATACAAGTTCATTTCATTATACTTTCGCTACATCGAAAATTTTGTAATAGTTAACTTGCCGATGACATTCATATATATTATGTATACATATTTTGCCTATTTCGCTCTCTTTCTGTTTCCATATTTCTGTTGGCCCTTCTCCCCCCCCTCTCTCTCTCTCTCATATATATATATGTCGGTATATATATTTATTAAAATAAGATTTATTATTATTACGATATGCGTATATATATATATATATATATATATATATATATATATATATATATATATATATATATATATATATATATATATATATATATATTTATTAAAATAACACACACACACACACACATATATATATATATTTATTAAAATAACACACACACACACACACACATATAAATATATATATATATATATATATACGTACAATTTTACTTGAGATCATAAATGCTTAGAATAAAAAATGACTTGCCAAAACAATGTTGCCAATAATAATTTGAAACGTACATATATAGGTTCTACATTTATACTTTATATAATATGCGTAGCTATAAACAAAACAAGTTTCCTTACCCGGATAGGAAAGAAAAAATAGAACTCCAGTTCAACTCCATTCATTCAGGAGTTAAATGAAGAATCTTAACAAGAACCCAGTTAAATTAGAAAAACTGTCTGAAGAAGAGAACCATTCTAGAAATGAGATGTTATGACTGAATTGGCAGTATCGGTAGAGGGCTGGACGTCATGCTTTCTAGCATAGTTACGTCCCTTTATGGTCTGAGTTCAAATCCCGTCGAGGTTAACTTTACTAAAATAAAGTACCAGTAATGTACTGGGTAATTGCTGGCCTTGTGCCTAAAGTATAAACAGTTATGACAGCAGAAAGTAATCTAGGGAAAAAAACACAACGAAATGACTTCGTCTCTTGAAAAAGGACCTCAATATATTGTATAATTTACTGGCCAGGAAACTTACAACACGATAACAATAAATTCAGTTATTTACATTTTATTATGTAGTTTAGGCTTCACTAGAACCTTTTAAATATCTCCACCACTCCCGTTTGATTTGCATTTGTTCCTTAGTGTCTTAACATTTCTTTAAATCAGTCATGAGCAACCTGTGGCCTGCGAAGCTTTCTCAATGGCTCGCCTAAGTCACCTAAGTGAAACCTTTCAGATTTTTATACCCAACTTGTCAGTCGTAATTTATCTTTCTATCATTTTTACGATCGAGGAAAACAACGTGAACGAATTCTGAAGAAACAAATCAAAACAACCCGAGTTACCACCCTTTTTTTTTAATGTGGGCACGAATGTAAATTGGTGCTTGCGGCCCGCCTGATGATGAGACATATCTCATGCGGCCCGCTGCTCGAAAAAGGTTGCCCATGCCTGCTTTAAATCTTAAATACATTGATTCTTTATATTTCAACAGCCAGAACATTATAATGTTTAGATTGGCAAGGTCGGTGGGTTGGCAGTATCGGTATGGCAAGGTCGGTGGGTTGGTAGTATCGGTATGGCAAGGTCGGTGGGTTGGCAAGGTCGGTAGAACGTCGAACAATATTCTTTACAGCAAAGAATTACGGCCCTCTACGTTCTGAGTTCAAATCCGACCGATGTTAGCTTTACTTTTCTTTCTTATGGGGTCGATAAAATAAAGTACCAATAACACACTGGGGTCAATTTGATCAACTTTCCCTTCCCCCCAAAAAAATTACTGGCCTTGTGCCTAAAGTAATAATCCCCGGCCGAAGTAACAAGGTTATTTATCTACACTTACATTAAAAATACATTAGTATATTTACTTCCTTTACCTATATCCCCCCCCCCCTTTTA
>OZ024754.1:2329576-2347076 GCA_964016885.1 Eledone cirrhosa | reverse complement strand
GTGATCGGCTCCAGACAAAAGGAACACGTGACGGTAGTAGGAGCAGGAATTAAACAGGACAAGTAAGTTGGCTTACATTTCGGCACCTGGACAGGCAAGTCTTTATGATGGAATCGTTATGCAGATCAACTTGTTTAGATTCCACTTCGAAAAAAAAAAAAAAGAAAATGCTTAGGAGGTAGAAAATGAAGGTAGTTCCATTCAGTAAACGTTTTTTGAAGTTCAGATATAGCAACAAACATGCCGTGATGGAATTGGCTGCTAAGTCCATGCTTTCGTAGCCGAAGGAATATAATTGGTGAGAGGTAATAACCCTTGGTAACTAAAAGAAGAATGGATCTATAGGTTTTCTTTCTACTATTGATGTTACTTCATCATAAAGGGAACAGCTTTATTGCTGTATATTGCTATATATTGCTGTGTATTCCTATATATTGCTGTGTATTGCTATATATTGCTATATATTGTTATATATTGCTATATATTGTTATATATTGCTGTATATATGCTATATATTGTTATATATTGCTGTATATATGCTATATATTGTTATATATTGTTATATATTGCTGTATATATGCTATATATTGCTATATATTGTTATATATTGCTGTATATATGCTATATATTTCTATATATTGCTATATATTAGTGTCAAAGGAACATCTTAAGGATATATGTTGTGGTTACTTCCTCTTTATTTGGTTTAGACCGTAACTGTTTTCTAGGCTTTGTACTGTCACTAATGTATTATTCCCTTCTGACGAATACAATAAAATATTATTTCTATTATATTCTTCTCTAGGCGAATAAAGTATCGATTAGTATTGTCTTTGTGATATTATTTATTTGTTTGTTTTTGTCACAATGTTTTTTTTTTTACAGTAAATATTTTATTTGTGTTTGTATTTTATATTTCTTTCCTATATGTTTCCTATTTCGGGAATATTCTTTCTTTCTTTCTATGTTTAAAATACTCTGACAGCGTAATGAAAGGTTAAACGATCTTAACTCATTTGGGGGATATTTAGTGGAGGGTCAAAGTTCGTCCGTTTTTCATCCATTCTTTCTCGCTTTGCTCCGTTCTTTTCATAAAGAAACTTCCAATAAAATGAAGAATTCGCAGATTTTGTTGGCGACCGAACCTTAAAATAGCCTCCTCTACCATGACAACGTTTGCCGCGCTGTTAAACCGTCCGTAGCAACTAGAAGTGATGTCTCACTTTGATTTGTTTGCTTGTTGCACCAGGTTAGAGAATGATATGCATAGGTCAACATTCAGTCAAAATAAATCATCCTCGTCCTTTTAATACCGTATCTAAGGAAAAATGGTCAACACAAACTAAAGAACACCTTGAATTATTTTCCGATATTTTTTCAGTATTTTCCTCTAAGAAATGACAAATGCTAGAAATCTATCATTTCTTTTCTTTTCCTATATTTATTTCGACTTTTAATGATTTTTTTTCGTCCTCATAATTCCAGAGATTTAAATATCTGGTACAGTAGAGATAAATTGATTATTTATGAATGTGAATATTTAGAAAAAATATATTATTTCCCTTACAAAATATGACGTTCATTCACGCTTTCCAATCACTTTCACATTGCACATCTCTCTATCTCTTACTCTCTCTCTCTCCAAATACACACACACACACACACATATATATTCATACATACACAGAGAGATATGTATTCGTGTATAAGTACATATAAATGCATGCATAAATATACACCCATCCACATGCATATATATATTACATCTCTCTCTCTCTCTCTCTCTCTCTCTCTCTCTCTCTCTCTCTCTCTCTCTCTCTCTCTCTCTCTCTCTCTCTCTATGCACAGCTCTCTCAAGTGCAACTGAACGCGCAAAAGGTTATGGGCGACAATTCGATCACTCTAAAAGACAAGATTAACCATGTAACAATTATCAGTCTGACAGAGAGGACATCATGAAACCAATCATTAGAACATTACCAAGATTGGATATACAATATATTGTAAAAGATCTACCAACTATAATATATATATATATATATATATATATATATATATATATATATATATATATATATATATATATATATATATATATATATATTTCAGTACATGGAGGTTACAAAAGATACAAGAACGGAAGTCCCAAGCTTCCTTACAGCTTCCCTTCCTTCCCATTTTTTCTTAATTTTTTTTTTAATGCTCATTTTTCCTCCGTTAGCCTTCATTTATTTCAGTTTAATTTGTGTTATTTTTAATTGTAATTTGTTATTTTGATAGTCACTTATCTCTGTAGATGTTGTTTTATGTTTCTCAACTATCAGAAGTACTAGATACCGCCCCTATAGTATCATGGATTACTAGTTTATAGTCAGTCAGAAGTAACTTGGTGTTAAAAGATAAATGATACTTATTTGTTTCTGATGTTTGAAGGACGAAAGATAGTCAACTATAGTTAGACTGTGTTGCTACATAGTCTAATTTGGTATTGTCACTGTCACCTCTACCCAACCGTTTAACTACAATAATAATATCATCTTCAACAACCACAACAACAAGCACAATCCTAATAATATCACGAACAACGACAACAGTAACAACAACAACTATAATGACAGTAACACAGTCGTCCTTACGTTAAAGATTTCTATCTATTTCATCCTTTTTTCTTATAGTTCATTAAGGCGGTGGATTGGCATTATCGGTAGAGCATCGGACCCCATGCTTTGCAGCATAGAGTTACGTCCCTTTACGGTCTGAGTTCAAATGCCGCCGAGGTTAACTTTGTCTTTCATCCTTAAAGGTCGATAAAATAATGTACCAGTAATGCACTGGGATTATTGCAGGCCTTGTGCCAAAATTAGAAACCACTATCAGTAGAGGGTCGGACGCCATGCTTTCCAACATAGATTTACGTCCCTTTACAGTCTGATTTCAAATCCCGCCGAGGTTAACTTTGCCTTTCATCCTTAAAGGCCGATAAAATAATGTACCAGTATTGCACTGGGGTAATTGCTGGCGTTGTGCCAAGTTTAGAAACCATTATTTTATATTTCATTTAATTCTTCGCTACGGATATTGTCATAACTCTATTCCACCGTATTTTTTGGGGTCGTTGTTTGTCTATTGTTGTTCTAGTTGTTGTTTCTGTTGTTGTTGCCATTGTTGTTTGTATTTATTGTTTATTCAATATCTTCACTTCCATCCGTTTCAATTTATTTATTCTTTATTAGAATCTTTCTAAAGAAATATGTCTATAGATGATTTAAGAGCAGAATCAATATACATAATTCTCTATAATGCCAAACGACCTGCCCCCTATTCAGGGGTCGAGATGGAGATATTAATATTTTAGAAGACAAATGGCATTTGCTGTCGGCTTTTTTCGGTTTGTTTTTTCAGTATTTTTTCATTTTCTTAAATTATTATTATTTTTTTTTATATATTTTTAAATTTAAGAAATCATTTGGAAAAAATAGATTTATCTCTTTTGTATTTCTTATATTTTGCTTTCTTTAAGAAAATATTTGCTTTTTCTTCGTCTTCCTCTTTGCGTTATGCCTTACCACTTCCTTACCACCCTCTTACCACCCCCTAGTTCTCACCCCTTTCTCTTTATCTTTCGCTTATTTTCTTATATTTTTTTGTGATTTTTATGATTGTACATTTACTCACACTCTCCTTCTTTCTCTCTAGCTCCCTCCCTCTCCATCTCCATTTACCCCTCCCTCTCTTCCTCTCATATATGCCTGTCTCTCTCTCCTTCTTATCACCTTCATGATTCCCTTCCTAACCAAATTTCTCGATCACCTCATCTCATTATTCAACATTCCGATCTGTGTATAAATGTTTCTTTTCCTATGACCATGTAGTTATGAATTCATCGGCATATGTATGCATAAATATGTGTAGATATGTATATATAAATGACTTTTATGTATGCATAAATGTGTGTAGATATGTATATATATATGTATATATATATATATATATATGATTATTTGTATGTATGTTTAAATGTGTAGTTATATATATATATGTGTATTTTTGAATGCGTGTACTTATGTATAAATAAATGTATATTTGTATGTATGTATGTATGCATGTATGCATGCGTGTGTGTAGGTATATATACATATATAAGTATATGATTTTATAAATACATGCGCAAGTATATATATGTATATATATCCCCATATATGTAAAAATCGTGAAATCATATATGCGTATTAGTTTAAGTATATATGTGTTGATGTATGCATGCAACTCCCCACACATATTAAACATACACACACACTTATATATATATATATATATATATATATATATATATATATATATATATATATATATATATATATATATCAGTGATTTCACGATTTATAGGGGTTTTGACAGTTGTTATAAATTAAACGGTTCCCCCTTATTCTATCTTTCTACTAATAGAACTATTAGTAGAATGATATCTTGGAATAATATACACACACCTACACACAAACACACACCTACACACAAACACACACCTACACACACACACACACACACACAGACATGTGTACATATATTTATTGTTGCGTGTATGTATATATATATATATATGCATGTATGTATGCATTTTCGTGTGTGTATGTGTGTGTATGTGTGTGTATATATAAATGAGGTATTGTTGTACGTACACACACATATATATATATATATATATAAATATCACAGAAAGCCCCCCACCCCCCACCCCCCCTCTCCCAAACCATGGAACCCAATTCTCTTAGTTTTCAATTGTTTTTCTTTCTTTACTACTTCCTTCTCTCGTTTCTGTTCTCGTCTTTTAGGACCACCTTCACACCTTCACACCCACCTTCCCAGTTATCAGCACCGCAGTTACAATTTTCACCGCCACCGCCATCACCTACAGCAACACCACTTCCACCATCACCACCACTTCCACCACCTACAACAACACCACTAACACCATCACCACCACTTCCACCACCTACAACACCACTAACACCATCACCACCACTTCCACCACCTACAACACCACTAACACCATCACCACCACTTCCACCACCTACAACACCACTAACACCATCACCACCACTTCCACCACCAACAACACCACTAACACCACCACCACCGCCGCCATTTACAGCAGTATTGCCTTCCTCTTTCACCAATTCTTACCCCCACTTCTATGATTTCCACTCCCCTAACGCTCTTCATTCCATCATTTTTAACATCACCATCACCATCACCATCCGTCTCCTACCTTTTCTCCTCCCCTTCTCTTCCCCCCCACCACCACCATCATCATCATCATAATCATTGTTATGATTACAAAGATAATGATTATTAAATTTGAAATTGAATGAATGAATTATTTTCTTTTTTTTTGTCTCTCTCTTTATATATATATATATATTTATATATATATATATATGAATATATATATTTATATATATTTATATGAATATATATATATGTATATATATATATATATATATATATATATCTGAATATATATATATTTATACATTTATATATATATTGTTTTATGCGTTCTTATTTAATTTGAAAGATAAGTGAAAGAGAAAAATGGAGTTTATTTAGCAATTATTTACAGAAACATGGCTTAATCTGTGAACATACTCTCCACCAGGAAATCTGATGAGTTGTGTTCGCTCCCACTGGAAAATCTTTATGAAAATAAACGTTTGAGAGAAAGATGATATATATTATGGTTATCATGTAGAATCATATATGATTTACAACTACGTCATACGGTGTTCCGTATTTTGTTGTGATGGGGCTGGGTTGGCTGGGTAGGTGCAGGAGGTGAGACAGCTCTCATGACAATTACCAGGGATTCCGTGTCAGGTTGCTAGTGGGGGGGGGGAGTTTTTCTCACATCGCAGACACACTTGCTATGATATTGTATAATAACAGAGCCTGTGTTATAGTTGTATAGAATAAACTAATACAATGGACTGGAGTCATGTAAATTAAGATAGCTTAAGGACACAAGGCATCGCCGATTGCTGGAATCGACCTCACAACCTCGTGATTGTGGTCCTACCACACTCACATCACTTCACACACATCTTCACACACACACACACATACTTACACACACTCACACATACGCGGGGAACTCAGAATATAAACAGAGAGAAACCTAAGTAATATAAGAAAAAATATACACATAGGCACGCGCATACACACACACACACACACACACACACGCGCGCAGACACACACACACACACACACACACACATATATATATATGTGTGTGTATGTATATATGTGCATACACGTATATATGTGTACATGCTTAGCTACACCAATACACATGGATGCACAGAAACACATAAATATAGATAAACATTAATATATATATATATATATGTATATGTGTGTGTGTGTGTGTGTGTGTGTGTGTGTGTGTGTGTTTGTGCAAACATACAATCATATGATGAAAGCGTTAACACCCTAATATATGCACCGACATTCAGTCGTTTCAACATATTCATATATAGACGAAGAAGTTGATGGGACAAAGTTTTGATAATGGACAGTTTGAATTCTCCGATTACAAGTATATTTGCACTCACGCGCTCACTCTCACCCACCTATACGTATGTACACATCTAGATATACACATATACACTCCTACACAGCCGAATAGACAGAGAGAGGAATAAAATGTTCATGTGTCTTAAGAATACGCACGCTTGCTTGAAGCAGAATCATCAAAATTTTCAATGACACCTGTGCATGTGCCGAGATTTAAGTTTATTGTTAAATACGCTAAGAACTAATTGAAAACTTGTTGCAGACTGCCTTTCATATAGCAAACAAGACAATAATGTCCAGCAGATACACGGTTGAATTCAGTGTGCAGTTGAGCATACTCTAAGAAAACATGTGTGAATTACTTTGCAACGCAGTGTTGCTTGTATTATAACCGTATATTATCGGCGATTTCTCAGAATCTTCAAAATTCCCAGAGTTTACTCGTCATAGAATGCCAATGTTTAAAAGAAAACATGATATGGGAAGAATTTAACATACAACGAATGACATATATGACAAAATGGCTGACTTCCAGCGCTTGGAAATGTTGTTTCTACTTAAACCGTCATTCAATTAACTGAAAGTACTGGTCACCAGTAAACCTGGTCAACCATTATCTGTGACTTGAATGCATTTAGCTCTTCACGCTCTCCTGTACAGATTTACAAAGCATCCGGCCAGCACATGCGTTAATTTAACACTGGACGTGCCGCAAAGTTGTTTTTCAAGAGCACTTTAGACGAATGTATTAACAATGTGTGTTTGTTTTAGACAGTTCTACGGTGGCTAAGGAAATACGATGACGTAATTGGAATAGCAAAGAAATAAAAAAAGAAACAGTGACATTAAGGAAGAGGTAGAATATACTGTATGTGTAAAATAAGTAATGCACTTTAAATGGATAGTCATTTCAGTATTTAAACAGATATACACATATACTTTCCCACCTATATGTATATATATATATATATATATATATATATATATATATATATATTTCTATACACACAAACATATCCATCAATGTAAATATTATTTGTATTGGATGCACTAGGGAAGAAAGAATACTTGGTTCTATCTAACAATTTATCTCTCTCTATCTATCTAACTCTCTCTATATATACCTAAACACACACACACACACACACACACACACACACACACACACACACACACACACACACACACACACACACACACACACACACACACACACACACACACACACACACACACACACACACACACACACACACACACATATATATATATATATACATATATATATGAAAATATTCAGGACCCCGACGGCTGAGCTCCGGCTGTTTAGACAGCTGGACCCCGTCGGGGTCCTGAATCTTTTCATATTACCCGCTCTACTACCCCAAGTATCGAGTAGCCTGGTGGGTTATGGTCTACCTGGATTTTTATCACACCCTATCTCATATATATATATATATATATCCGCATGTAGTTGACAGTTGAGAAAAAAAAGCACTCAATACCGAAGTAGTGTTTAAATATATATATCTAAGCAATTTTGAAAAATATACTACCAAAAACAAACCTGCATGCACACACAATCACACACATATGCATGCACATCTATAGATATTTAAGTTATCTGAGCATGAATTATTTGCGGCTTTGTGTTCGATCGCTACCGTGGTCGACTACACTTTTTATACTTCGGAGCTCAACAAAAATAAAGGACCAGTCCCGAGACGTCCATTAGCAGAGTTTCTGATGCGTTGAATGAGATACCTTGCAGCAACTGTTATAGATCTTTACGTACTGAGTTCAATATCCAATGTCGACTGAGCGTGTTGTAGACTAAATCCGTAAATCCGTCTCCCTGATAAAACGCCACCCACCCTATGGTCAATGGTGCATCCAGCTTGTGAGTGGTTTAGACTGAAGCAGGTAATGAGGTTCACGTATCTCGGGGCCGTTTCGCTAGTTTGAATTAAATGCAAAAATTGCAAGAGCTGGTGCAGTAATGCACCGAAATTCAGCATTTGCTCATCAGAAGAATGGAGGTAGGTGTAAATGCTAAACTTGTTAGCCTCAATTCGGGGTACATGCCTACTCTTACCGTTGGACATGAATGCTGAATAATGACCGAAAGTATACGATCGCGACAAAAGTGGGCTTCCTTCGAAGTGTTGTTGGTGTAACGTAACTCTATACGGTGCGTAGTTCGGGGATCAGAGAGCCACTCCACGTAGAAGCGCTACAGATAGTCATGGTTGGAACGCACTTGGTCATACGCGTTCTTGTTCCCGGTAAGGCTGGAGTTTAATAATGACTACATCTACTACAGATGGTCATGGCTGGAACGTCTTTGACTATATATATTCTTGTTCTCGGTAAGGCTGAAGTGAAATAACGACTACAAAGATATATTTCTTTATAGGTAGATAGATATATTTCTTTATTGAGTTTCTACTTTTGGCACAAGGCCAGCGATTACCCCAGTGCACCACTGGTACTTTATTTTATCGACCTCGTAAGGATGAAAGGCGAAGTTAACCTCGGCAGATTTGAACTCAAAGGGCTTTAACTAGGTTATAACTGTCTGACGCTCTACCGATACTGCCAAACCACTGCCCTCAAAACGACCACAAAGATAAAATTACAGTTAGCCTTATATGGTTAGCTGCAATTCAAATCTAGAAATCTAAACATAACTAGCAGCCATTGCTGAGTTAAGATATAGCCTGCAACACTTCTACAATTCTGATGTAATTCTTTTTTTTTCTTTCTGTGTAGACTCAAAAGCTTTCTATTGTATGTGAGGAAAGGGCGGTCAAAATGACACTGAAGTCCATCCAGATCTGGGGAATAAAAAAACACAACAATAACGAGAGAATAAACTACAACATTAACACAAAAAAAAAAAAATCGTTAAAAAATTCATCGCGGATATGATTCTGTTGGCAGATTACCTTTATCTATCTGTGTACCTCTTTGTCACTCCTTTTTTCTATTATATGGATGTTTGAGTAAGGCAAGGTAATAACTTCTTGTGCATTAATCCTTTATCTTCAATAATGGGATGGTGTGAGTAGCCACATGGTGTGAGGAAGAACAAATTGTTATTTATTAAGTGGCAAATGTACACCAACTGTTAGCAACATATACTCTTTATACTATTCACTTTAATGCATTAATGTATATAACGATATAGTGTGTCCCCTTTCCTCCCCCTCCGCTCTCTCTTTCTCTCCTGTTTTTGAGGACAGTGGTCTGTCTGCCTGTTTGTCTGTCTGTCTCTGTCACACACTCTCTCTCTGTCTGTCTATCTTTCTCTCCCTTTTAGTCTCTTACAAGGTCATTCTCTCTCATGTCTCTTACTCGCTTTCTTTCGCTCTCCCTCCCCTCTCTCTCTCTCTCTCTCTCTCTCTCTCCAGCTTATCACTCTCTTTCTCTCTCTCTCTCTCTCATGTCTCTTACTCTCTCTCTCTCTCTCTCTCTCTCTCTTCAGATTATCACTCTCTTTCTCTCTCCCCAGCTGCTCACTCTCAATTATTGTCTTGCAAAAACACAATCTCTCTCCCACCCACACGCACCTATCTTCTTAACAAAACACAGGTATATGCAGTGGCGCACTGGGTCTAAAAATATTGGTTGCCAGATGAAGGGGGCCCACCTACATATAGGATGCTATCATTTAATGTTTATAATGAATAAATAACATATTAGAAAAATACAAAGTGGAAACAAAACAGGGCAATCAAATCTTTGCGGAAAAATATCTTAGCTTCTCCAATAAAAAATATTCTGTGTTTTGCGAAATCCAGAGACTTTCAATAATGACCAGAAGTCGACCCTAAATATTACTGATAGTCCCTAGGAAAGCCATGAACGACACCACATCTTTTTAACTTTGATATGCAATGACACGCACGTATCCACACTCCACACACATAAAAGACACCTACACCTTAGAATATATATTGAGAAATACGTTTAAAGCACTACTTATTGATGATTTGATCAACTTCCTTTCAGTCATTTACTGAACAAAAACATGTGACTTAAATTATATTTTAATTACTTTGTTTCTCAATCAGACGTATGCAATTACATACTTACATACATTTTCGTTTTCATTTTTTAACTCTATCTCTCTCTCCGTGCCAAATGAATTCAGACACCATTACTGAGGGTTCCTAGTTGCAGATGTATGTACCAATGACAGTTATACACTGGGGGTTGGTGTGTGATGAATGATAGGGCACTTTTCTCCAGATTTCTGAGAAAGAGGAAACAGTTATATGGAAATGAGAACTTTAGACGCCGAAGTAAAATCAGATATATGGAGTAAATAATCGAATCAATGCTGGCAATTATAACTATCTCTTTCTGCCTCTATCTATCTATCTATCTATCTATCTATCTATCTATCTCTCCCTCCCACCACCATCACAAACACTAGTAAGAACACGACGAATTAAATTCCATGCTACCACCAACACTAAAATCCCTACTACTACTACTACTACTACTACTACTACTACTACTACTACTACTACTACTACTACTACTACTACTACCACCGCCGCCGCCGCCGCCACTACTACTACTACTACTACTACTAATTTCACTACCACCATCACCACTGCCCCCACCTTTGCTTTCTTAAACAAACACCATTACGTCCTTCTCTTCCTCTTATTCCCCCCCTCCTTCTACTACTACTACTACCTCTAGCATGACCATTATCATTATCATACACCACCACTACCACACCACCATCACCATCATCAGCACCACCACCTCGTTAATCTTTTCACCAATACTATTGTTATTTAAATAATTTTAACGAATTCTTTCCATAATTCTTTTCATTTTGTTCATGACGTATTTTTCCATTCAGTGCAAACACTGCTAATAAATCTAACAGACAAGCAGCTACTCCCACCACCACCACCACCAGCCGCACCACTGTCATACCTAGACTGCCACCACCACCACCACCACCACCACTACCACCACCATTACCACCATCACCAACAACAGCAACAATAATAATAGCACCACCATCATCACCACCACCACCACCACCACCACCACCACCACTACCCCTGCAACGCTATGACACATACCAGAACCTCCGACATCTCTAACAACATCAACACGAATATAACTACCACTCTCAGCCCCCCCCCCCCCCCCCCAACACCATCACCTTACCCTTCCACTGCACAATCATTTCTCACCTCCACCACAAAATCTACTCTCACCTCCACCACATAATATACTCTTACCTCCACCACACGACCACCACAACGACCACCAATACCACTCTCAACCCCAACGACACCGCTAACACCACTAACGCCATCTATAATGATATTTGTTACACACACACATCTAACCACCACATCACACACAACCAGCTTCGCACTCAATCTCATGTATTTTGCCAGCAGTTGTATTAATTTCCGGTATCTTCCGGTCGCCATTCTGTCTTAAATTTTCCTCTTTGTCGTGTGTATTTCCACACTCCAAAATGTCTGCTCAGTTACAAAAACATCAATAATACTATTTTGATATTTAACTAAGCACAAAGTCTAATTGTATTCTTGCAAGCAGTACTAAAACCACAATTTAATCCGAACTTCAACGCGTCCTCCATAATCCATTCCACGCAAACTGATTCTGAAAAATCGAAAAACAAAAACATCGCCATATATACATATATACAAACATTCACCCCCCCCCCCATATACACACACACACACACACACACACACACACACACACACACACACACACACACACATACACACACACACACACACACACACACACACACACACACACACACACACACACACATATATATATATATATAAGCTAATCGCTTGAGGTTGCGTCATTCGATCTCCAATACATTATTTACCTCTGGTCAACACATCAAAGTACGATTAGCGAACTCTAGACTCACCTGATCAACGAAACAATTGTCAGTACTTTAAATAAAGCCCCCTTATTGTACAGCCAACCAAGTTACTCTTCATTCTTTAACTATTATTACTCCAAATATAACCTGCATAGAAATTACCGCGAACTCGCTGCATAACTATGGAAGCATCTTGTTGAGTCAAACAAAGCCGTACGTTAAAACTAGCCACGACACAGAGTACTCACAACCACTAACTGGATCACCTATAACGATAACTTGTTATCCCATATATATATATATATATGATAGAACGGTTACAAACATACCATTGACGCTATACATATAACATGTGATCCTCTCCGTATCTCTAATTTAACCTGAACCCTCTCCAAACCTTTTCTCTGGTTCCCTAGAACGCTATGAGTTATTAAAAAAAATATATATATTTATTTATTCGTTCATCCTTTATTTCTTCCTTTATGCATTTAATTTGCTTGCTTGTTTGTTTGTTTGTTTGTTTGTTTGTTTTGTTTTTTTGGTTAGCTTAATGGAAATGTGTTGCTGCAGTCCAAACCTGTGTAATGGTAGAGAGAGTTTGTTAAAAAAAAATGAACAACAACAAAAGCGTAATCAAAATCTGTCACTAATCTCAAAATGGCGGCAGGAATATGTTGTCGATGCTTCCATCATGCATACTGTACGTTATAAGAACGTTGAAAATGCTATTGTGTTAGTGATTACCTTTGTCCAATGAAAGCCAATGATAATGCTCTAAGGCTCGAACGTTAAGAAGGGTATTTTCTCATTGTTCAACAAGGATTTTAATCAGCGCGCTCTTCAAAATATCTTCAAATTCTGCCTTCGGGGTGGATTTAATTGTATATGTAAGTCTTCAATTGGAATATATAATCAAACAGTTCTCGTGTAGCTGGCTGTCAGTGTTGACTTCATTATGATAGTCAATAATGTTCTTATTCAATGAGAACTGAATTACTTGGCTATTTTGGCATACTCTCTCACACATACAGAACACCTCTCTCAATCTCTCCCTCTCTCCCTCTCAATCTCTCTCTATCTATCATCTCTCTCTCTATATATATATACATATATACATACATACATACATAAAATATATATATTTTTCTGTGTGTGAGAGAGAAAGATAATTATCTTTCTCTCACACACACAGAAAAATCTCTCTCAATCGCTTCTAATCTCCTTCTCAATCACTCTCTATCTATCATATATCCCCCCCTCTCTCTCTCTCTCTCTCTCTCTGTCTCTCTCTCTCTCTCTCTCTATATATATATATATATATATGTATATATATATCGCTATCTTTGCCCCTCTCTCTCTCCTTTCCTCTTAATATATCTATCTTGTTTTCTTACGTTCATTCGGGTATTTTATCACAAACCTGCCATAGAAAAAGACAGAACAATTTGTGAATTTATTGAATCAAATACCACTGCATCGATATTTAAAGAGATAGAGAGTCATGTATAAATAGATACATATATCTAATTGTAATAAATATAGCAAGAGTTATGTGGAATGTGTATAATATATATATATGCATGTATGTATGTATGTATGTATATATATATATATAGGCATTGCTTTATATTATATCTGGAGATCTCTCTGCACTTGTCATCACATGGTACCATGGGCCCAGCACTATGTGTCAATAATTGTCACAAGTGTAGTGTTTGTACCAGGGTTTTCAAGTCGCCATCTGGGCTCTCCTACATGGATATAAAATAGTGGCCGTACTCGAAAACGAGTTGGCAGCCACCACCATTATATATATATATATATATATATATATATATATATATATATATATATATATATATAACTTTCTGGGGAAAAGATAAACTATGAGCATATAAGGTTTTAAATATTCAAACCGCGTACACAAATTTGTCATGATGTCGTCATTTGGTTATCACACACGCACACGCACACGCACACACACAGAGAGAGAGAGAGAATAGTATTCCGCAAAACAGCGAAAATAAACCATAATTAAATAAGGTAGTCAATGCATCAGGTAGTGTGGGTTTCATTGATTCTTACAGGACTAGTCCAGTTTCATTCGATGGTTAAATTGCTAGAAATTCCTTGCTGACATTTTTATCACCGATTAAAGAGAGACAGCCTTGTTAAAATCATTTGTTTATATATATATAAGGTATGTATGTATATGTATATATTTGTATATAATAAAGGTGTATATATATATATATATATATATATATATATATATATATATATATATATATATATATATATATATATATATATATATATATATATGTATATATATATATATATATATATATATATGTATATATATATATATATATATATGTATATATGTATATATAGGAAAAAGTATGACCCCGACGGCAGAGCTCAAGCCGTTTCGACGGCTATTTCTGGACTCAGAAATAGCCGTCGAAACGGCTTGAGCTCTGCCGTCGGGGTCATACTTTTTCCTATTTCCCACTCTACTACCCTAAGTATTGAGTACTCTTGTGCGTTATGGTCCATCTGGTTCCTTACCACAATTCCTTTGTTATATGCATATATAGATAGATAGATATAGATATAAGGTATGTATATTTATATTTATAATATATGCAATATATATATATATGTATATATATATAAGGTATGTATATATATGTTTATAATATATATATATAGATAGATAGATAGATACATATGTATGTGTGTGATGAATATTCCCCCTATAGCTAGCATAATTTACGTTATGGAATATAAACGAAATATTGACACGTAAATAAAATGAATCAAACACGTCTCCATTCAATGTGTTGCATTGATAACATAACTCGGCGACCATCCTGCATGTTAGCAGCCATATAATTGATCTATTGTCCCTGAAGCCTTTGCATTAGTCTGTGCCATATTCCCCCTGGAAATATCGTTAGTTAATTAATCTCTTCTCTAGTATTTCCGTTAACTGAATCTTGTGTGTGAAATCAAGATGACAGTACAAGTAAAAGGTGTCAACTACTTACATTGAATCAAAGTTGAACAATTTTACAAGAACCCAATAATGGTTCGTTTTACTTCCACAACGAGGTTAACAAGAATCGTTCTTTCTTACAACAAATGCTTTCCTCTCATTCTGTTAGGTGGGTTAGCAGTATCGGTTGGGAGTCGGATCGTATGCTTTGCAGCATAGAGTTACAGCCCAATTCAAATACCACCGAAGTTAACTTTGCCTTTCATCCTTACGTGGTCGATAAAATAAAGTACCAGTAATATACTGGATAATTGCTGGCCTTGTGCTAAAAGTAGAAACAATTATATTAACAAATGCTAGGGCGGTAGATTGGCAGTATTGTTAGAGTGTGGAAGAGTATGCTTTGTGGCATATAGTTGCTCCCCTTTACGTTCTGAGTTCAAATCCCGCTGAGGTTAGCTTTGCCTTTCAGCCTTTCATAAATTAAAGTACCAGTAATGCATTGTGCTCGATTTAATTGCTGGCCTAGTGCCTAAGATCAGAATCCATTTTATTAACAAATGCTAGGGCGGTGGATTGGCTGAATCAGTTGAGCGCCCAGAATCTGATCGATTTTTTTTTGTCTCGCACGAAAATTTTCTCTCATGATAACTATTTACAATCTGAAGGAAAATCGTCGTTGAAAAAGTAAATATTGCCCAATATATATTGCTCAGTTTTCTTTAATGTTATATGAAACTTAGAACCTTCTTTTGGCAGACGAGAAACGTATCGTCTGCGGCAATCATCATGAAAATAACTTCTATTGTCTCTCCCTATCTCTCATGGGAATACGTATTTTGACGCACAACATTCAATTTCAACTTCATAAATTATATTTCTGCGTAATTGGCTATTTAGAGTTGATTTAACACGCCCATATCGCTGAGAGATAATAAGTTGACGCTCAAATTTAACCTCAAATCAAATGTGTTGGAATGACAGGTTTAAGAATAGTAAAATTATATTTATATCATAATAAACAAAAGGATGGTCAGATATTATTAAGATTAACTGTTATTAATGCGTCACAATTTACAAGTCTGGTAATAATAACCAAGAGAATCTCTCACTTTGTCTCCCTGGAGTCTTTCCGTCGAAACGGTTTCAATTCTTGTTAGACACATTATCAGTGCCATTTTAATTAACACGTCTAATATTTGTGGTGATAATTAAGCCTCATTAAAACGGCTTATCAATTTAATTATTCAACTCTCATACTATTTCATGAAATATTCTGCAATGCAATAAACTATACAGCTTCTTAACAATGAAGATATTCATGGAATATTTAATCGTTCAGTAGTGCATTATAATTAATTAATGTCATAATTCCAGCTGGTCATATACATTTAGAAAATTTCGATTCTCTTGTAATTCATATATTGTTCAAATTAACTACTGCAGCACTTATATTTCAGATTCCTTTGTTCTTGCATGTGGAGATTATTGCAAATATTAGTTTCTGTTGCGGGGTTCAAGTTTTGATCCGGGGGTTCGTGTCTTATCATAGTTGTTCAAAGACCAGAGCGAGAGAGTGAGAGTGAGAGAGAGCGAGGGAAAGGGAGAGAAAGTGAGAGAGAGAGAGAGATAGCTTCTACAAGTTGTGATCCGGGGCTTCGTGTATTATCATAGTTGTTCAGGATAAAATGAACCTGCCAAAGAGAGAGAAAGAGAAAGAGAGAGAGGGGGTGAGAGAGAGCTTCTGCAAGTTGTGACCCGGGGTTTCGTATCATAGAAAATTAACCTGCCGAAGAAAGAGAGCTTGTAATTGCCGAATCAATTTTTGTAACAATAAGTCACACCTCTCTTACAAGTAAACATCAACTCTGATAACGAAGTCTTATAAATGCAATGCTCAGGAGTGACTTGGAGACAAACAACAACAGGAGGGAGTAAACTCTCATGCGGTCAATCAAATAATGCCTGAATGTGAATGGGTTTGATAATGAAGCGTAGATGAGTACTTCACA
>OZ024754.1:2307076-2309576 GCA_964016885.1 Eledone cirrhosa | reverse complement strand
GACTACTCTTTCTGTTGTTCTCTCTGACTACTCTTTATGTTGTTCTCACTGCAGAAGACTTAATGTAATTCGCTGAATGAATGTCTAATTCATTTAATACAAGTAAATTCTACACCTGAATCCTGAATTATTTATGTTTCTCTGTACACTGTTCTCTGTTGGGTTTTATTTCTATGGTGACGGGAATGGGGAATCTTATGTTCGAATGTATTGTAAAGTTATCCATGAATATGTTTGTATCTGTATGGATACATTCCTTTGTCTAGTGCAGTGTTTTCTATATTTGAGAACTTATGGTCACCTGAAAATGGGATTCAGGATAATGAGATATGCGCAAACTCATGAAAATTACTGTTTGTAGTTCTGATTTATTATATCATTCTACATTAACTTCATATTTCTTCTATGTTGATTGATAAAGCTGCTACAAATAGCTCCCAAATCTCCTTGAAATCACAGCCCTTCATTGTAAAAGTGGAGCAAATAATTTATAATACCATTTTCGATGTTCAATACTGGGCGTTATGATTGAATGCCTCTGGCTATAATGCCATTCTTCGATTATAATTAACTTGTCCCTAAACAGAACCGACAGAAGAGAGAGCACGGCACCGTCCATGGAAAACAGCGCAAGTAACGGCATTGGTAACACCTACAATGCCAGGAGCAATGAGGAAATAGAGAAGAAAGTGTTCCTCCCATTAATATTGAAAAATCCCACGTAAAGATTGTTTCACATTCAAACATGCAACCATTTAATTACTAAACAAATTAAGAATAACTATTTTTACACTTGCCTAACGTAGAATTAATAACTTTTCCTTGCATTCAGGCTATAAAGTCCTTTGATTAGAAATTATATTTTACTCACAACATTAGGGATATAAGCTAAAAATTAACTAAAAATATAGTTTAGTCATGACCGGAATCTATTTTACAATGCAACACGAATTAGATTGGACATAGAGTTTACTGTGTATCCAAATTCGTTGATAAGATTAAGAGGTCATTCAATAGACAGAAATAGCTGTAGAAAGTTGCACCCGACCGCAACACAAACATCAGATTGTCTTTTCCTACCATGTGAATATAATCGTGAATATATTTCTGCTTAAATGTTGTCAACCACTTATAGATTTACAAGAAATTGTTGTAAAGGCTTTGTCTTTTGTCTCAGTAAATAGTGCTTTCATACACCCACTTTCATTTCTCTCTCTCTCTCTCTCTAGTAATAATAATACATTTGAAGACTAAAATCTAAAGAGAGCTCGATAAGGATAAATATATATAAAATATATGAGAACCCTAGAGCAAATATTTATTAAAATAATAGATTAAGCAAAGAATCGCCTTATATATATATATTTATATTTTTTTAAATTATATATTTATCTCTCTCTCTCTCTCTCTATATATATATATATATAGAGAGAGAGAGAGAATATGTGTGTGCATATGCATATGGTGAGTGCATACACACACACATTTATATAGTGCTTATAATTAACCAGTAAGAATGACGAGTAACACGTATTTTTTAACCTCTGTTGGATGTGAATTCTAATAGAATCTTGGAAAAATTGCCCGCCTACAACTAAATACCAATATTGCTACTTGCAATTCTTTAAGTTGTTCCTCAACATATAACAGTGATTTCAAAGTCTTTTCATCTTAGAAAATTTCCAGCGTGATAAAACTACAATTATTTCAAAGGGCGATGAAAGATGATTTATTTCAAAAGAATGTTTTTGTTTGTGCGTGTTCGATCTACTCTTATCTAGAATGTTTCTCGCCTGCTGGTACCTTTTTCTGTTAACCTTTTGATGTTCTTAGAAAACATGACAGTCCGAAACCCCGAAAGAATGGCAATATCGATATATATATATATTGTTATACTTTCAGAAACGAAATATATATATATATATATATATATATATATATATATATATATATATATATATATATATATATATATATATATATATATATATATATATATATATATATATATATATATATATATATATATATATTTATATATATTTATTGTTATACTTTCAGAAACGAAATATATATATATATATATATGTGAATATATATATATAAGTATATACATGTATGTATATATATATGTATATAAGTATGTATGTAAGTATATATATATATATGTGTCTATATATACGTGTATGTAAATAATATATATATATATATGTATATGCATGTATATATATATTTGTATATGTGAATATGTATATTAGTATATATATATATATATGTATGTATATAAATGTATAGATGTATTTATGCATATATATATATATATATATATATATATATATTTATATATATATTGTTATGCTTTGGGAACGAAATATATATATATATATATATATAAATATACATATATATACATATATATATATAATATAAATATACATATATACTCGTATATAAACTTAAAAAACATCTCATGGAAAAGATGTTTTGCTTAGGTCAATGA
>OZ024754.1:2282076-2302076 GCA_964016885.1 Eledone cirrhosa | reverse complement strand
AATTAATTATATATATATATATATATATATATATATACATATATATAGGATATTTATAACAAATTTATACTACAATAAATATATATATATATATATATATATATATATATATATATATATATATATATATATATATATATATATATATACGTATATACATACGGAGCAAGAAGTTTACGAAGATATCATGCAAGGTGAAGCTATGAAATCGACAAAATTACTCTTAAAGGAAAGTAAAACGATGGCAAATGACGTGTGTTAACCGAACACCAGATTGTAGAGGTTAGCAGAATTTTGTAAAAATGACACGAAGAACACCAAGATATCACCAAACTATGTTGTATGATGCTTTTGTCATAACATTATAGAATTCATTCAGGATCTTGAATAGTAGTGGGGCTGTTAAAATCAGAAGAATTTCAATGCATAATTATTCCTAATTGGAGAGAAATAAAATCCGCAGCATATTTTAAATTGATGTTAAGGATTACTGGAAAAGAAAACATTTATCGTGATCTAATGAGAAATCTTAGCTCATTCAAGCTGTAATATAGATTCAATATATAATTATAATTATTGCAGCATTTGGATATATAACTAGTTGCCCCAGTACATATCTTGAAAAGCTCTGCTCGACAAAATCTGACAACATACGGCTAGTTAGGAAAGTACAACGTACACAATTAATTGAATCGTGAGAATTTGTAATGCTTTCCAGGTGTTTAACGTGTAATAAAATATAAATATATAAATATATATATAAATATATATATAAGACAAATATATGTAGAATTACTAAGATGCGTATGTGTCATATGTACATGTCAAAACACCAATCTACTCATCTGCTGACTTGTTTAAATATATATATATATATATATATATATATATATATATATACGCGTGTATGCATACATATATGCATACATTCATGACAACCCAGCTGATGAAAGGGATTTGTTTCTGGGTTAAAAGCTGGTTCTTTATCTATTGGTGAGAATTTTTTTTATATAAAGCCCGATCCTCAACACATAAATATATACACACATATATAAATATATACACATACTCACACACACGCACGCACGCACACACACACACACATATATATATATATATATATATATATATATAAATATATATATATATACAAACATACATATATACTCTATGCATATATAATACATACATGCATCATACATACGCCCCTAGCTAATTTGTGTCTAAAGTCCAAAGAAAGACCTTTGTTTCTATTGGTGAGAAACTTTAAATTTATAGCAGGAACACTAAAGAGATTCTTAAAATTGAGAGCGAGAAAGGTTGTCTTATGATGACGAAAATAACAAAACGTGTCTTGTGTTTTCTTTTATATTAAATTACTTTTAAAATCTTGATACCATTTTAGTAACCGGTTAAAAGACAGTTTACAGTGCCAATCACGGGAACATGAAACACACATAAATATATATATATATATACACACACACTCATATATATATATTATATATATATAGATATACACGCACACACACACATGTACATATATATATATACATACTCATATATATATATATACACACACATATGATAATATACCGCTGTAAGAATCTTCCTACGAATACCCCCGTATACCATCATTTAGTTGCTTGCTAGCACACATAATTACGCAAGTACACACACACAATATTAGAGTGTTCACTCTGTATACGTATGCGAATTGTGTATGTCTATGTACCTTTGAATGGTTATTTTGACTAGTCTCCTTGCAGAGGGCATGGTTGTAAAGAAAAGAGAAAGCCTCTTGGGGAAACGTTCATCTTTTCAATCCTAAGAAAGTTTCGTGTATGTATGTATGTATGTATGTATGTATGTATGTATGTATGTATGTATGTATGTATGTATGTATGTATGTATGTATGTATGTATGTATGTTATCTCTTTCTCTTAATTTCGAGTATATTTTTTTGTATGTATGTATGTATGTATGTATGTATGTATGTATGTATGTATGTATGTATGTATGTATGTATGTATGTATGTATGTATGTATGTAGGTGTTCATGTATGTATGTATGTATTCCAATGATGTTGACTTATTCTTCTTTTTGGTAAATATCATCTTGGTTAAGAGAGTGGGACTGACTTTGTGCAGTGCCTTTGCTCACTATAAAAGCTTCACGGCACAGGCATTGCTTTATATCTGGAGATCTCTCTGCACTTGTCGTCACATGGTACCATGGGCCCAGCACTATGTGTCAATAATTGTCACAAGTGTAGTGTTTGTACCAGAGTTTTCAAGTCGTTGGCTGAACTAAAAAGTCACACTCGTTCAGCGCTTCGGTAGGGGTTCTCCTACATGGATATAAAGTAGTGGCCGTACTCGAAAACGAGTTGGTAGCCACCATGTATGTATTCATGTTTGTATGTATAGATGTATAAAGTTATCAAAACGTTTATAGTTGTATATGGTTAAACATTATAATATACAACTTACACTATGTCTATCACATTATAATATTTTAACCTTATTTAGATAACTCGCCATTCTGTTATATTATGTTCTCACGATTCTATAAACTAAATAACTACAACGATTTCAGCACACACTGTCTTAGCCATGCGTGTATATATATATATATATATATATATATATATATATATATATATATATATAGAGAGAGAGAGAGAGATAGAGATAGAGCTGTATATATATATCATCACTATCATCATCATCATCATCATCATTTTACGTCCGCTCTTCCCTGCTTGCAAGGGTGGGACGGGTCTTATTCAGCACAGCATCTCTCCACTTGTCACGGTCCTTCGTCATCTCCATATATATATATATATATATATATATACACACACATATGCATTTACATATTTAACACACACACACACACACACACACACACATATATATATATATATATATATATATATATATATATATATATATAATATATATATATATATAATATATATATAAGCGTCCATTTTTATTCGATTGCTGAGTCTCGTTGGTTTATTGCATGGTTTCGTAACAGCAATAAATAAAGCATCTAATAATATATAACACGGATGAAGTTGACTGAGAAATAATAGCGCTATGTGTTATTAGCTTTAAAATGAAACAATGTAGATTTATTGATAAAAGGAAATTGAAATGGCAAACGAAACAGATGCCAGAAGATGAGAAGCTAACAACTATATGTATAAAAGTAAAGTCTAGGAAAGCTATGTCTACGACAATAAGTGATGACTGTATAATTAAGACACTAATGCAGTCAGACATAGAGCTGGAGAGAGAGCGACAGAGAGAGAGATAGAGAGAGAACGGTATATGTATATATATATATATATATATATAAGAACGAGTAGGACCCCGACGGCTGAGCTCAAGCCGTTTCGACGGCTAAGTATTGAGTACTTTGGTGCGTTATGGTCCATCTGGTTCCTTACCAGATTTCCTTCGTTATATATATATGAGTATGTGTGTATATATATATGTATATATATGTATATATATATATATATATATATATATATATATATATATATATATATATATATATATATATATATATATATATATATATATGTATATATGTATATATATATATATATATATATATATATATATATATATATATATATATATATATGTACTAATTTAAGGTATCACAACATATATAATATGTATGATGCCTAGGTTTCTCAAACAATATATGGCATCTTCTCTCCCTTTCTACACATATATCTATATCTAGAGAGCGAAAAAGAGCGAGAGAGAAAGAAAGAGAAAGGGATAGAAAGAGAGAGAGAGAGAGGGAAGAGGCAGCAGATGCATATTATAAGAGAGAGAGAGGGATTTTGAGAGATTTTAAATAAATATTGTATGTATTATTTACACTGGAGAAACTTTAGCAACAACCTATAATGATAAACGATGGTATTATAGGTGAAAAGGTTATTATTCTTCTTCGTATTCTTCCTCTTCTTCTTTGTCTACATCATCATAATCATCATCATCGTCATCGTCATCATTGTCATCATCGTCATCGTCATCGCCATCATCATCATCATTATTGTTATCGTTGTTTAGAGAGAAAGAGAGAGCGATGGTTTGTCATTTCTAGTGTATTTTGTAAAAGATGTAAGAAACGAGATATACTGATGAAGCTGAATTACCTTACTGTCGTTATCCCTTTCTATAACGGGAAACAGGGTATTCCGTGATTTTTCCATAGAATTACCTTAAAGGATCACCTTTTTCTTATAATAAGTTTGGTTTTCTCTTCGGGTATTGGTGTTACCAGAATAACATTTGGATTAGTATTTGTGTCAACCATCAGTGTTAGGGTTTCTAACGTAGCTCAACCCCTACAAGAAAAACAAAAACATAGTTTACTATTGGGATATAACATATCTAATCGTAGGAATCTCTATTAAGTTTCCACCTTATTCTCTCAACTGCTCAACTAATATTAAAGAACACCTTATAGTATATCGAACTTGCTCCCCTGAAAAGGAGAGGACACAAAATTGGAATATGTTTTTATATATATAGGTGTGTTCTGATAGGTATGACATAGTGGTTAAATAATTGTTTCTACTTTTGGCACAAGGCCAGCAATTATCCCAGTACATTACTGGTTCTTTATTTTATCGACCCCGTAAGGATGAAAGGCAAAGTTAATAACATATACACCAGCAAATATTCTGTTGTCTACGACACTTTGTACAATTTATTTTACTGGGTGTATGAGGATTTCTTAAATAAATACTTTATATCAGTCGATCATTTTCACAGACTGAACCATGTTTCACACTTAATGACACTTTGTTGTAAAAGTATGAAGTTTTTGAAGGAAAACAAATCTGAGTGCCTGATTTATTTTCAATGTCACCACATATTTCATTTAATTAGCTAGTTTTTGTTTCTGTTAAATGATAGATATTGTTAGATTTTAGAATTTATAGTTTGCATTTTTATCCCCACACATTTCTTTCATTTCTCTTCCCACCCCGTAGATTTTAACTATTATGAAACTAACACATTTAACACTAGCAGATCCAGGTATCGTGTAGCAGAATATTTCATTTGAGATGCTCACGCAATAAATGGTTTCTTGTAGAATGCACTTCGTTATCTATACATCTGCATGTCAATCTTTGCATTTCTATCTCTTCACATTTGAAGCGAGCATTGAATTAGATCACGAAATTAAAATAGACTACAAAAATATCAATAATAAAACTGTTACCACCCAACACTACAGCCACTACTGATAATTACAATAATAAGAGGTAACAGCAACAATAACTACAATATCAACAACCGGACAACACCAATGTGTGTGATAACCACAACAATTGCAGTTCTCAAATGGAAAATTGACAATAAACGTGGAACGCTAAAGTGTTAACTAAGACCAATCGTTTACTCACCACCACGCCCCACACCACTACACTCCACCCCACCCTCGACCACTTCATCCCACACGATTACGCCACCACCTTCACCGCCATCAGTACCAGTAAATGTCACAAAGAAAGAAGACAGCAATATATAATAAAAAAAACAAGGAAGGACAAGATAAAAATAAAAGGCAAATGCAAATAAAATCTGAAAATATTATAAAAAGACTCTAGAATAAAAACAGCAATTGAAAACTGAGACAATGACTAAAACTATATCACCACCCACCACCACCACCACCCACCATCACCACCATCACCACCACCACCACCATCACCACCCACCACCATCATCACCACCACCACCGCCATCATCAGCAACACCACCACCACCACCACCACCGCCATCACCACCCACCACCATCCTCACCACCACCACCATCACCACCACTGCCATCACCACCACTACCACCACCACCACCACTACCACTACCATCATCACCACCACCATCACCACCACCACCACCAACATCACCACCACAACTACCACCAACAACACCACCACCAACAACAACATCAACATCAACAACACCACCATCACCAACAACACCAACACCAACAACACCAACAACACCAACAACAACACCACCACCAACACCACCAACACCACCACCACCACCAACACCACCAACACCACCACCACCACCAACAACAACACCAACACCAACAACACCAACACCACAAACACCAACACCACCAACACCAACAACACCAACACCACCAACACCACCAACACCAACACTACCAACACTACCACCGCCACCAATAACAACAACATCACCACCACCAACAACATCAACACCAACAACACTACCACCAACAACAACATCAACACCAACAACAACGACATCTGACGAAGAGAATGACTTCTAGTATCAAATAATGAACAAAAATTTCTCATTAACATTTTGGTAAGAGTGTTTCATTTATTATGCTTTTTTAAATGAACAATTTGCCTGGTTTGTCACGGATGGCTTTTTGACAAATGCATCCCGTATTTGTCGACAAACGTGTCTTTACATAGAGCTACCATAGCAAATGTCTTCTCTATTTGATGACAAGCGTGTCATTTACATAATGCAAGCTATACCTGCCGTTTGTCGTGTGTACTTGTGTGTAATTGTGTGGGTGGGTGTGTGTGATGTGGGTGATGGGGTGATGGGGGGGGGGGGGTGATGATGTGTATGGGGGGGGGGTTATGATGTGGGTGTGATGTGATCCCGTTGGTGTGTTTGTGTGTGTGTGTTGTTTGTGTGTGCTGTGGGGGGGAGGGTGTATGATGTGGGTGTGATGTGATCCCGTTGGTGTGTTTGTGCGTGTGTGTGTGTGGTTATGTTGGTGTGTTTAAGAATGTGGTATTGTGTATGAGTGTGTATGTATGTGTGGTTATGTTGTTGTGTGTTTAAGTGTGTGGTGTTGTGTTTGTATGTATGTGTGTGGTTATGTTGGTGTGTTTAAGTATGTGGTATTGTGTATGTGTGTGTATGTATGTGTGGTTATGTTGGTTTGTGTAAGTATGTGGTATTGTGTATGTGTGTGTATGTATGTGTGGTTATGTTGGTGTGTGTTTAAGTGTGTGGTGTTGTGTATATGTTTGTATGTATGTATGTGTGTGGTTATGTTTGTGTGTTTAAGTGTGTGGTATTGTGTTTGTGTGAGTATGTATGTGTTATGCTGGCGTGTTTAAGTATGTGGTATTGTGTATGTGTGTGTATGTATGTCGGGTTATGTTTGTGTGTTTAAGTATGTGGTATTGTGTATGTGTGTGCATGTATGTGTGGTTATGTTGGTGTGTTTAAGAATGTGGTATTGTGTATGTGTATGCATGTATGTGTGGTTATGTTGGTGTGTTTAAGAATGTGGTATTGTGTATGTGTGTGTATGTATGTGTGGTTATGTTGGTGTGTTTAAGAATGTGGTATTGTGTTTGTGTATGTATGTATGTATGTATGTATGTATGTATGTATGTATGTGTGTCTGTGGTCATATTGGTGTTTTTAAGTGTTTGGTGTTGTGTATGAGTGTGTATGTATGTGTGTGTATGTATGTGTGGTCGTGTTGGTGTGTTTAAGTGTGGTATTGTGTTTGTGTGTGCTTTATGATTGTTGTCATTTTCATCGAACACATTAAATTGTTTTATCGGTTTCTGTTACAAGACAACACGGGTGAATCAGTCATTAGTGAAAGAGAAGCAAAACAATAAGAACAGCAATGTGTAATATCGAAGACAGCCATACCAATAACAATAACAACAATATACAGCAACAATAAGAGCTAACGAAAGACTCAACGTTTGGTTAAAGAATATACTAAGATATCTATCTATCTAGGGCGAGTAACATTTCCGAGATCCATGGACGAGTTCTCTCCAGAGGTCTCTGTCCCTCATCATCGCTGCCATGTCCTGCGTCTCTAAGAGACCAGTGTCTGTCCTTGGGGCATCAACATATGTTAACCTCGGTCTTCCTCTTCCAGTGTGTCCATGCAAGGTCTCCCACAGGAGCACTGAGTGCAGTGTCAACTCTGGATGTCGTTGAGCATGTCCAGCTAACCTCAGTCTCCTCTGTGTCACTTTCGAGCTGACTTTTGGGGGGCTCCCGTACAGCTCTGAGTTCTTCATCCTCAGTGTATACTGATTAATGTACTAATATAATCAAATCTAAACATGTTTCTAGATCTGGTAACTAACGTGGGAAAGAAAGAAAGATAATATATGTAGAATCTACTCCTGTATTGGACTGGGTACTTTATTTAACGACATCGAGACGATAAAAAAAATCAAGGTTGATATTGTCGGGATTGAACTCAGAAGATGAATGAGACAAATATTCTGAGTTGGATGAATGTGAGTGAGGACTGCGGGAACACATAGAATAGCGCCTTGTATTTCCTACTACTTGTGCAACCGAAACCCTTCAACAATATAAAAGGGGCGTCCAACTAGATGGCCGGGAATAGTATAGGATAGAGAAGGACAAAATGTTATTTCCAACTGAAATATTTTTGATTAGTTTCCTCAGTCAGGCTGACCAGGAGGCGAAACAATAAAAACAAGTATGAATGAACCTTTTAATGAGCGGAGTTATGTGGCATGTATACAAATGTAATGATTCAATAAGACTTTAGTATAGAACGTATGTTGGCAGATCTCAGTGGAGAGAAATAAATTCTCACTAAATGATGATTTCTCGTTCTGCCTGAATAGGAGAAGACAATAAAAAGAATGGTAAAATAAAAGAAAAAAAGAGGTAGAATGAAAATGGCGCAGGTGAGAAATGATTATTAATAAAGATCTGAGTGAAATAACTAATTACCGAAAAGACAGTTTCTATTTCACAAGAGATTGCAAACGAATATTTTCTTTCAATTTTCTCCAAGACGAGCAGTAGTGCGTGGTGAAAATTAAGGATAGTTTATCTTCGATTTAGAACATAGAGCAAGGGAAGGCTGGGAAGGGATTGTGATATCAAAATGGTGGTTATTATCTCAACGGATTTACCATTCTATAATATAATGATATATGGCACTGTGTTTTGATTTGTTTAACATTCACGCCAAATGAATTGTACACAATTTATAGTGTCCACCACAGATGGCGCTGCACTCATAGCGAAGCGTTTCATACTTTATTTCAATTTACCGGAGCATTTACTATGAGGAACCGTTTTCCATCATTACATATTGATGATATTCAACTGAATCCAAAATGATTTCGGTTCAAGAAAATGGCTTTTAAGAGAAAGGAATGTCTGAGAAATTTCGATTGTTTTGTTATTCTTTTGAGATTTCCTCGGGTGTTATATAATCGGATAAATTCCTGGAGTAAACATGCACACTAAAGCGCGTGGCTGAGTGGTTAGAGAATTGGATTCGCAATTGTGAGGTTGTGAGTTCGATTCTCGGACAGGGCGATGTGTTATATCCTTGAGCAATTTCACGTTGCTTCCTGTACCTGGATTTGCAACCGGTAGATAATATTATCAATTGGAAAGACCAATGGAAACATTGTTTCCTCGGTCCTATTTGACGAGGTCTAGGATCTTGTCGCTATATACATATATATATATATATATTTTTTTTCATCTGTACTACTGATAGTTGAGTTTTTTAAATGTTCTTTATTGCAATAAACACAAAACACACATATTTACATACACAGACACAGAAAAAAGATATGTACAGAGAAATATACGCAGGCACAAAGGAACGTTCTAGAAAATGCTTCTTGCATTTACATTTAGTAGATGTCTTTAAAGTTGATTATGAGTCCAAGTTTCAATGGAATCGATTTTCCCCTCCTCAAAAATTACTGGCCTAGTGCCTATATAAGAAACCATTATTTTTTTTTTTTTTTTTTTGCAAAACTCGATTTTCTCTGGTTGAAAAACATAAGTTCCAGAATATTCTAAACACAAACATGCCGCCTCACATTTTGAGAAAGTCCGTCTGAAATTACTTATATATTATTTTGTTTTGAAGACAGATCTTTAGTAAAGTTTTAGAATAAGCTTTATAAAAGCGCAACTCTGTATGTGAATGTTACAAACTTTATATATTTGTTTATATATTCAGAATTCTGCTGAATAGTTGTTATAGCGAGGGAGAAAGTTTAGCAATTATTTATATCCCAAATTAGTGTTTCTTTACGTTGGTATAAATATTTTCGCTCAATATCGCTAACCAGCACTAATATCAATTCTCTGATTTTCTTTTCAACGGTCGCTAAATATATTCTCTAACCGAAACCGTAAATTGAGGCACAAAACAAACAGAAGAATGTTTTCGTTATTCTCGTTGATAATGTAATCTCCGGCAACTCTAATAATTGATCGAACTATCCAACTTCGAGCTAATGGACTGAACTGCTTATGACCAAAGCTAGAGATTAATCCGTCTTACATGGTGATACACAAACGTACACAATCATACACACACAGACACATACACACATAAATATATACATATATTCATACATACATATATACATGATTATGATGGCTGCCCCCTCGTTATCAAGTATGGCCATTGCACGATATACCATTATTAATAATAATTAATTAATTCTATCGTGCAATGCCTGTGTGTGAAGATTTTTTTAAAGAGAATAAAGACTGCACTGAGCCAATCCCACTCTCTGAGCGACAGTAGCTATAACCCGAAAAGAAGAAGAGATCAACATAATCGGAAACTACTGAGCTGCAGGTTTTATATCGGAGTTGTCCCAGTTTCCTGAGTTGCCTTCTCCTAGAAGAATGACCTGAGAAAGGCTAGGGGTCCTTCACTCCCAGTGGTTTAACCGCGCGATCGGGTGTCCAGCCCGACTATTTCTATGTCCCCGCGCATATACATACACATGCACCCATGCACCCATGCACATACACATATACACACACATTTACATGTGTATATACATATTTACACACTTTTCGATGGTCGTTGACCCTTATGAGTTCTTCCGCCCTTTGTCAGGTTTTATTTTTTGTCCTGCAGGGTGTCCAAAATCACCCTCCTCACCAAGTAAATTTATATACATACACACATACGAATGTACATACACACATACGAATAAATATATATATATATATATACATATAGGAACAAGTATGACCCCGACGGCAGAGCTCAAGCCGTTTCAACGGCTATTTCTGTCCAGAAATAGCCGTCGAACCGGCTTGAGGTCTGCCCTCGGGGTCATACTTGTTCCTATTACCCACTCTACTACACTAAGCATTGAGTACTTTGGTGCGTTATGGTCCATCTGGTTCCTTACCACAAGGTTCTTTTCCAGGGAACGTTTCCACTAACCAAAGTATCGTCTTTCTGTCTTCCTCCGGTTGCAACGTTTTTTGAAATATTTACTTCTGCGTTCACAGATTGACAGCGATTCTTTGCTTAAACTTTAATCTGTTATTTTATTAAATATACATATATATATATATTTATATATATATATTTATTAAAATAACAGATTAAAGTTTAAGCAAATAACACTGTAGAGGTGTGTAGTTAATAAGAAATATGTTGTTTAAATTTCCCCTGCCCAGGTATTTGTTATATATTTACTGAATTTATATGAAGCAACGGTATAAAGGTGAGCAACCTTGTTCGTGAAACGACGACTGCTGCTTTATCATAGGAACGTTTAACTCTATTATGACTCAGTATTGATATTATTCAGAATATTAATAATTGTTTATAATTTAGGAACAATGCCAGCAATTTCAAGGGCAGGGGAAAGTCGATTAAATCGACCCATGTGCATTACTGGTACTTTATTTCATCGAACCCGTAAGGATGAAAGGCAAAGCTAATAAATGTTTGTAACTCTCTGAAATCCGAAATGAAACCCACAAACACAGACTTTGTCTTTCATCATTTTGAGATCAATACCTAAAGTATACTTCTAGGAGTGATGAATTGACATGTTTATTAGTAGGAGGTTAACACTTGATATAGTTGTAACGTTTCGGACAGAGGTCTTTCATCGGAAGATAGAATGAGAGGTAGAAGAATTAGCGACATAGATGAGTCTAAGTAAAGGAAGAGTCGGGAGATATCTTTACAGGAGGAAAGGACGTGTATGTTAGGCAGCCACACACTCACACACTTACACACACACACACTTACACACACACACACACACACACACACACACACACACTTACGCACACTCACACATACACTCACACACACACACTCAAACGCACATTCACACACACACCAGCACTCACACTTATTCACACACACACGCACATGCACACACTCACACGCTCGCACACACGCTCACACACACGCTCACGCACACGCTCACACACACGCTCACGCACACGCACACTCACACACACTCACACACACAAGCACATGCACACACACACACACGCTCACACAGACTCACACCTACACACTCACACAAACGAGTAAACACTTGGAGATATTCATATATTCACACTCACATGAGATCGTCGGCAAACATACATAATTTTAGTCTCCAGCAATTTCTCTCATGTCTCAGATTCATTGAATATCATTTCTATATTTATCTGTCTGCTTAACTTTGAAGACATAAGGCCAATTATGGGGGCGTGTGCGGAGCGACTATTTTAATTGACTGTATTATAGTTACCTCACGACTTTTAACTAAATATACATTTTTTTTTATATTCTTACATTTACATTTATGATGTTTCCTTATTAAATGAAAATGACTTTTGCTAGAGGAGAGTCTTATAATTAAACGTGTTCATATGTAATACACGTTTTCCCCCCAGGAGACTAAACTGTAAATATGATATTTGGAGTGAATTATATTGGTGTCGTTGTCGGGGTAATTGTGTGTTGTTTGTGTTGTTATTGGTATTGTGGTATTGGAGATGGTGGTTGTGATGTGGATGATGATGATGATGTTGGTGGTGGTTGTGTGGTTGTGGTGTTGGTGTCGTTAGTTATGCTGTTGCTAAATTGTCGGTGTTGGCTTTGGTGTTGGTGTACATGTTGTTGTTGTTGTTGGTGCTGGTAGTGGTGTTGCTGTTGTTTCTGGTGTCAGTGGTGGTGGTGGTGGTTGTGGTGTTGGTGTTGTTTCTGGTGGTGGTGGTGGTGGTGGTTGTGGTGTGGGCATCACTAGGTATGCCTTTACTAAGTTGTTGTTGGTGTTGGTGTTGGTGGTATTGGTATTCTTGGTGGTGTTGATGTTGTTGTTGTTGATAGTGTTGGTGTTGGTAGTGTTAGTGTTGGTAGTGTTGGTGTTGTAGTTGGTACTGACAACGCTGGTGTTGGCAGTGCTGGTCATGCTGTCGTTTATGTAGTTCTTTGTCATATGTGTTGTTGCTACATGTGGGATGATGGTGTATGGGGTGAGGGTAAGAAGCGTTGGAGTAGGTGGTCTTAATATTGATGGTGCTACTCTTACTATGATGATGATGATGATGATGTTGTTATATATGTATATAATATATACATAATATATATAATATATATAATGTATAATATATATATATATAATGTATAATGTATATATATAATATATATAATGTATATATAATATATATAATGTATATATAATATATATAATGTATATATTATAAAGGCGGTGGATTGGCAGTATCGGTAGATAATATATAATATATGTGTATATATGTGTATATATATTATATATGTATATATACACATATATATGTATGTGTGTATGAACGTGTGTGAGTGAGTGTGTAATATATTTTTTTGGTTTTGGTGAACCTCTTTTCATACGAATGTGCTTTGATTAATTCATTTTCTCTTAAAATGTGTGCTTTTTTCAGGTTTTGTTTCGCTGTTAGTTTCCACTATATACAGTTTGCTTACTCGCCTCTGTTATTATCCGGTAAACGTTATGTTTTTATTATTCAAGCAGAATGAAATACGATATATATATATTACTTTGCGCTTATTATTGTTGTAATACAGTCCTGTTGGTGTCATGTTGTTCTGTATCTACTGACACAGGAATTATCAATAAAGTGCATTGATGCACTTTAGTAAATTAGACTTGAAAAACAACAACCCAATTATGCAAGTGTGCCTGAAGTTCCTGTTTTGGCATATATATAAATATATATATATATATGTATATATATATGTGTGTGTGTGTGTGTGTGTGTGTGCGTGTGTGTTTGTGTGTGTGCATATGTATATATATATATTTGTAAGTATATGTGTGTAAGTCTATATGCTTGTATGTATATGTCTGTAGATGTATATGTGTGTGTATATATATATATATATATATATATATGTATACATAAATGAATGTACACACACACACACACACACACACACATATATGTGTGTGTGTGTGTGTCTGTGTCTGTGTGTGTGCATATGTATATATATATTTTTGTAAGTATATGTGTGTAGGTATATATATGCTTGTATGTATATGTGTGTGATGTATATGTCTATATATATATATATGTGTGTACATAAATGAATGTACACACACACACTGACACACACACATATATATATGTGTCTGTGTGTATGTGTGTGTGTGTGTGTTTGTGTGTTTACAGATCGAGAAAATGCTGACATTACATGAAGAGATGATGTATATTTTAATGGAATCTAAATGGTTTTGAATGTGTAATCTAGAGTTTGTAGTTTCGCTATACCGTTTAATCGAACGCCTGACGTAGGAAAGAAACCGAACGGTGTCCTAGCAGCTCTATATTCCAGCACATTTACCTTATATAGAAATTACATTGGTGTGACGGAAATCATGTCAGAATCCTGTTCATGATATATGTTTGTGTGTTGAGTTACAACTCTAACGTATCTTCCTTGTATAGACTTCAATATAAACGTACACACACACAGACACACCCACCCACACACACACACACACACACACACTCAGACATATCCAGACACACGTTATACTTACAGACGCACCATCCCATATATATATATATATATATATATATATATATATATATATAACGGAGAAGTTGTGGTAAGGAACCAGATGGACCATAACGCACCAGAGTACTCAATACTTAGGGTAGTAGAGTGGGAAATAGGAAAAAGTATGACACCGACGGCAGAGCTCATGCCGTTTCGACGGCTATTTTTGAGTCCAGAAATAGCCGTCGAAACGGCTTGAGCTCTTCCGTCGGGGTCATACTTTCTCCTATTACCCACTCTACTACCCTAAGTATTGAGTACTCTGGTGCGTTATGGTCCATCTGGTTCCTTACCACAACTTCTCCGTATATATATATATATATATATATATATATATATATATATATATATATATATATATATATATATATATATATATATATATATATATAGAGAGAGAGAGAGAGAGAGAGAAATAATTTAATATATCAACTAACATAAGCGCACCGATGCACGTCCATGCCAGCAAATACACAGGTTATGTCATAGTACCTAGGTGGTTCAATGCAGGAGGATGCAGAACAATAATATAAAAGACGTAAAATAAGAAATTAATTTAAAAAATTTTTTTTTTTTTTTTCATATATATATACATAAATACATATATATAATATATATATATATATATACTATATATATTAATATTAAAAGCTTCCAATCTACTGTAAAACTCATTCTTTGATGTACTCATTGAATCTTGTTTAACTCTTTAATATATATATATATATATATATATATATATATATATATATATATATATATACATACATACACACAAACCTCCCTGTCTCAGACTTTCTCTCTCTCTTCCTATACGAAATATATATATATATATATATATATATTTATTTATACGGAGATATATTAATGTAATGAAGTTTACCGTTTTCCAGCATTATTAAATTTTTCATATAATTAATCGAAGTTCGCTCTCGGACATATAGCATTCCTGATTTTGATTCGTGACTGAAACACAGCTTATCTTACGAATCAATCGAAATACTCGTGATCAACGTTTATTGTGAAAAGGGGCTTCGTCTTTTATCCTTTTCATACATAGGCACCTGCACCGGATACATCTTCACATGCTTGTAATGAATAATTCGTTTCTACATACTAATTCTTCGGTTTTTCAATATTTTCATTAATTTCTTGCCGACATTACACTAAGACCTCCCGCCTAGATTGTAATGGATATAAATGCATTTAGGTCGAAAACAAAGACCGAAACAATTATAGAATTGATATACCTTGCCCCGCAGTCGTCATGCCATTTCATTCTTACACTGGTAATAACAGGAGTGAAACTCAATATATTTCATTTCAATTTGCCAGTGGATATTACTGGGTTTTTCACTATTTCGTATTCAAAGGAGGAAAGTTAATAGAATCCGACTTTTGTGAAACACAGCTATTTCTCTCCCACTTGGCTGTTCTTTTCATGAACACGATATTAACATTCACTAAATGTACACACACACACACACACACACACACACACACACACACACACACACACACACACACACACACACACACACACACACACACACACACACACACACACACACACACACACACACACACACACACACACACTCACACTCACACTCACACTCACACACACACACACACACACACACACACACACACACACACAAAACGGTAAAAAACATATATATCCATACACATTATTACAAAGACACTGGCAAGCACACACACACCTATATTTATATATATATATGTGTGTGTGTGTGTGTGTGTGTGTAAATATATATACATACATGCACACACATGTATATATATATATATATATACATTTGCATATATTTATGTATGTAGATATGTACATTTGAGTTATTATTTTTTTTACATGCACTCAATCGTCAGTTTAAGTTCAATTAAAAAATTTAAGCACCATATATCCCTATATATATATATATATATATATATGTGTGTGTGTGTGTGTGTGTGTGTATTCTCTTTTGCTCATTTTATGGCTTTATATACTTTGATCTTTTTTTTTATGAATATCAACTACAATAAGCGTCTATTATTGAAACATCAGCCAATAATATTTTCTCTCTATTCCACATCAATCTACCAGAGTTTCCTATGATATTCCTCTAATGATTCGTTTTAAAGTATTCTCCTTTTTTACTGATTTTCTTTCTCCTTCCATCATACGGCACCTTTGTTTATAACATGAAACTTAATGTGAAACAGCTTTACAACATAATTTTGACGAACGTAATACCTATATAACTCGGTGGATGTTTATTCATACAACATACACACATATATTGGGTCGTCATTTGTAGAAATTTGTAGAAAAACAAACAAATATCTACAGGTTTCATACTTGATGACCCAATATACGTTATTTATATGCCTTTGTTGAGGTTCATACTTGCCGACGCAATATATACGTTATTCTGATACATTTGCCGAGGTTCATCTTGTTAGAATTTATCCCAAGGTCATCGACATGTCCATATGTCTTGGAGCTTCGTGAAATGAATTGTTTGTGCTAGAAAACAACGCAATATCATCTCTGTTTCATAGTCCACTCATGACCAAGATACTCTTATGGAATAATCAAATGAGATTTATTTTTCAACATAATCCCTGGCAAGAAACAAAGCAGTTATTCTTAAGAAGAGTTAAAATTAATTCATACAATATTTCAAAGCTCTAGCATCACTTCTTCATAGTAAGCCTATGAGCCATTCAGCCAAGTCTCGTACATATCTTCACCATGGCCACAGTCTAGTAGCGACATCTGGTTTCGTGTGGCACTCGTTTTTATTTTTATTTTTATTTCCTTTTTGCATTCATTTAATATCTGAATCTTTTATATCTGAAATATAAACAAGTAAATTGTTGTTTAAACCGGGTTTACGGCAATAGCCAATTCCATTTAACAACATAACGTAAATATATAATCATTATATCTCTCTCTCTCTATATATATATATATAGATAGATAGATAGATAGATAGATAGATAGATAGATAGATAGATAGATAGATAGGTAGGTGCACCAGGTGTATACATACATATATATATATATATACATATATGTATATATAGAGACAGATAGATAGATAGATACACCACATCTATATATACATACACATATACATACACACATATATAATATATATATATATATATATATATATATATATATATATATATATATATATATTCACATACATATACATATATGTATGTATATATACATGTATGTATGTTTGCGTATGTGTTCAGATATGTATGGATTTCTTTATGATAAGAGTAGAAACGTAATAACATATTGCCTAAAACAACAAGTGCAAGAAATTTCAAAGACCACTTTTCCGTTGAAAACCACTTTATGGATATTTGTAATTTTCTCAAATAATGAAAAGAAAACCACTGTCTTACCCATCTTCAAGTAAAAAGGATAATGACAAATGTTATATGTGTAAGGAATATTTATCTAGAGTTAATTTTACATTCATATAAAACGTGGACTCATTAAAATGTAGCTATTACCTTGTATTAAGTAGGTACTGGTCTTTGTCGTATGAATTCGTAACACCGCAGTTATTAATTTGAGGTTAACTTTGCCTTTCATCCTTATGAAGTCGATAAAATAAAGTACCAGTAATACACGGTGATAGTTGCTGGCCTTGTGCCAAACATAGAAACAATTACTTTTGTATTTCATACAACTAGGATCAATAAAACTAATAACCTTTCAAGAATTAAGGTGTATTACACAAAACAGAACTTCTTTTAAAATAAGTGGACACACCATTTAAATCAGGTGGACGTATGTCTATATAAGTGGTCTTTTTTCATAATTAAGGTGGGACACATTGTAGAATATAAGTGGCCCCTTTCTATTACTAGAGGCGGGAGACAAGGTAGAATTGAAAAGGCCATAAAAAATAGGTTTCTGTAATTATTTCCGTTGACATTGAATTCTGGTGGGTTCAACATTCAAAATAAAATCTTCAGAGGTCAGAAAATACTAACAAGTTAAAACTTTAATTGACTTGTCTCTTAACTGTAATATATTTCATTCCTAGATCCACAGAGATTCGTAAAATCAACCAAAGAATGATTTCACAGAAATATTAAATACATCAAGAAGTTCCAATATGTTCCTATTCTAATTAAGAAAAAAAATGGAATCAAACTAGGCGATCCTACCCATAAAATCTCGATACTGTTTCATTATTATCCTTTTGAAAAAGGGCGGCGGATTGGCAGTATCTGTAGAGGGTCGGATGCCATGCTTTGACGCATTGAGTTACGGCCCTTGCCATTCTGAGTTCAAATCCCGCCGAGGTTAAATTTACCTTTCATCCTTACGGGGTCGATAAAATAAAGTACCATTCACACACTGGGGTAGATTTAATCAAATTTTCCTTTCCCCTAAAATTGCTGGCCTTGTGCCTATAGTAGAAACCATTATTATTATTGTCCTAAGCCCCGCCTGACTGCGCTGGAGCGTTTGCCCTTTCGCTTTTTGTGGAAGGGACGCGCTCCGATGGTCAGGCGGTCCATCTGCTGTTAACACCCGCTACGTGGAGGGCTGGGCATGCCGTGGCTGATGATGCGCAGACACGCGCTCAAGCTACGACATCTCCACCTTTTCCTCGACGGTGATCAGGTGTGGTCGCCGTTTGCTAGACGCGTCTTTCCCCAGCTTGTCTCCTTGACGGAGCTGCAGTCCTGGGACAAGCGAAGACCGAGAGGGAGCGCTTGGAGACTGGAATGTCTTCAGGCGTTCACAGCCCTCGACCAATCGGGCAATGTGATCGGTGGAAACTCCACCTTGGCGTTCTATAGAGGATTAGAGGAGGGGAAGAGCGACGACGTACTTGGGGAAACTCTAGGCGCCGACGAAAATCAACTAGCCAATCTCTTCGGAAGAACTTTCGGGCCGGGGCCTATGAACAACTTCCAGAAATCCCTGGCCTGGCAGTGCTACCGAGGAGCTTTGCTAGTTCGGGATAAACTCTACAGGCATGGAGGTGCCGTCAGCCGGGCATGTCCGAGATGCGCGCAGGGCGACGAAACCGTCCTGC